>JAMPIV010004466.1:0-159547 GCA_024509875.1 Oreohelix idahoensis
ACCACACCACCCCCTTTTTGACCCCACCCTCGCCTTATGAATCATGGTTTATTTGGGGGATTGATTCTTCCCTTTTTGGCCCGCTTAAAGCTGTGAAGTCATGTCATGGACTATTTGTTTAGAAATGCTTGCCTTTTTTCAATTCCATTGGATTATAAGTAGTGATTCTAGAACAGTTGTAGTGTCCTGGATTGGATTTTGTTACAGGCCGTTATAAGTTGACGAAGATTTGTGTATTTCTTTGCCCATAGGGTTTGGCCGCTCATGGTGAGCGTTATTCACTGCAGTTTATCAGTATAAGTAATACTGTCGTGTATGATACTGACAGTCTAAGTTGTTAAGGCATTTTCATTGTTATATTGTATTTCATACGTTTGTTGGCCGTGTGTGAGGCCTTATTGTGTGTGCATTAGTATTAAAGGGAAGTAACCTGTAGAAGGTGTTGATTTTTCTTATGTCAGCCATTGTGGTGTAGGCCGTACCCTAGGGGAGGCGAGCCTATTATTATTATTATTATAAGTCACAGCAATGGTGCTAGTAAACAAACTGAGGACATTGTCATATATCAGTCGTGTCTGAGGCTGGGGAGCTATCTTGTTAAAATGTAAGCTAACCAATTGTCTTTATCAGGCCAGCTGGGGAGGGCCCATGTTTTCAGTATAAAGGCTAGAAGTTATGCACACAAATTGTTAGTGGTGATAGTAGCATGGTGTTCACGCCTTCAGGTTTTACAGCGTTCACACCAGTGTGTTATTTTGGTTAGCCAGTAGGCAGTGAACTGTTTACATTCAGGGTGACCCGCTAGTGGTAGTTGACCTAGATTGGAAATAGGTCACAGTGAAAGGTTGGTGTTGTCAGTTCAGAGAATATTTGACAGTTAGTGTGTTCAACACTGTTTTGCAAGGTAATTGTGGTGCTAGGGTGGCAATTATTGTTAGAAGATGTGTCAAAAGCGATAGAATAAGGTTACAGCGGGCGTTTGGCAGTACAGTTTGAAATATTACAAGGCATACTTTGTAGCTTAGTGCTAGGAAGGTGGTGATCCAGTCAGAGTAGCGGAGTTTGGTGTGACAGGTGTAGGTAGGTGGTTCATGTAAGATGCGGAGTTGAATAGTTTGTCAGTATGAGTTGGTAATAGGTTGGCCCGAGTGACTGACTGTGTGTGTCGTCAGGAGGGATTGGTTGGTCAATAGTAGTTGGTAATAGGGTGGCCTGAGTGACTGACTGTGTGTGTCGTCAGGAGGGATCAGTTGGCCCGAGTGACTGACTGTGTGTGTCGTCAGGAGGGAACAAAAATTGTCAAGATTGGTGCATTTTAGGAGTATAAATAGTGTTGGTGGCACCCCAGGGTGTGTGCAAACTCCTCGTATCTGGATAATGGTCTAGATCTATGCAACCATAGTAGATTGGTTCTTGACATCGTTGTTTTGGTAGCCTACCTGCAGCATTGTCATCACTCGTACTGCTCTACCTACCTGGAAACATTACCTTCCGGGGTTTTTGCCAAGTTCTGTCGTTTGTACACCATATTGATGTGCCTTTCCAGTGGGAGCCTACCCAAGCCCTTTCGTGGTCCTAGTACAGCTTGAAGGAATGCCAGTTACCGAAGCCTGCTGATCTGAGTGGTCCTGGAATTCTCTGTGCGGAAGACTGCTGTGTTCCTGAAGTGGCGTAATGAAGTGAACTTTGCTTGGTTATTCATATATCATCGTGCCAAAGGACATATTTGTTATTTCCTGGCACATAGACTTGTGAAGAAGTCTGGTTATCTGAACATTAGTGGGAAGATACAGTCGGTATTCTTACTGTGGACAGTTCAGAGATAACACTGAGAAGAACATTTTTGTACATTTCAAATGTGGAGTCCTGTTCATGCCGTTTTCATCGTTCATCTTCTGTGTTTGAGGAGCTTCGTAGTCAAGCATTGCTGGATCATCAGTAAGTTATTGTTTTGAATATTTGTTTATGATCTGTTGCATTTATGTTTTTCTTGTTTTTCCTCTAAATTCTATTTTCCTCCTTCAAAATTTTTTTTTCTGTCTATCCACCTGATACTACTTATCGTTCAGTCTGGTCCTCTAGAGTAGTGGGACAGTTTTTTCAGGTTCGTGTTAGGTTAGCAACAAGCTTTGTTCTGTTTCTACATCTGTTTCTTGAGGTTTGCTTATTGGTTTGTTGCTGTTTTTCTTTCCTTGTGTTTTGTTCTTTTTCCTCGCTTTCTTTGTAGAAACTTAGTCTGTATCTTTATAGGGTGTTAGTTAGTTAGGTGGGATCTTTCACTCTAAGTTCCTATTACTTGGGGTCTTTATTATTATATACATAGTAAATATTGAATATATTATAGTGATATTATTGCTTATATGTTATTTAGTTTATTTTGACTGGTTTGATTTAGTTGGTGGTTAGTGAAGGAGATTTGCCCTCATCATCTCATTGTTAAGAGTAGTTGTTTAGTCTGCTGTGTTTAATGTTATATTTGTGAGTTCAAGGGTGGACAGGTGGCTAGTTTAATGCTTTCTTATCTTACTTGTGGGAAAAGATTGGATTAGACTGATTCCTTTCTAGGGTGTGGCTGTGTATGTTTAGTGGTGGAGTAAGGCAGAAGTGTTTCCTGCGACTGCCCTACTTAACATTCCAAGCCATGTTTTTGTTAGGCGTATTGGTGTGGTTTGTAGTTACATTGTCCTGTACATTCAGTAATTCTTCTGTTGTGTGTAAGTGGTGTGATCTCATGTTCCTTCTTGCTATCTCGTAAAAACGTTAACAGGTATCCCTTGTTTTTGTTCGTGGTTAGTCACGCTTTGTATATATTAGTCTATCCCTGCTCTGATCTTGTCTGTCATCTTATTCCTCATGACTGGTATTTATCGTAGCGTTTGGTGTGTGTCTTTTCATCTGTGGAGTGTTCATTCTTGTCAGTTGGAAACTGTTGATATTAGGTAAATTATAAATAATTGAATTACTGTCATAGTACAGCACCAAGGTGGGTGTTAGTAAGATACTGTGGTGAAGAAGCTGTGTTATTTTTCAATTTTGTGGCGGTGTCATAACCTTACAGTTTTGAGGTGGCATAGCACTGAGAGGTATTATCAACTGATGAAATACAACTTTCGACTATAGTAAGGGTCTTTTAGTTGTATCACAGAGACTATGTGGTTGGAAGGTCCAAAACCTAGAGAGTAAGGAGACAGTAGCTAAGTGGTGAAGGGGATTATATTTGTACATTGAGAGGTGAAGTGGATTATATTTGTACATTAAGTGGTGAAGTTGATAATATTTATACATTGAGAGGTGAAGTGGATTATATTTATACATTAAGAGTTGAAGTGGATCATATATCTATGCATATGTTTGCAGTGAGAAGTGATATTGCTATTTATATATCATTACTGCATACTTTGTAAGCAGAGAGCTATCAGTTGATATAAGTGAGGTGTTTATAGTACATGGTATTGAGTAGTTGCATAGTTTGAATCTATAGCAAAAGAAACAGTGTCATAGATAGTACTGAGTATAGTGAGCGTACATCATGGACTTAGAGGGTTTCATTCAGATAGGCATCCAATGTGGTTAACTGGCAAAGAACTAACGGAGAATGCCAAGGCAGAATACCACTCAAAAGAGAATCAGGATGCCTTGAGAGATTTACGTGGCGAGGAACGAGAAATCAAGAAGGCAGAGTTAGAATTACAAGAAAAGAAGATGGAACGACAATTACAGGAAAAGAAGATAAAAGAAGATAGAGAATTTCAGGAAAAAAAGATGAAAGAGGATAGAGAGTTAGAATTAGAGAAGGAGAGAATGCGGATTGATAAGGAAATACAATTAAAGAGATTAGAAGTGGGTGCGAGTTGTCAGAACTCGACTCCAGGGGGGGGGGGGGGGGTCTCATCATCCCTTTAGGCTGCGTCTGCCAAATTTTAACGATAAAATCGACAGTTTAGATTTTTTCCTTGAAAGGTTCGAGGCCGAATGCGTGGCGTTGAAGGCTGACAGAGATTAGTGACCATCTCTGTTATCCACATTGCTTGTGGGGCCCACAATGGAGACTTTTTATAGCCTCCTGCTGGAAGAGCGGGCTGATTACGACAAGGTGAAGGAACGGTTGCTCCGGAAGTTCCGTCTGATGGGTACCGGACACACTTTAGAAACACGATGCCAAGTTCAGACCAAGACTTTGAGGACTTTATCTGGAAGATCAAACTTCTGCTTAATAGATGGATCGAGATGGAAGGAATTCCAAAGGACTTTGATGGCCTAGTTGACCTTATGCTACGGGACAAAGTGTTGTCCTCATGTTCTACTGATTTGGTGGCATTCTTTTAGGAACGTCAACCTAAGGACATTGATTCAATGTCACAGTTGGGCCACCATTATGTCCTGGCCCATCCGGGCAAACCCATTCAGCGTTCTAGCCTGCCTGACGCCTTAATTGCGGGTGTCGGCAATACAGCGCCAACCATGGCAAAATCAGTCTGGCAATGCAGACAGGTGCCAAGGGCAGAAGTACGATAGGCCCTCCAGTCCCTATCAACCACGCAGAGGAAATTATGATAACTTCCGTTCTCATCGGAATGGTTGGTCAAATTGGCACAACCGACAATGGAAAAGTGATAGCGATGGAGGAGAGTGCCAAACGCGTAAGCCGGTATGCTTCGAGGAGTCTCGGGATGAAAATAGGTTCTATTACACTGGTATACACACATTTTGGTGCCTTAAATTTTATAGCTGTTCTTGGGTAATTTTGGATTGCTGATTCCAAAAATCCCAACGGGCTGATCACCCGTTTGCCAGTCACTTTGATTACGGAAACAACGACAAACGGATTGATTTGTCGTTGCCCTAAAGACGCCATTAGGCGTGATGGGAACAACGGCAAAGAAAATCTATTCGCTGTTGCCCTTAAGACGCCACTAGGCGTAATGGCCACTGACTGCTTTGCCGGTCGTTGGCTAAGGACGGAAGAAGAAGAAGAAGAAGATTCCAAAAATGTAATCAGAATTTTTCTATCACCTCTAGTTTTTGAGATAACTAAGAATGACCATATTAGTAGGGCAATTGTTATGTACAATCCCAGAGTTAGGTGCTATCAGTGGCATTTTGACTTTAGTCTGCATTCATATTATATGTAATTACTGTGCATATATTACCAAAAATGTAATAAAACTTTATCACTAGCACTTGCTTAGTCAACACGCAAAAAGGATCTTTTCGAGGACTTCCTGGAATGTGATATGCCCAGACAGTCACGCTTAAGGGTCCAACAGTAATCTGTCATCATGTGGGCATCCCAAAGTCCCTGGTATCTCTCTTTCATTGTTTTTATATCTTGGTGAAATCTTTCACCTTGCTCCTCACTAAAGTCGCCAAGATTCTCCGGAAATAAATGTAAATGGTTATGGAGGTAGTGCAATTTTATGCTCATGTTGCATCCAAGTTCACAAAAACTCGACAGCATGTTTCCAACTAATTCAGAATAATTGTCTGCTTTAAAGTTACCAGAAAGTTTTGCACAACTAAAACAAATGATGACCAGGCTGTGGACTCTGTTTTGTTCATGGAATCAATAAAATTTGGATCGTTTATTAACTTTCTAATTTGAGGTCCATCAAAAATTCCAGCTTTAAGTTTGTCTATGCTCAATTCTGGAAACTTTCTGCATAAGTAATTAAAACAGGTACCATCTTTGTTCAATGCCTTAACAAATTGCTTCATAAAGCCAAGCTTTATATGTAATGGTGGCAGTAGAACTCTTTTGTGATCAATGAGAGGCTTATTGACAATATTTTTTTCTCCAACTTTAAATTCATCCCTCAACGGCCACTGTTTCTTTGTCCAGTGTATATCTTTTGCCCTGCTATCCCACAAACATATAAAGCATGGATATTTGGTGAATCCCATTTGCTGGCCAAGCAAGAAGTTCATCATTTTAAGATCTACACAAACCATCCAGTTATGTTCTAAATACTTCAATTTTTCCAGAACTGTGCTTATTGTAGCATACTCCTCCTTAATTGTTGTAGAATGAGCAATTGGAATTGAGCCATATGTGTTAAGTTCCACATGCCACTGCTGTTTCATCTTCTAGCAGGGAATCTGAAATCTGACTGAAAGTTGGAATTGGTATGTTATCTCCGTGTGGAACAGGTCGCCTAGAAGAATCTAAATCTGGATATTTCCACTTTTTGTGATTTTTTCCATTAATTCCCTTAATATTCACAACACAGAAATAACAGTCATCATAGTGGTTCTTGGGCTCTCTCCAAACATTGGAATTCCAAATTTTAAACATTTTCTTTTCCCACAAGTCCACTGTCGCAGGTGTTCAACACATGTTTTGCAAACAATATGAGGAGCCCAAGACTTGTCCTGGTCACCTAGTTTTACTTTAAAGTAAGCAAAGTATGCCTTTTTTACAAAAACAGTAATATGCTTCCTATGTTCTTCTTTGAAAGTGTACTCTCCACAAATATAACAAAATAAATGCGGTGAAAGAAAACATGCTCTTCTTGAAGATGATGCCATTCTCTGTTAGAAGTGTAATAAAATAAGTAGCATACTAACATGCATGCAGTGGCTTAAAATCTAAAAAAGGCAATTCTGGGAAGATTCTTAAAAAACTGAAACTGAGAGTAAACAAGCAGTTTTCTTTTGTAAAGGGCTAGACAGCAATAGTTTTTTTTTACATAGCCTTATATAGAAAATATTGTAATAATACAAAAATGTCTGTATCTCAAAAACTAGAGCTGCTACAGACAAGTAAATGTGATATTTGGATTGAGCAGGCCTCATTTATGTACAATCAAGAGTAAAATGTTTGGCACCAAAAAAAATTTTCTTTGTTAGTAGGGCTGTTATAAAACAAAACATTCCAAGCAGAGGAGTGGTTCCTCAGAGAGTCAATCTTCCGACTCCAATACGTGGTCGTCACCAGCTAAAAGCCCCAGCAAGAGTCCACGCGATGTGTCGAAAAGGGAGCGCATGTGTTCCAATTGTGGTGGCAATAACCATTATGCCGACAGGTGTCCTACCCCAAATGAACACGCAAATTCCGCGTTGGTGTTGGAGACAGTCAACAGCGAGGACTGTGTAGGGTGTCGTCCTCTGTTCCATGCGAACGAGAATATAGTGCTACACTGCGGGCGTGCGGCACCATGTCTGTCGGCGGTCCATGAGACTGGCAAGGTGGCTCTCCACAAAGGTATGGTGAAGAAACCAGTCTCGGTATTGAGGGACACTGGATGTACCACAATCGAGGTACGTCGGTCGTGCATCGACGAATCCTGTCTTACATGCAAACTGTAAAGTGTACCACGTTTGGGGGCACAATTGAGTCTTACCCCCAGGCGTGTATTAATGTGGACACTCCGTTCCTGTCAGGGAGAGTGAACTCGTTTGTTCTCGACAATCCAATCGCCGATTTGATCGTCGAAAATGTACGGGGAGTGCATAACGTCACGGGATTGGCTGGAGCAGAGGTTCAGCAACACCAAAGTCCGGGGCGGATGATCAGGTGGTCGAGAAAGTACATCTGAGACGGGGTTCGTGGCAAGTGCCAAGGCACATAAATAGGAACAGTAGAGGCATATCTGAGGGCCCGATAGCTGGCAATCGCACGGTATGGGTTCGCAATGTTCACCTGAGTGCTAGTTGGCGCACACTCAGACGAGTTTTTAATGAGGTCACGCCGGTTAGATTCGTGGAGGTATTGTCATTGCACGACAATACCAAAGTTTCACGAGTGACGTTCGCGATTAGGTGGGGTGCGCGTGATGCAGTCGAGTGGAAACACATGTCGTTGCTCCATAACCACCTGCTGATAGTCCAGCAATAGAGAGGGATAGGTATCGGGTTCGCGTTCAGTTAAAGTGTTTCGTTTAATGCGAACCGAACTTTAGAGTCTGACCCACGCCTCCAGTACTATTCTGATAAATATAAGTGGTGGGGTGCAACTTTATAATGTACTGAGGAGAACGGAGAATGTTTTACATGTGATAGTAGTAGAGATGTTTTGTAAACTTTAAAGATCATGGTTATGCTATACTATGGTATGCTTTGCAATTTATGTATTATTGCGCCATAAAGGCAATTTGATATATGCTTGAATTTTGTGACGTGAGTCTGGTGGTGTTAGTTAGTGATCATGTGTTATGTATGCCTATGTAAAACTTACTATTAGTGCAGAGCGCACTGTGTTATGGTCGACCAGGGGAGGACAGTCGTTGTTATTTTTCAGGACTTCTAGAACCTGTGATAACCTACTTCATACTCATGTTGTTTTGTGTTTGGTTGGTGGGAGAATGCAGTAACGACTATGGTGGTGGAGAACTATGGCATTCTCTAGTCAGACGAGGAGATGCTGTGATGGCATATGGTCGTCCAAACTCCAACGGGGGTCGGGTGAAGCTTCCTCCGATAGAAGAAAACTACGTTTTCTTTCTTAGGGGGGGGGGGGGGGGGGATGTCACGGCGCTATTTCGCAGTGACGAAAAATCAGCCGGGCAACACTGAGGTTGGCAACACCGGGATAACTAAAACCGGCGCGTCTTGTGACGAGGCGGAAGCCGGAAAAATTAGGCGCAAAGGTGGTCAGTCAGAATCTAGCCTATTGTCCGGAAAGGACGGATGATTCTTCCCTTTTCCCAGCGTTAGCTGTGAAGTCCATGTCACGGACTATTTGTTAGAAATGCTTGCCTTTTTCCAGTTCCATTGGGTTATTAAGTAGTGATTCTAGGACAGTGTAGTGTCTGGATTGGATTTGTTACAGGCCGTTATAAGTTGCCGACGATTTGAGTATTTCTTTGCCATAGGTTTGGCCGCTCATGGTGAGCGTTATTCACTGCAGTTTATCAGTATAAGTAATACTGTCGTGTATGATACTGACAGTCTAAGTTGTTAAGGCATTTCATTGTTATATTGTGTTTCATACGTTTGTTGGCCGTGTGAGGCCTTATTGTGTGTGCATTAGTATTAAAGGGAAGTACCTGTAGAAGGTGTTGATTTTCTTATGTCAGCCATTGGGGTGTGGCCGTACTCCTAGGGGAGCGAGCCTATTATTATTATTATTATTAGTCCACATCACAGTGGTGCTATCTTGGTAAATAGGTAGCTAACAACTGAGGACATTGTCTATATCAGTCTTGTTCTGACAAGTATAATAACACTGGACAATTTGTCCTCATTAAGTCTTGGAAATTTATCACGAAGGTATAAAAATCCTGCCCCATTTCGATCCATGGCCTTTACAAAGTTCATCATTAGTCCAAGTTTGATGTGGAGAGGAGGGAGCAAGATCTTGTGGGATTCTACAAGCGGTTCGTTAAGTACATTATTTCTCCGGTTCAAGTGATTGTCGTTGGGGCCAATCCTTTTTCTTGTAGTGGGAAGTCCTGGCACGGCTGTCCCGCAGACAGAGGAAACAGCAAAACTTTGTGTAACCCTGCTGTAGCCCCATCAAGATGGCAATGGCCTTCATGTCACCACAAATCTGCCACTTATACTTGTCATAGTTGATGGTGTGTAACAGTTGTTTCATGTTGTACGTTTCCTTCATGTAGACTGCATACCCGAGTGGAACAGATGGTAAAACGTTACCATTATGGAGCAGCACAGCTTTTAAGCTCAACTTTGACGAATCAATGAACAGCCTCCAATCGTCGTCGTTGTAGTTGATGTATGGTGCTGCCATCAGACCCACTATATCAACACAAGCAATGAGGTTATCTGTCATTTTGAAATATGGAAGCAGATCTTTTTGCCGAGCACGAAACACAGACACATGCACATTCTCTTCTAGAAGATTCCATTGCTGCAGTCAAGACCCCAACAGCTCTGCTTTATTATTTTGGCAATTCCAGATCTCTCACTTGATCATTAAATTCACTCTGGGTAATTTTATGTAGCTGTGCAGACTCTTCAATAGGCACGAAATCAGGATCTTTTGATGTAGATGCTTTCACAGGTGACGGATGTCCACTGGCCTTATTATCTTCATCATCCAGAGTATAAGATTCTGGTGGGTCCGGAACAGGAAGTCCTTCCCCGTGAGGCACTGGCCGCATAGCAGAGGGAATATTCGGATAGGTCACAGGCCGCTTTTTCTTCTTAGAAATACCATGTCCAATTGGAGAAGTCATGTAAAAGTAACAATCATTAAGATGGTTTGTCGGTTCCCTCCACACCATTGGAACTGCAAAACGCATCGATCGTCCTTTTCAATTCAACCGGCAGCGCAGGTTCGTTGCACAGGATTGACAACATATGTGTGGGGCCCAATACCACTCCTGGTCACAGGAAATGTGGTGGCAATGACTGCTACAGATTGCGTCATCCAATTGGCGCTCAAGAGTATCCGTCTTGTGGCGAATCACGCGCCAGGGCTATAGAAAAGAGACTGGGTCATTCGCGTCGGGAAAGTGAAGCCACCAGCCTACTTAACACACCACCCCCTTCGTTCTTGAAAATTAGAGCTAATTCGCGATTTTTAAGTTCATATTCGTGATCAACATGTCCAAATTAGTTAAAAATAGCTACTTTTGTCTCGGATACATTTTGGCTGTTGTCCAGTGTAATCATTGACATTACATGTATATGATGTCGCTGTGAAGGAACATGGCTAACCATCAATAAATAGTGAATTTGAGAACTTATTGTATCCAATTGCTCACATTATTCATTCATAACTTTCTAGGCTTAGCTCTTACTCTGTTTATCATCTTGGTGGTTTCCTCTGACCTTTTGTTTGAGCATTGTAGTTCTGTGGACTGATACAACAGAGTGACCAGATAAAAATATGGCATACATCAGGCCAATCTCACTATTGAATGTGGAAGGGAAGATATTCTTCTCAGTGATGGCAAAAAGGCTCACCACATACCTCTTTGAAAATGGTTACATTAACACTACCATCCAGAAAGGAAGTACCGGTATCCCAGGTACACCAGGATGTCTAGAGCATGCCACAATGATCTGGGAAGCAATTTAAAAGGCAAAGTCTGACAGAACGAACCTCAGTGTAATCTGGTTGGATCTAGCAAATGCCTATGGATCCATTCCACACCAGATGTTGTGGCAGGCGCTAGAAATGTACCATGTTCCACAAGAAGTTGCAGCAATGCTGAAGCTGTATTTCAAGGGTTCTCTGTCAGATTTTCAACCAGAGAGTACACAACAAAGTGAATTGACCTACAAGTTGGAATTGCGATGGGATGTACCATCTCTCCGATACTATTCGTGTTGGCAATGCAAGTGATCCTCAAAGTGCTGAAGGAGTTGCAATAGGTCCAAAGCTCAGTGGAATGTGTCACATGCCACCGCTCAAAGCAACTAGTGGAGTGAGCGATTTGGAATGGCGAAAGAGATGCCTCGTTGAAGAGGGGATCTCCGCTATTTTTTGTTCTGTCAGGGATGTGTAGTCCTCTTAATGGATATTTCGTTTATTCGAGATAATACCTCTAGTGTTTCCCACATGTCGGGAGGCGTGATATTTCTGTGTATTTCATGAAAGCAAGGTAAATTGATTTTTTTCATTAACTCTATCGATTTTGGGTCGTGAACGATTTCGATTCATAGCCTGTCTGCGAAAGTCGTCGTCACGAGATGTTTTTTCCCAGCTCACATGTCGCTGCATTGTACTGCATCGGTTGATGCATGTACCAAGGACCATTACTTGCTACTTTGTTAAATGAACTAGGTTTGGAAAACCTTTATTATCTAGAGGATATTTTTGAGGACATTATTTATACTTCGGCAGACGTGTCTGTCTTGCTGAAGTCAGACTAAGGAGGGTGAACTGATCTCATACATCTGGTTATCTCCTGGCTGTTATAGAAAAGGATGGAGTTTTTCACCTGACTACATTTACAGCACTATGAAATATAACATGCATCTGACTCATCATTGTAATGCTGTCTACCGTCTATTGCTGTATTGAATGTTGCTGTGATAATGACTGTTTGATGTGCCTACACATTTGCGTAACCATTTTGTCACTGTGGCGTCCACAATAAATAATGAAGAAAAACGTCAACGGCTGTTTCAAGACTCATTGACTTTATACGTCGTGAGTTTACTGACGTCCTATGTGGATTGCCCTGTTATTGTTGTATGAACATTGTTTTGACTGAACACATCTACACACTACACAAAACCAGACATGCGGATACCATCCATCATCATATGGCATCACGCATCAATGACCCTACTCCACCTCCAAGTGGTGGTCCTGGAAACAGACTGCATCACTGCAGTCTGGCTGAGTGAGTAGGGATCGAAGATGGAAAGCTAACCCGGTCCCCAAAAAAATGCCGTGCTGAAGTCGGATGTGTCGGTCAAAAGGCGCAAGTATCGCAGCTTCGCTGTAAACGGACACAACGCAGCCAACGTCCTTTTCAGGGCGAACGAAGAAGAAGATATAAGAAATAAGCACTAGTACAGTGGAAGCTATAGAGCAAAAGGTCAACAAGTTCATGAGGAAATGGCTAGGGGTACCACTAGGTCTGTCAAACGTAGCACTGTACTGCAAAGCGCCAAAGCTTGTGCTTCCTTTCAAGTCAGTTGTTGAAGAGTACAAAGGAAAGGCAAGGCTCACAATAATGCTGCACGAGTCAGCAGATGACGTGGTTAAATCCATTCAGCCCACACTGAAAACGGGAAGAAAGTGGAAGAAGCTGTTGATGCTGCTGTTGCGGACAGTTTCGCGGAGTTTATAGTCTGTTAAATGTACCTGTTTAAGTTGGAGACATTATTTGTTAGATTCTTGATCTAAGGGGAGTTACTCATTTTTTACTTGGGTTGAAGTCAACAGTGGTTGTTATCCCACTTGTCTTTTAACCAAGCGGTTTAATTTTAGAACCGATGGCTTGTTACCTGTCCATATAATGCTTGAATGGTCAGCTTTTCCTAGTATGTTTTCAGATAGCCCACCTGAGCGTAGCTCAGGGGTCTTACGACGCATGCGCAAGTTTTTTGGCGCGTTAAGAAAGACATTTTTGTTGAAGAGACGAGCTGTGGTTTTCGAATGGTCAAGACGTGTTGGCGTCTTCGATCTGGCTTTATGCCTGGGGAAGGAAAGTCCTCTGTGTGTGACCAAGATGTCTAAAGATTGTTTTCCCATGTTGTATTCTATGCGCCTAGGAGGCAAGTGTGTTTTTTGGTGTTTATTCTGAAGAGATGGCAAGGTAAGTTATCCTTCGAATCATTTTCTCTATTGCCAGAATCATAATTAACATTTGTTACCAGCTTAGTGACTTTTCCCTGGGCGGGAAAGAGTCCATTGAGAATACTAGAATTTGAGCTCATGAATTATGCTGACATTGTATGTATCGGGTCTGTGAATGCCCGAAGAACTTTATACCTTGTTTGTCCAAGGCATCATAGAGGAAACTGTATTTAGGGGTCCACCATATTTTGCGGCCTGCTGTATACCAGAAAATATACCTGACTTGCTGGTGTCAGAAGAGAGTTGGTTTAAACTCATATATTTGAAGACCCGTTCCCAATTCGGGGTATTTTCTTGCTGTAGCTGAAGAAAGAGAGATAGATGGAGGTCAGCATCATATATGCACATCTTACTGATGAACTGTCGATGCAAACTGTACTGAACTGTTGTCATGTTTACGATGTCCTGAGTTTTGTCAAATGACTATTTATGTTGACGTCGGCGTCCCTTGTAATCGTACTGCATTAAAGTGTTGAAAACGTCAGAGGTGTTACCAAGCTCCATGACTTTCTACGTTGTGGTGCAAGAGTGTGTTGTCCAGTAGATGACTGTCTTCCACGAACCTTTACACACCCATTCGCACTCTTTGATGTCTACTCACGCACCACTACTGTAACACATCAACGCTTTGAAGGCAAGACATGAATGTCAACATTATGGCTGCCAACCAGGGCCTGCAACATTTATGATAGCCTGTGTGGCGTTTAAGGTACAATAAATATTGTATAGCAGCTCCCGCCTTGTTGATGAGCAGCGTTCACACTCCAGCAACATCCACGCTTCTACACAACACTACTAAGGCCAGTGAGATCTGCAACACGACCAATTAAGCAACAGCCTGTTACACTTATGGAGGGCAAAACACACTGTTACAGCTGCCCAAGAGTTGCTCAAGCTGAGGGAGGTAATTGGATACATACAGACGAGTAGACGAAGATTTGGTCACGGAGACATACGCTGATGGTCCAAGGCATAAGGCATCAAACAGGGATCGCAGAGAAATGGTAATTCAGGAGATACGAGGAGCTGAGAATGATAAGAGGATGCAAAAAGCGATGCAGCAGGCCCAACAAGGCCAATGGACTACATGGGAAGGAGCCCTGCAAAGGTCCCTGACATGGAATGATATATGGCATATGGCACCTTGTAAAGGGCAATTTTTACTATCTTGCAATATAATACATTTATATACTTATTATGTTCGCAAATATTTTGTAATCAAAGTATTTCCTTTTTAAGTGCTTAAGGAGAAGTCATTTTTGAGTTACTTCCCTTGAAAGTAGTTCCGTCATCTTCGATCGGACTCCGCGGACGAGTCTAGGCCTACTGCGATTTATTCTTTGGCTGGGTAGGAATAGATTGTTCTTGCTTCAGTATATCTATGGCCTGAATTTATACGTAGTGTTTGTATGAGTAGGACGAGTCTGTCTTATATATGGATATCTTTACATTTCTAAGTCGAACTATGTTGGTTGTGGCTAGAAAAGGTCAAAGGCTATGCAGCGGAAGTATCGCTAGCAAGGGGTGTGATTCATGGCTGTCATCCTGTCTGGATGTAGAATTTTGTGGTAGCAGGCCTATCGCCGAAAAAGTGATCTATAAGTCAATGGGGAAAAGTGATAGTCATTTAGACATGTTGTATGTACTTTACCCCAGTGTTTATTCTCTTTTGCCAAGGAATGGCAAAGTTATATTTCGCATAGAAAGGTAAAACCACAATTTATTATGAACTTGGGCTTCGCCATCGTTGTCGATAAACAGATGCACAGTGGTACTTTTGAAAAGAATATTTATTCAAAGGAAGACGACATTCCTATGTATCAGCACTAGATTGTATGATATTATTCAATTACCTCTATGAGAGAAGCTATGAAGAAATGAGGACATTTAACGAATGACCAATTTTGGTCTGGGTCCTATAGTGAGTGAAACTCACGAGAGAAGAACAGCCATGTCGAAATTCATATACTTTGTATTTATCGAGTGAGAAAAAGGGATGCCTGTACTATCGCTCGATGAACCAAGAGATCACTGCTACATGTGAGAACCCATGTCTGGGATTCCTATATCTTTATGGAAAATATATATATTGAACTTTACGTGAAGGGATATTCACTAGACGAGGTTAGGTCTAGGAGCCTTCCTATATATTGGTTATGGTCTGACGTGCCCAGTCAGTAAAGCCAGATGATTTACATGATGGAACTCTGAATGCTTATTTACGAATGCTCCATTATGATATTTGCCAAGCATGAATGCTAACTTAAGATGACATTCCTGTGATCAACATTATGCTGTCTATGTCGACATTTGTTCCTGTAACCATACACGTACTGTCCAAGTGTGCGTCCCATTAAATGTTATAAAAAGACCACCGTAGTTCCAGTACTTCTTGAATTCGAACAGTGTGAGTATGAGTGATGTACTACCAACCTGTCAACTCTATCGAATCATTCTACCATTCGCGTACTGACATTCAGATACACACTCATTGTTTACACTCACATTCTTGTCGGAGCCTCATCATGTTCCAGGACAAGATGACCTGTATGACCAAAACTGTGCTGGGTTTAATGAGTTGACAATCGTTACACTTTACTACACCAGTCCCAACATCTACATTTATCAACTGGTGGACATTCACGTCATTTAACAAATAAAGCGTGATTCAACGACTAGTAGCCAGTATGAGTTAACAACTAAACAGAGTTTAACAACTGGTGTGCCAGCTTCCTGGGTCAACCTGCACAGTGACCATATTGAGAAGTAAACTACTGAGACCAGACCGTTCCTTGGGGTCTGTTACGACACACAAATACATCAGCAGTACAACTCTACAGTGATGTCAGCGTGACCTGTCCTGTCGAGAGTATGCAGTAACTAGGTCAGCGTTTGTTGACATTTGGTTCGTTGGACATTTGCCATACAACTGACAGTGTTACACAGCAAGCTATTGAAAATTTGCTGCGACAGCTGTTGCTATTAGTGTTAGCTGTGAAGACTGTACTCATTGTTGTTTTTTGTAATATTCCTCTGTTCTTTAGTTTGTTTTGATTTGTTTGTAATTTGTTGGTCTACCCTATTCTATCTTTCAGTTCTATTCTCAATTTATATTTATATACTGTGGCGTTATTTGTATTTGTTATCCTCTTGCGGTTTATCTTTTATTGTTTTTCCCATTTGATTTATTTCATCTCCGCAAATGTTTTCATGTTCTCCTGTATAACTGTTTTGTTTTGTGCCTGATCGACATACACTATTTAAAATATAGTTGATCATATAAATTGATGTACAAGAATCAACTGATAGTTAATTGCTATTACTAAAGGTACACAGTTGATGATATAAAACACTATTTCTGGTGCACTGCACTTATATTATAGAGTGAACCAGCAACTTATAGCTGTTATTATATAAGGATTTATACAAGACCTTTGTAAGGCTTGTTTCCCACAGTGATTGGGATAGTTAAGTACTATTTTCCACAGGTTACAAAGTTATCATACAAGGTCTTTGATTAAGACTAAGAAAGTGAATTTATTTACTTTTGCAAATTACTGATCTTATTAGACAAGATGTCTACTTTAGATTATTTTATCACACAAGGCAAGATTCTTGATAAGACTGGTCAGCAATTAGAAGAATGGGCAGTTGCTCAATATGACAAAGCATTGGCTGCTGAAGAAAGAAAAGCATTGATTGAAGAAAAGAAATTAGCAGCTGAGGAGAAAAGATTAGAAGCTGAGGAAAGAAAATTACAAAGAGAGTATGAACAAAAGAAATTGCAGATTCAGACTGATGAAAAAAGATTCCAGATGGAAATGGAAAAAGAGAAAAGAAAGGATGAAGCTGCTGCAGAAGAGAGAAAATTACAAGCTGAAGCTCAAGAGAAAAAAGCAATAAGAGAACATGAACACCAAAAAGAACTTTTAGCATTTGAGTTAGAAAAGTTAAAGTTAACAAACATAAGTGATGGTAATCAAGTATCTGGTGGTAATGGTAAACCCTTTACTTACAAGGTCAAGGTACCAGCGTTCAACCCTTCCAGTGATGACATAACATTCTGGCTAAATAGATTTGAACGCTCGTGTCGAGCACATAATGTGGACAAATCACAATATGCTAACCAGTTATCAGAAAATCTGAAAGGTGATTCTCTGACTAGTTTAAGTTTGGTTGAAGAGGCTGACAAAGATAACTATGATGTTATTAGGGCAGCCTTATTAAAGAAGTATCAGTTGTCTGAAGAGGGTTATCGGAAGTTGTTTAAGACAATGGTGCCTGAGGCAGGTGTAGAATTCTCAGAATTCATTGCAAGGACACGTCTTACATTTGATCGTTGGATTGAGCTATCCAAAACAGAAAAGACTTATGAAGCCCTTATGGACTTGATACTCAGAGACAAGATTATGTCAAGTATAAATAAACCTTTCCTCGAATTCTTACATGAGCGTAAACCTAAGTCTCTAAAAGAAATGGAACAGTATTGTACCCAATACGTCACTGCACATCCGGACGTAGCTATTAGCAACAGTAAGGTTAAAGAAGGTATGCCAGTTGCTTCTGCAACACCATACAACCCTAATCACTCTCACAAATTCCAAGGACCTCAAAATAAGTTTAATAAAAAAGGTAACTATTACAGTTATCAGAACCAAGGTAACCAATCATTTCAGGGTTCTTCTTCGAATACCTGGAGAAGAGCTGACAGCCCTCGATTCAGGGGTGGTCATAATTACAGGAACTTTCGCAAAGGAAGTCATTCTAGAAACTATCCAAGTTTTCCTTCATGGAGACAACAAGATCATAATTACAGAGATACTCATTATAATGAATATGATGATAGTAACCAAAGGAGCTATGATTCAAACCCGAGTAGGGGTTATAATAGTGGAAACAATGATAAGTACAGAGGCAATAATAACAGAGGTAGAGCACAATTCAAAAAACATAAAACTCATTACCAGGCGAACTCTGCACAGCAAGAGTCCCACGAAGCCTATAAACAAAATAAAGATAATGATGACTCTAATAATATGGCATGTGCCGCTTTTGATTTTGGGAGAGCATCTCAGTGCCCCCAATGCAAAACATTATTTGAGCCAACCACAGTGTCTACTTTAAGCTGTGGCCATCCTCTTCCCGCTCTTCCTGCGTCAATCGCGCATGATGGGAGAGGTTCTCTTGTCTTACACAAAGGTTTAGTAAATGACAATCCAGTCTCAGTACTTTTTGATTCTGGATGCACAACTATTGGGGTTAGGCAGTCACTCATAGATCCTTCTCATTCTACAGGCAAAGTAGTCAAATGCGTAACATTTGGCGGCACCATAGAGAAATACTCTACCGCTATCATTAGGATTGCTACTCCTTTCTTCACAGGAGATGTACACGCATGTCTTTTGCCGAATCCGATCGCTGATCTTATCATCGGTCGCATTCACGGAGTCAAAGAATGCACTCCGGAGCAAATTTCCGTTTGGGAAAATCAAAATATGCAATCTGCTAATGCGGTAGTCACTAGAGCTCAAGCTCTCAATATGCCTGAAACTTCATCTGTTGAAGATAATGAAGTGCATAACCAAGATGATCCCTTGGTAATTTCTCGTGACTCGTTTATAAAACAACAAGAAGAAGATCCGACTCTTAAGAAATTCTTCACTCTTGTAACGAAAGGTGATCCGAATAAAGATTCAAATTGTAAATCTTGGATTACAATGAAGAATGGCGTACTTGTACGTATGGTGCAAGACTCCACTAAGTCAAGTCATTCTCAGATTCTTGTACCCAAGAATTTGAGAGTTAAGATCTTACAACATGCACACGACTCTCAGTGTGCTGGTCACATGGGTTTTTCCCATACAAAGTCAAGAGTTCTTGCGGCTTTCTTTTGGCCTTTTGTGAACAAGGACATACGGATCTATTGTCGATCCTGTAAAGTATGTCAAGAAGTCAAATCCAAAGGTCCTCGTCATGCTGCGCCTATTCAGGCTGCAGATATTCCTATTCGTCCATTCCAGAAAATGGCGATAGACATCATTGGTCCATTCAAGATCAAATCTGCTAGAGGACATCAGTTTATCTTAACGTGTGTAGACATGTGCACACGTTGGCCAGAGGCTATCCCTCTAAAGAGCATGACTACCGCTGACATTGCAGATGCTCTTTGGCTTATATTTTCTCGGCTGGGATTCCCCGGAGAAATATTATCAGATCATGGCACCCAACTGATATCGGATACCATGTCTCAAGTAATGTCTACTCTACAGATAGAGAGATCTTTGAGTAGCATCTATCATCCTATGTCCAATGGGATGGTCGAGCGACTAAATAGAACACTTAAGAACTTATTAGGGAAGATAACTGAGGATCATCCTCAAGATTGGGATAGGGTTTTACCCGCGGCCCTCTTCGCGTATAGAGAGGTCCCCAATGAACATACAGGGTTTTCTCCCTTTGAACTTGTCTTTGGCGCGCGACCGCGCGGCCCAATGTCTTTGCTGCATGATCTTATAACAGCTGACAATATTGACGATGACACAAAATCTTCTTACGAGTATGTCATCGCGCTGAGACAAAAGATTATCGAAGCATGCAAATTGGCAACGTCCTCTTCTGAATTTGCTAAGCAGAAGGCAAGACAATTTGCTAATAAGAAGAGAACTTTACGACAACTTTGTCCTGGTGACAAAGCATTTGTTTTGCTACCTTGTCGTGAAAATAGACTCCTTATTAGTTGGAAAGGTCCGTACGATATAATATCGAAAATTTCAGATGTTGACTACATCGTCGATATCAACGGGAAGCATAAAACCTTCCACATCAATATGCTTACGGAGTTCCATGAACGTCCTGACTATCTACAGCCTATTTTCCAGGCAACGGACGATTCTCATGTCAAACATGGTCATTACTCATCACTGTCTGTAATACAGGATGAGGAAACAAGTTTTTTCGGATGTTAATCTTCCGCTTCCAATGATCCCACTTCATTCTAGTGAATCATGGAAAGACGTTACTGTTTCTCCTGATTTGTCTCTAGGAGAACGGCGACAAGTTTCGTCTATGTTACAAACATTTCAGGATGTCCTCACTAACATCCCTGGACAAACTCATGTCATTGAGCATGACATTGTTCTAACTGAACATACTCCAATTAGGGTTAGACCTTATCCTATCCCTATACATTTCCAAACACAGGTTGAAAAGGAGTTGGATGAAATGATAGATTTACAAATAATCGAACCATCCACTTCTGCATATTCTTCGCCGATGGTTATTGTTCGAAAAAAAGACAATAACATACGTCTTTGCGTTGACTATCGCAAATTGAATCAAGTTACGAAGTTCGATGCTGAACCTATGCCTTTACTAGAAGAGCTACTTACTCGTCTTTCTAAATCGCATTTTTTCACTAAACTTGATTTGTCTAAAGGATATTGGCAAGTTCCATTATCCGAACGCGCCAAACCTCTTACCGCTTTCTCTACTCCCAGAGGCCTTTTCCAATGGAATTTTATGCCTTTCGGCCTTATGAACGCACCAGCTACATTTGTACGCATGATGCGTCGAATCCTATCGTATCGGTCAGATGTCATTGCTTATCTAGACGACATCTGTCTTTTCAGCGATACTTGGGAAGATCACTATTCAGGGTTAGTTGAATTATTATCAACTCTGCGTGAGTATAACCTGACAGCAAAACCATCTAAAGCTTGTATTGGCTTTAGCGAAATTGCTTTCTTAGGCCATCGAGTAGGTCACGGTTTCTTGAAGACAGAAGACCATAATATCACTAAGATACTTAACATCTCTATCCCTAGGACTAAAAAGCAAGTGCGAAGTCTTTTAGGTCTCATACAATTTTATGGACGTTTCATTCCGAATCTGTCCTCTATCATGGCACCTCTCTCTACACTATTAAAGAAAGGGTCGCCTAACATGGTTCACTGGTCTCATGAATGCCAATCTTCACTAGAGAAGATCAAAACTATGTTTTCATCACCACCTATTTTAGTGTTACCTACAACAGATAAGACATTTGTTCTTCGTAGTGACGCTTCATCCACTGGGATTGGAGCGGCACTAATGCAAGAGTACTCTGGAACTCTGCATCCTGTAATGTATATATCCAGAAAACTTAATGCTGCAGAAAGGAATTACTCGGTTTTAGACCGTGAATTATTGGCAATGGTTTGGTCAATTCTCAAACTCCAAAGATTCCTTCTGGGCGCGCATTTCGTGGTGGAAACTGACCAAAAAGCTCTTACGGCTATCCAAAGTAAGAACTTGAAGAGCTCGAGATCAACTCGATACGCAATCGCTCTTCAACCTTTTCATTTTTCGGTACGAGCTATCCGTGGTTCAGAAAATGTGATGGCGGACATTCTGTCCAGATGCCCACATGATGCCACTTAACTGTTAAATATTGGATCTTTTTAATATGTATAACTTTACAACAGTTATTTTTTGTTTCTTTACTAAGATACACATTTGTAATTTAATAATAGAATGATGGTATCGCTACTTAGCGGTTTATTGATGTTTATTCACCGCTGTTCTTTGATGATTGTTTCTTCATAAATCATAAATTTAAGATTATAGTGTGAATTTTTGGTATGCATTGTATAATTACCAGAATTGTATTATACGTACATCACACCTTCCTGGAAACATTTATTCGTAGAGAAACAATTTCTCTCAGATTTTGAGATATATTCTCACCGGTCATATTAGGAATTATAATTATTCCTGATATTTTCATCTGCGCAGTATTCTTGCGTTGTGAGCCTATTCTACGTTGCTCCTAGATGTATTTAAAAAAAAAAAAATTTTATTTTTTTTTTTCCCGGGAGGTGTGGTAAGACTGTAAAGGGCAATTTTTACTATCTTGCAATATAATACATTTATATACTTATTATGTTCGCAAATATTTTGTAATCAAAGTATTTCCTTTTTAAGTGCTTAAGGAGAAGTCATTTTTGAGTTACTTCCCTTGAAAGTAGTTCCGTCATCTTCGATCGGACTCCGCGGACGAGTCTAGGCCTACTGCGATTTATTCTTTGGCTGGGTAGGAATAGATTGTTCTTGCTTCAGTATATATCTATGGCCTGAATTTATACGTAGTGTTTGTATGAGTAGGACGAGTCTGTCTTATATATGGATATCTTTACATTTCTAAGTCGAACTATGTTGGTTGTGGCTAGAAAAGGTCAAAGGCTATGCAGCGGAAGTATCGCTAGCAAGGGGTGTGATTCATGGCTGTCATCCTGTCTGGATGTAGAATTTTTGTGGTAGCAGGCCTATCGCCGAAAAAGTGATCTATAAGTCAATGGGGAAAAGTGATAGTCATTTAGACATGTTGTATGTACTTTACCCCAGTGTTTATTCTCTTTTGCCAAGGAATGGCAAAGTTATATTTCGCATAGAAAGGTAAAACCACAATTTATTATGAACTTGGGCTTCGCCATCGTTGTCGATAAACAGATGCACAGTGGTACTTTTGAAAAGAATATTTATTCAAAGGAAGACGACATTCCTATGTATCAGCACTAGATTGTATGATATTATTCAATTACCTCTATGAGAGAAGCTATGAAGAAATGAGGACATTTAACGAATGACCAATTTTGGTCTGGGTCCTATAGTGAGTGAAACTCACGAGAGAAGAACAGCCATGTCGAAATTCATATACTTTGTATTTATCGAGTGAGAAAAAGGGATGCCTGTACTATCGCTCGATGAACCAAGAGATCACTGCTACATGTGAGAACCCATGTCTGGGATTCCTATATCTTTATGGAAAATATATATATTGAACTTTACGTGAAGGGATATTCACTAGACGAGGTTAGGTCTAGGAGCCTTCCTATATATTGGTTATGGTCTGACGTGCCCAGTCAGTAAAGCCAGATGATTTACATGATGGAACTCTGAATGCTTATTTACGAATGCTCCATTATGATATTTGCCAAGCATGAATGCTAACTTAAGATGATATTCCTGTGATCAACATTATGCTGTCTATGTCGACATTTGTTCCTGTAACCATACACGTACTGTCCAAGTGTGCGTCCCATTAAATGTTATAAAAAGACCACCGTAGTTCCAGTACTTCTTGAATTCGAACAGTGTGAGTATGAGTGATGTACTACCAACCTGTCAACTCTATCGAATCATTCTACCATTCGCGTACTGACATTCAGATACACACTCATTGTTTACACTCACATTCTTGTCGGAGCCTCATCATGTTCCAGGACAAGATGACCTGTATGACCAAAACTGTGCTGGGTTTAATGAGTTGACAATCGTTACACTTTACTACACCAGTCCCAACATCTACATTTATCAACTGGTGGACATTCACGTCATTTAACAAATAAAGCGTGATTCAACGACTAGTAGCCAGTATGAGTTAACAACTAAACAGAGTTTAACACACCTCTTAGGCTCAGCTTCATTATTAGATCAATATATGACCTGCTATCGGCCATAAACCTTGTGAAATGCGGAAAGTCGGTTGATTATCAGTGCCCCATGTGCCATGAGATGCAGACACTTGAGCACGTGCTCTGAGCTTGCAAGGTGTCATTAAGGCAACGGCGATGCACATGGTGCCACAACAAAGTGCCAAATGAGCTGGCTGCTACAATAGACCTGGCAAGGGTGAAGGCGAATAGCAAAGTCAGGCCGAGCACCGCAAATACATACTTTCTGAGGGCAGGAAAGTCAGCACACCCCAAACCAAGTAAATCAGGTAGCAGTTTACCATCTCTTCTTGAATGTGCAAATAACTGGGAGGTGGCGGTAAACCTACCTGGGCTAGGGGCATATCCAGAGAGTATCAGAAAATCTCGAAGACGGCCGGATATAGTGCTGCATTCTTCATCATCGCATCAGGTTATAATGATTGAACTGACCATGTCATTTGAATCCACATTGGACGAGCAACATTCATTCAAAGTGGTCAAGTATAATGATCTGGCCATAAGGGTCACGGCTGTTGAGGTGGGTGCAGGAGGGCTCGTGGCTGCCTCAGTGTATGACCTATTGAAACTGTTGGGGTTGAGGGCCAGTCAAGAACACGGGCACTGAAGAGGCTCAGTGAAACTGTGGAAAAGGCATCATGCTGGCTGTGGAACAACCACAATGGGCTATGGAACTCGGGTCAGTAAACTCTGGTCCCACCTGCGGTACAGGAAACATCCAGCAAATTAAAATTTTTCAAAGTTCGCAACACATTGAGTTTATCGTTACTTTAGTGAAGGAACGGTAACTTACAGGTAACCCGCGGTGTATTATATGGGGTGCGTGTCAGGTGCAGGTAGATTTCATTTGCCAGCTCTCAGAGGCTTCATGCCTCGTCTGCTCCTCGCAGGTGTGTCAATATCAGTCCCTGGTCATGGTGTGCTGTGGAACAACCGCAATGGGCTATGGAACTTGAGACATTAATTTGTTTTCAACATGTGGGTTACTTTCAAAATTGCCTCCAGCTGGCGAAAAATTGTGGATTTTAAAGCTGCAACCAAGGTGGAGTGGGTTCAATTTTCTACACAAGACAACAGGAGGCTGACACATGGGAGTCATGACTCAAGTGGCCCTCCCTTTCTCTCCCCCCCCCCCTTTTAGAGTGTAAAGGAGAGTAAGGGGCCGAAACACTTGATCGACGGGAGAACCGTTTCTGATGATCAGATTGCGGCACGTGCTTGGATTGCTGTCAATTAGATCCAGATATGCGATGACCCAGGTAAAAGCGTATATTCGAATAACCACAGACAAAAGGCATCCCCTGCATGGGAACAGAACGGACATCAAAGGAGCAAGGATAAGGAGGGGGATGTCATGGATGGCACAGGCAGAGGCGACATTTGATAGGTGACCACAGTTGAAAATATATTCAAGGGAGAAGGGTGGAGTAAGTCAGATGAGAGCTGGATGAACTACAAGCAAGTCATCATCACCCTTGGTAGAGAGTGCAGAACTTGGGCCAATAGGTGAGCAGAGCTGGAATTGATTTGCTGATAAATGATAATGCTGGGGATGATGATGCCATTGTGTACATTGATGGGTTTGTAGTCCGTGGTAATAAATCCGGGTAGGGCTTCTCTGCTAGAGTAAAGGACAGAACCGTCGCTGAACATAGCGGGGCTTACATGATGACAAACTCCAGCATGAGAATGGAGGTAGAGGCAGTTACTGCTGCCTTGAGATGGCTGTCTGAGACTTTATTAACAAAGGCAGTTATTGTATCAGACTCACAGTCCATGCTTCGATATGTCCAAAATGGATGGCTCCGACATGAGTGGAAAACGCCATAGAAGCATCGAATGTTCAAGAACTGATTTGGATCTACTGTCCTGGTCATGCAGGGGTACGCGGCAATCAAAGAGCTGACAGGCTAGCTTCAAGTGCACCCGTATGAAGTGGGATGTTATAAATATTTATAGGGGACTTAGGGTACTGACTGAGATCAGCTGTGAAGGTATCTATATCTATTAAAAGTAGTGTATTATAGATAACCTTACTTGCTACCACATATCTCTTTATCTCAGTCAGAATTATTCTGGAATAGTGTGATGCTACGTTATGTGTCTAGGGTATGTGTATGAAGAAGTGTAAGTCACAACAACAGACAGATAAACAATTTAATGTAATCCACTACTCTTGACAACACTGTGACACTCACATACATATAACACTCTATGAGAATATCTTAAAGGAGGCACTGATAACTTTCAAATAACAATATGTATTCATTACTGGCATGAATGAATATGTGTCCTGATTCAACTACAAGGGAATCAGGAATCACAATCAATTTAAATTACAAGTTATGTACAGAATGTATTTAATATGAATATTGTAGTGACATATATTATTACAAATGTTCTATGTGTGTCAGTTGTGTAGTAGTAAAATGAGGTAATACTGGTTTTGTTTTGTTCAAGCTCTGTTGGTATTTGTCATCATGACTTCAATAGTTTGTCTTTAGGGATCAGTATTGGAGATGTTCACAGTTCCTGATTTTAAGACAAGTAAATTCCCCTCTGAATAGTATTTTTATAAAGTTATTTCAAGATGAGGGGACATAATGTTGAGCTCAGCTGGCCAACTCTGCTTATCTTGAGTGATGGCGGCAGGAAAGGACTCCTCTGCTCGAATTCTCCTCTGGGCTCAGGAGACACCTCACTGATAGCTAAAAAGACCAAGGAGTATGCTGTCCGACTCTGGATTCAGCAAATCTCTGACCAGGTGCTGCTCACTACCATCAAGACCACTGTCCCTGAAATCAAGAAGGATGTACCTTCTACTTCATAACTAATTTATATTCTCTTTTACACTGATCACAATACAGCACAAACATTGCGTTCAGAGCGTTAGGCCAACAGTCAGCTTCATTTGAAATACTTTATTCCAGTATTACCCTTCTTAATGGTTACTACGCCTCTGCACTTCCAGCATTATTTCTTTCTAGTCCATCATCCAGGTGTCAGTGTACTATTTGGCCATTCCATGCCGTTTTACTTCTCTCCGACACCCTCTGTTCAGGCTGGAGCATTATAGGCTTTACCTCACGTTTGCCACTGAACTACACATATATATACAGGCATAAATCAACAATTCACATTCAATTTTTCATTAAAAGATACTGAATGGTTCAAGCTTACCACAATTTCATGGAAATAAACACAGATACGTTGATTAGCAATGAATTCTGGCACAAACTGGCACAAATTCCGTTCTGCCTATGTTCCAGGCTTTTATTTTAGCAAAAATGTGAGCTGGCTTCAAACGTACTGTCGCTTTATCAAGCTTATTTGAATTAGTGGTCTCGAACTAACGCTCCCAAGTGTGTATATCAGCGAGACTGGCCAATGAGCCACGTTTCGACAAGTGTTTGAAAAAATGTTATCTTTTCCCGTCTCCCCCAACAACCAAGATAGTATTTATAGCCCGACCAATCGTGGTTAGGCTTTCATTTGTTGCGCTCCAATCAATTTGGAGTTTACATGGTAGGCTATTTATGTAACGTAAGGTTTTTTTTCAAACACGTTATAAAAAAAATTTTATGAGCAGAAATGATTTTATGCTGTCAGGCACCCCCAATATTTTATTTTGGGTATAATTTATTAATTCCTGGACTATTTGCGTAACGTTTTACATATTATTTGTCAGCAAACCCTAAGGAACCCAAAAATACTAATTTAAAGGAGCTACGTGGCTGCGTTCAAAATATGCAATTTCTTCTATCTCCTGTTTAGAAGATGTGCTGTCTGGGTACTGTTATGTGTTCAAACGTAAACCCATATAATGTTGTCTTTTCTAATAAGAGTCTGTTATGATTTATAAACCTAACTCTGGGAAAGGGTAGTGTATTTTATCACTGTCCGTCTGAAAAAAAATTAGTGCATGTAGACTTACACGCGTGATGGTAGTAATTGTGTATCGCGCGAAGCGGGTTTAGTGTTCGGCTTTCTGCCTCTCCCTTCTCTTTTTATCCCTTTAGTCCATCTGTTCGTTCGTTTTGGTAACGCAGTATAATTAATGTTAGGGTTAATTTAGGTCATTACGCAGTACGTCTCAATGCTTTTCCAAAAAATACAGCACACGTTTCATTGAAGAAGGCGGGTAATAATACAGTAAGCTTTACTATCAACGTGAAAGCGTTACAATTTGCAGACGAAGCAGAAAACAAGGGGGATTTCGAGTACATTCTTTGTGATAGCACTGTCATTTTACCATTGCTCTTTTCTTTATTATATGTATTTATTAGGCTTTATATTTAATTGATAATTTATATATGTGGATTAGAATATTCCATGACACCTCCCCTCTTAAAACAGACATTATATGTCAGTCCTTTATTCTATATACACATAGAGAAATTTATTATTATTTCTGGGGTTTACGGTGATTCTCATCACACGGATGGCGGCTTAAAAAATCCGCTCCCAGATTGGTTTTTCCAGATATATATTCAATGCTAAAATTATATGGAGCCAGAAGCAAAGACCATCGGAGTAACCTAGAGTTCTCATGCTTAGCCTGTGCTAAAAACGATAAAGGTTTGTGGTCAGTTTGCAACTTAAATGCCTTCCCATATAGATAAATATTGAATTTCTTTATTGCCCATATTACTGCAAGACATTCTTTTTCGCTAGTTGAGTAGTTGATTTCAGCTTTATTCAACTTTCTGCTAGCATATGCCACTGGGCTTAATTCCCCATCCAATGCCTCTGATTTCTGTAGTAAAGTTGCACCTAGCCCAATATTACTTGCATCCGTCCTTACTATGAATTCTTGACTTAAGTCAGGTAATTTCAAAATGGGTTTACTTGTGAGCTTTTCCTTCAATTCTTGGTAAGTCATTTCACATTGTGGTGTCCATGTAATGCGATCTGGAAGTCCTTTACGTGTCAATTCCGTTAAGGTGCACATATGGAATTAAAGTTTTTGATATACTTCTGGTAGAAACCACATAATGAGACAAAGGATCTCACGTCCTTCTTGGTTTGTGGTCTCGGGGCTTTCTGTAGTTTCTCTAAATTCTTTGGGTCAGGGGTCATGTTTCCCTGATAAACTGTGTGTCCCAAAAATTCCAATTCTTTACATCCAACGCAACATTTGGTTGGACGGGCTGTTAAATTTGCCTCCCTAAGTCGATCAAACAGCATGTTCAGAGAGTCAATGTGTTCCTCAAATGTTTCTGTTGCTATAAGGATATCATCCATAAAATTTGTTATACAGGGATTATTCAGAGGATCCAATAATTTTCTCATCATTCTAGAGAAGACACTAGGCGCATTCTTCAATCCAAATGGCAATCTATTAAACTCATAGTGTCCTTCTGAGGTACTAAAAGCTAGGTATGGTCTAACCTCAGGCTTTACTGGAATCTGATAGTATCCTTTACTCAGATCCACTTTTGAGAAATATTTAGCTTTATTTAGTCTGGCAAACAGCTGATTTGTATCCGGCAATGGATCCACCTGTCCTTCTGTAATAGCATTCAGTCTCCTGTAATCTATACAGAGTCTATGTTCTCCAGAGGGCTTCCTTAAAAGTACAACACCGGAACTATACGAAGACTCACTGTGCGAAATAATTCCTTCCTTCAACAGATAGTCTATCTCTTCCTTCAAAGCTTTTTCCTTAGCAAACGGAATCGAATATGGTTTCATACAGACAGGTGTGGAGTCTATGAGTTCATATCATATTCCAATAGGTTTGTATGCCCTGGTCGGTCTGTTAACACCTCTGCATGATTATTTAGAACCTGTTGCACTCTCTCTTTCTGAGTTTTCGTTAAATGTGTACTGATTTTCACCTGTGCTGCTGTCTCACAGGGGTGTAATGGATATTCAAATGATGAAAGTGGTTCCTTTTTCATCTCCATGGCGATGGACAAGGTCAACAAGTGTGTCTCTTCCTGATGTTCTCTTTCCAAATATTTCTTCAGGAGATTCACATGATAGATTTTTTCTTTCCCCTTCTTATCTATCTTATAATTTGTTCTAGACACCTTCTCTAGAACTGTATATGGACCCTGCCATCCAATTTGTAACTTATTCTGACTCCCGGGCAAAAGAAGCAGTACCTTCTCTCCCACAGCCAAATTTCTGTCTTTCGCCTTCCTGTTATAATAGGCAGCATGTTTCTTCCTGGCTTGTTTCAAATTTTCATTGGCAAGTTTCCAGCCAGTTTTCAACCGAGTGGTCAGCTCATTCACATATTGGTATTAAGATGTAATGTTTTCCTCTGCCTTTTCATCAGTCCACGTTCTTAACAAAGCTTCAGTGGACCTTTTATTGTGTGGACCTATTTGTCCATGCACCGGTATGGTCTCTTCCACTTGAAGCTTTATAGTGATGATTTTTCCTCCCAGAATTATCATTCACAAAACGACCGCTACCAATTTTTCTTTTGGGGCTTTCTCCCCTCTTAAAATTCTTGATGAGAGATTTCCTCTCTACATCCTCTTCCTCCAGTTTGTTTAAGTCCGATTGAGGGATTGTCGGCTTATCCTGGGGTAAGACATCCTTTTGCACTCTCCGCATAGTGGCCATTGTAAAACAGTTAAGTGAAGCTTGTCCGTGAAAAGGGGCTTCCCATTCCATTTGGTCCACTTTATCAAATCTATTTTTCTTTTTATTATCAGGCCTAATTTTGCCCCGTGGCGTGTCCAGGTCCTGATCCATGTTCCCACTTGTGGGTGTTCCCTCATGTGCTATGCTACACCTTTCTACAAAATTCTCAATGTCCCATCTTGCTTTGGGCCAATAATAATTGTGTGCCACCTTTTGAATGATGGTACCTATCTTCTCATGGTCCCCATCTGGTTTCACATGTAGGCTCCTTATTAAGTCTGTCCTATATCTTTTTGGAAGAACCAGCTGTCCGTGACCATGGGATCTAGTTCCAGTCTTCCTATACATCAACTTGTTTTTCATGTAAAAATCTCCCTTGCCTGGAGTTGTATGACAAGTTGACAATTTTCTGAAACAAGGCTTGAGTGTTTTATCCCCAGCCTGTGCCTTCCTCATCTCTTCTGGAGTGGTATCTAACATAATATCCTCCTCCTGTCTTGAGGTCGACCTGACCTGAAGGGTTGCCATATACACAGGTTTCCTTCTGCAACGGTCAGTGTCATGATTGTCCATCTGACAATTCTTACACCACCTTTTTCCTTGGTTGAAAGATTTTCTTTCATTATATTTCCTTTCATCGAATTGTGGGAATTTATTTTTATTTTCATACCGTGGCCTATCAAATTGGTGCTTACCTTTATTTTGATCCCTAGGATCAAATTTATTAAAGTTCTGTGGTGCCCTAAAGTTGTCCACCTGTTTCTTTTTATTACCTGTTACCTCTGCTTGAGCTGCTTGATACCTTTCAGCAACATTTAGCAACTCACCCAGCCTCTCTGCACCTTGTTCCATGAGAAACTTTCTCAGGTCTGGAGCCATGGACTCTCTTAGTTGCTCTATAAGGACCATTTCCTTAAGATCTTGGGTTTTCCCCAGAGAAGTCCATTTCTCCAAGTATGTCTCTATGCGTGCAGAGAACTGGTGATAGGTTTCACCTGACAGTAGTTTAGCATTCCTAAATTTTTTCCTGTAAAACTCTGCATTCTTTTCATACCTTAACAAAAGAGCCTGCTTTAGCATGTCATAATTTTCCTGATCACCTCTGCTCATTTTTGCAAAAACTTCATAAGCTGCCCCACGAAGTCCCTGAGATAACTTTAAGCTCCACCTTTCTCTCTCTAACCCATACGTGGTAGCTAATAGTTCGTACCTATTTATATAGCTCTCAATATCATCGTCTTTCTCAACAAAATGATCTAAATGAAAGTTCATAGCTGAGATTGAGGCTCCTTGAGTAACCGTAGCATCAGAGGCAAAGGGACTGGCACCATTTTCAGGAGCATGGCCTTGAAACTCAAACTCCCTTAGTCGTAACTCATGTTCCCTTTGTAATCTTTTATCTTCTGCTTCCCTTTCTGCAGCTAATTTCCTCTCTTCCCTTTCTGCAGCTAATTTCTTCTCTTCCCTTTCTGCAGCCAATTTCTTCTCTTCCCTTTCTGCAGCCAATCGTTTGTCTTCTCTTTCTGCCTCCAATTTCTTAGCCTCTTTGTCAGCCTCAATCTGCAACCTCTTAGTCTCAGCCTCAGCTTGCAACCTCTTAGTCTCAGCCTCAGCTTCAAATTGTAACTTCTTAATTTCCTTTTCAGCCTCTAACCTTCTTTCGGCTTCTTTTTCTAATCTTCTTTCTTCGCGTTCAATAAATTTGTCACATTCCGTTGTGACATAGGCAACCATAACTTGCCCATCTAATCCTAACTCTTTTGCAGTCTGAACCGCAGCAGATCGAAATTTGGCCAGGTCCGCCATTGTCTATTATGTAAATTTATACAATGTCTAACCAACAATTCAATCTCTAATGGACAACACAGGCACCGTGAGCTCAACCTTATTTAATTCCACCCAAGGATACCTTTTAATTCTTATATTCCCTGAAGTGAATTACCCCCAATATTTTTAATAGTTAAAGATTCAAAATCCCAAGAGCGAGCCCCCAATATATGTGGTGAAGTGGGATGTTATAAATATTTATAGGGGACTTAGGTACTGACTGAGATCAGCTGTGAAGGTATCTATATCTATTAAAAGTAGTGTATTATAGATAACCTTACTTGCTACCACATATCTCTTTATCTCAGTCAGAATTATTCTGGAATAGTGTGATGCTACGTTATGTGTCTAGGGTATGTGTATGAAGAAGTGTAAGTCACAACAACAGACAGATAAACAATTTAATGTAATCCACTACTCTTGACAACACTGTGACACTCACATACATATAACACTCTATGAGAATATCTTAAAGGAGGCACTGATAACTTTCAAATAACAATATGTATTCATTACTGGCATGAATGAATATGTGTCCTGATTCAACTACAAGGGAATCAGGAATCACAATCAATTTAAATTACAAGTTATGTACAGAATGTATTTAATATGAATATTGTAGTGACATATATTATTACAAATGTTCTATGTGTGTCAGTTGTGTAGTAGTAAAATGAGGTAATACTGGTTTTGTTTTGTTCAAGCTCTGTTGGTATTTGTCATCATGACTTCAATAGTTTGTCTTTAGGGATCAGTATTGGAGATGTTCACAGTTCCTGATTTTAAGACAAGTAAATTCCCCTCTGAATAGTATTTTTATAAAGTTATTTCAAGATGAGGGGACATAATGTTGAGCTCAGCTGGCCAACTCTGCTTATCTTTAGTGATGGCGGCAGGAAAGGACTCCTCTGCTCGAATTCTCCTCTGGGCTCAGGAGACACCTCACTGATAGCTAAAAAGACCAAGGAGTATGCTGTCCGACTCTGGATTCAGCAAATCTCTGACCAGGTGCTGCTCACTACCATCAAGACCACTGTCCCTGAAATCAAGAAGGATGTACCTTCTACTTCATAACTAATTTATATTCTCTTTTACACTGATCACAATACAGCACAAACATTGCGTTCAGAGCGTTAGGCCAACAGTCAGCTTCATTTGAAATACTTTATTCCAGTATTACCCTTCTTAATGGTTACTACGCCTCTGCACTTCCAGCATTATTTCTTTCTAGTCAATCATCCAGGTGTCAGTGTACTGTTTGGCCATTCCATGCCGTTTTACTTCTCTCCGACACCCTCTGTTCAGGCTGGAGCATTTTAGGCTTTACCTCACGTTTGCCACTGAACTACACATATATATACAGGCATAAATCAACAATTCACATTCAATTTTTCATTAAAAGATACTGAATGGTTCAAGCTTACCACAATTTCATGGAAATAAACACAGATACGTTGATTAGCAATGAATTCTGGCACAAACTGGCACAAATTCCGTTCTGCCTATGTTCCAGGCTTTTATTTTAGCAAAAATGTGAGCTGGCTTCAACGTACTGTCGCTTTATCAAGCTTATTTGAATTAGTGGTCTCGAACTAACGCTCCCAAGTGTGTATATCAGCGAGACTGGCCAATGAGCCACGTTTCGACAAGTGTTTGAAAAAATGTTATCTTTTCCCGTCTCCCCCAACAACCAAGATAGTATTTATAGCCCGACCAATCGTGGTTAGGCTTTCATTTGTTGCGCTCCAATCAATTTGGAGTTTACATGGTAGGCTATTTATGTAACGTAAGGTTTTTTCAAACACGTTATAAAAAAAAATTTTATGAGCAGAAATGATTTTATGCTGTCAGGCACCCCCAATATTTTATTTTGGGTATAATTTATTAATTCCTGGACTATTTGCGTAACGTTTTACATATTATTTGTCAGCAAACCCTAAGGAACCCAAAAATACTAATTTAAAGGAGCTACGTGGCTGCGTTCAAAATATGCAATTTCTTCTATCTCCTGTTTAGAAGATGTGCTGTCTGGGTACTGTTATGTGTTCAAACGTAAACCCATATAATGTTGTCTTTTCTAATAAGAGTCTGTTATGATTTATAAACCTAACTCTGGGAAAGGGTAGTGTATTTTATCACTGTCCGTCTGAAAAAAAATTAGTGCATGTAGACTTACACGCGTGATGGTAGTAATTGTGTATCGCGCGAAGCGGGTTTAGTGTTCGGCTTTCTGCCTCTCCCTTCTCTTTTTATCCCTTTAGTCCATCTGTTCGTTCGTTTTGGTAACGCAGTATAATTAATGTTAGGGTTAATTTAGGTCATTACGCAGTACGTCTCAATGCTTTTCCAAGAAATACAGCACACGTTTCATTGAAGAAGGCGGGTAATAATACAGTAAGCTTTACTATCAACGTGAAAGCGTTACAATTTGCAGACGAAGCAGAAAACAAGGGGGATTTCGAGTACATTCTTTGTGATAGCACTGTCATTTTACCATTGCTCTTTTCGTTATTATATGTATTTATTAGGCTTTATATTTAATTGATAATTTATATATGTAGAGAATGCAGTCAGCGACCCATAGCTTGACTGCTTGCATCAGGGTCAGCGAACCAGAGCTGACCAAGACCCTACTCCACCTCCACGTGGTGGTCCTGGAAACAGGCTGCATCACTGCAGTCTGGCTGAGAGAGTAGGGATCGCAGAGGGAAGGCAAACCCGGTCCAAAAAAATGCCGTGCTGAAGTCGGATGTGTCGACCGAAAGGTGCAGATATCACAGCTCCGGCGTAAACAGACACAACGCAACCAACGTCCTTTTTCAGGACGAACGAGGAAGAAGAAGAAGAAGAAGATTATTTACAAGCATGTAAAGCACAAATATAGGGAACATTCTAAGAAAGACCACCTAATAACTAGAAGGAGGAGTCTAAAAATAAGAACATGGAATGTCAGAATAACTCTTTCAGTCCCAAGCAAAAACGTGGGTTTGGCCCAAGCAAAAATGGCCACCCCAGTGCGTTTTTATTGTTGTTTGGAAATAATTTTTTAAAATGTTCACTAGAAAATCTAATTTTGGAGGCATATACTGGGAGATGCAAGATTATTAGACACATGTTACCTAAAAAGAGACTAATACACACTTATGAACTCAGGAGGAAAAAATCACGAAAGAGGAGTTGGTATGTTAATGAAGAAAGAATTACAAAAAAATGTATGTGGATGCTGAACGCACAGTGACAGAATAATGTTCCTGAAAATGAGAGCAAAACCATTTGACATAGCAATCTTACAAACGTATACACAAACTAAAGAACACAGCGAAGAAGAAATAGATGAATACTATGAAGAGCTTCAGCACATAATTAAACCAGTAATATCTACATGTGTTGATACTAATAGGTAATATGAATGTAAAGATAAATTAAACCAGTAAAATCTACATGTGTTGATACTAATAGGTAATATGAATGTAAAGATAAATTAAACCAGTAAAATCTACATGTGTTGATACTAATAGGTAATATGAATGTAAAGATAAATTAAACCAGTAAAATCTACATATGTGTTGATACTAATGGATAATATGAATGTAAAGATAAATTAAACCAGTGAAATCTACATGTGTTGATACTAATGGGTAATATGAATGTAAAGATAAATTAAACCAGTAAAATCTACATATGTGTTGATACTAATGGATAATATGAATGTAAAGATAAATTAAACCAGTAAAATCTACATATGTGTTGATACTAATGGATAATATGAATGTAAAGATAAATTAAACCATTAAAATCCACATGTGTGTTGATACTAATGGGTAATATGAATGTAAAGATAAATTAAACCAGTAAAATCTACATGTGTTGATACTAATGGGTAATATGAATGTAAAGATAAATTAAACCAGTAAAATCTACATATTTGTTGATACTAATGGGTAATATGAATGTAAAGATAGGGAAGGGAAACATACAAGAAAATAGTAGGGCAGTATCGATTGGGGAAAGGAAATGAAAGAAGAGACAGACATATCCAGTTCTGTGAAGAAAACCAACTGGTTATATCTATGTCCTTTTTTTAACACCATCCAATGAAACTATACACGTGGAAAAGCCCAGGAGATATAACAAGAAATCAAATTAAGCTTATCATGTGTGACAGTCTAAGGGAAGTAACTGAGTTTGAAGTTTCAGTAGTTAAGTCAGTCAGGTACTGTAAACAAAAAAAAAAGGGGGGGGGGAGGCTGGGCAAAGGTTAAAACGTACAAGGATGCGCAGTAGGTTCCTTCTAAGAGGATTCGAAGCTCAGTTGTTATATACGAGGGAAGCTTGCTGCTTAGGCGTTCAGAAGCGTCAATGAGACCAAGCCAACCTCGCGAGTTCTGTCAGCGGTCAAGTGAGATTGTTGTTGTTAAACTAGGGCTGCTGAGCTTCTCGCCAATACCAAGTTGAAGACTCTTTGGTATTATTTACACCGTAGATCTAGGCTTTTCCTGTGGCTTTTTTGCTATTCCAAAACTCCAAGTGTCTGCCTCTCAAGGCACAGGGGGCACTTAGCACCAGCAGACTCTCACCATCTCACAAGGTTTTGGGACGATGGCAGGAGGTTATACATTGACCTTATAATGAAGATGAGTCTAAAAGGAACCATATGCCGTATACCATTCCATGTCAAGAACCTTTGCAGGGCTTCTTCCCATGTAGTCCAATGGCCTTGTCGGTCCTGCTGCATCGCTTTTTGCATCATCTTATCATTCTCAGCTTCTCTAATGTCCTGAATTACCATGTCTCTGCGTTCCTTGTTTGATGCCTTGGTCCGCCAGCGAATGTCACCATGGCCAAATCCCCGGCTATTCGTCTGTGTGTATCCGATTACCTCAGTCAGCTTGAGCATTTCATGGGCAAAACCAACAGCTTCATCCACTTTCCACTTCCTTCCAGTTTTCAGTGTGTGCTGAATGGACTTAATTACGTTGTCTGCTGGTTCGCACAGCATTATTGCAAGCCTCGCCTTTCCTGCCTTGTATTATTCTTCAACTGATTTGAAAGGAAGCACAAGCGTTGTCATTTGCTGTACAGTGCTACGGCAGACAGACCTGGAGGTAGCCTTAGCCGTTTCCTTATGAACTTCAACTGTACTTGTGCTTTTTTCATATACAGGGTGGCGCCGAGCCGACTGACATGTTTTAAATTTGAATTGTCGCGGCCGCCGATGACGTAGAGTGGTCGGTGAGGTTGCAGCGGAAAGAGGAAAAGACGCCATTTTGTACTGACTCAGTCACAATGGATCGTTGGACTGTACTGCATCGCACCACCGCTTATGTTTGAAGCTCATTCTGCACCAGCTGATTAACACTATAACATGTGTGAAGAAGCTACCCTTTGACTTCTCAGAAAGAAAAAAAAAATACGTACGCAACCACAATTTCGGCAATGTTCATTTAGCCCAGTGGCGGATCTACATTTTGGGGGCCCTGAAGCTTGAACTCTTGAAGGGGCCCCTTTTATTAAAAAAAAAAAATGTGAGGGTGGGAAAGAAATGTATTATAGATATAAATGGACTTGGAGGACCTGAAGTTCAAGCTTTATTGTAGATCCACAACAACACACATATAAAAACTGAAGACAAATGAATGAATTTTCAAAAAAGAAACAACTCTGCTGGGAGTTGAATGCAGAACATTTGCTTGGAAGGCATATGTTCTGATCACTAAACCACTATCCACCTTAGTATATGTGATTTTTTAAATCTTAACTATTTTAATGATTGCCTCCATCATTCAGAATTAGTTCGTTGAAGACATACCAAGAAAATTATAAGATAAGAAAATTAGCAATGAGAAAAATATAAAATATTTTAATACATATGTTAAAAAACAAGGCTGACAAGGTGTATCCATAAGAGATTTGTGCTCAGAAGGAAAAGTTAAACTTAACAGAACATACTATATGAAGCACATTTGACAAAATACTCTTATTTCTGTTTTTTCTGGCAACATATTCACGTCCAGTTTTGTCATATGAGAGCTTCCTTGCAATGTTATTTTCTAGAGACAATATGCATAAAGAATTTAAGCGCTCTTCAGTCATGGTAGACCGAAATTTTTGTTTTGTTTTTTGTAAACGATAGCTTTGAAAAATTCCTTTCTGCTTCACAGCTCGTGATGGGCATTGTTAAGTACAGCTTAAGCGCAGTAGTAATATTGGGGAACACTTCAATTAGATGTTGCTCACAAATAAGCTGAAGAACTTCTGCTCATTGCATTTTAGATGGCGTGTTTTTTTCTGTGTTCTGGGATTTCCTAAGGTGCAAATATTCTTTGAACTGATAACACTCGTTTACTAATTTGTGGTCAATATCATCTTTGTAATACGATATTATTAGTTTAATACTGCCCTCATCAATTTCAGAATTGATCACCAATTCTGAGAGGAACTTGAACATTTTCGCAATCTGCTCATATGGGTCAATCCTCTTGCGTAACTGGATTATCAAGCAGTCATAGAGTTGATATAGAACTTCTATCCTACATTTGTCAGCTCCTCTCAAAGAAGCAATACCACTTGTTCCATCTGAAAATTTCCTTGTAACAATGCGTTTGGAAGCATCAGAATAACTTGAAGTGATATCTTCACACAAACCTTTTGCTTCTGATTCATAGCGTGCAATCCTATCGGCTGAATTTTCTCTGAGTTCTTTAACAAACGAAAGTAAAGATGAAAGCAGAAGATAACCTTCAAATACATCACAACCAGGGGTTTGGAGTTTCTTACTTGTTTTGTTGAAACGCTCCAGTACTTCTTCCCAAACGACTGTTAAAATAGCATATTCCAGCTGTACCAACTTGTTGTATAAATTCTTTGCACCTAGTTTACATTCAGGCTTCTCTTCTGAGTCTTCAAAAATATGTTTGAGAGTTTGTAAAATACCAATATATCCATTTTTAATTGCCCGGACTGCTTCATAGTGTGCAGACCATCTAGTTACACTTAAGCTCTTTAGAGAAAAATGTAGATTGCCCTGTGTGTTTAAAATCCCCCATCTTCGTGGAGACCCAGAAAAGAAAACATACAGCTCCTGCAAAATAGTCAACAACTTCAGGTACAGTAGACACTGCCTTTTCTCCAACAAGGTTAAGTGAATGGGCTGCACATGGTACATAGTCTGCGTACCTGTTAATGTTTTTAAAGAGTGCTTGCAGCCCTTTCTCCGAGCCCTTCATGTTAGATGCATTATCGTAGGACTGAGCACGAATATTTTCAAGTGAAAGCTTATGTTCACCCAGGACTTGTTGTATTTTGTTGAACAAGGTCGTGGATGAATGGTTTTCTATCGGTAAAAATGTTAAAAATCTCTCACAGGGTTTTCCATTATAGCAGTATCGAACCACAATTACCAGCTGGTTAACATGTGTCAGGTCAGGCGTAGAGTCAACAATAATAGAGTAGTATTTGGTGTCTAGGTTGTTGATTTGATTCACAGTTTCATCTTGCACATGTTTTCCCATAATTTCTATCACTTCCTCAACACGGTTTTGGATAGGTAAGTAGAATTTACTTTTTCATTTTTACATTTCTCGAGAGGTTCATATAAAAAGGGGTCGAATTCTGCAATAAGTTCAATGGCCCCTATGAAGTTTCCATTATTTGTTGAGCCCCACTTCTCCTCATGACCTCTAAATACCAAACCTCTTTCACTTAAAAACTTTATAACAGCTACAACTCTTTTCTGTTCTTCAAAATAGTACTGTATGGTTTTTGTCATCTGTTCTTCAAGTTGCTTTTCCACAGTATTTTTATTTGACTTTCTTGTTATCCAACACAACATCGCCCTCTTGTTCCATGCTGTCTTCATGATTCTCCAGAGTTCTGAGTTCATTCATTCAGTCAAAAAACCCACCTGTTGTAAGTGATGTTTGGCATTTAGAAAAGAGTTTGCAAACAAAACAGTAAATACAGCCTTTGCTCTTTGAGTAAACTAACCAGGATCTCATCACAGTCTGGCCTTGTTTCAAAATATTTGTTTGAGAAACTTTTGTTTTGCTCCTTGTAAACCCTGCTTGATTCGGTATATACATCATCTGGTTTTTTATTTTGAAAAAATACTGTCTTGCATTAAACAATTCTGTATGAAATCATTATCAACTGTTATGGGCCAGTTTTCGAGGTCACTGTATTCTTTTAAATCACTGAATTCGCTTCCTGTTTTATGTTTCTGCTCAGTCGCAGTCTCTTCCGCGGTACTTTCATGTTGACCACTGTGATCGTCATGTGTATCAAAAGCGTCAACAGTGGGTTGAATATTGCTAGAAAGAGCTCCCACAGTTTGTGCACTATCAGTGGCTTCAATGGTATTTGCTTGGCTTGTTTCAACTGTAGGTGTTGACAAATTTGACATTGCCAAATAGTTTGTTAGTTTTTGACATTTAGAGATTTCATCAGATCGCTTTTCCTTAAGTTTGAGTTTTTGGTTTCGACTTAAGTACTTTCGTGAACTCATTGTTATTCCTCTAGGGTCTTGACCGCTGTTAAAAAGGGGAAGACACTACATTAGCCACAGCAGAACAGCCAACTTACCGCGACACTCCACCTTTACAACATCTGTGCTACTCTCAAACTTTGGGATTGTTGAAATATATACAACAAAAAATTAATCAATTTGAGTCGTGCGACTATTGTCTATTGCTTTAAAAGGAAAAAAATTTAGGTCTACTTTCTGAGAAAGCGTTTTTTAGTTTACGGCTAGCCTACATGATAATTTAATAACCTTTTAATTTTTATTTTAACTATTATTTTGTATTGAATTACACTATATTATTAATATTATTATTTTTAAAACACCCCTTCTCATACAGTAGACCCAACATTTTTAAGCAATGTAGACTAAAGTCGCTTTTGGGGCCCCTCCGGGATTAGGGGCCCTGAAACTTAAGCTTCATTAGTTTCATAGTAGATCCGCCACTGATTTAGCCTACTGTCTTTACAATAACTGGATAAAAGAAACAATGTCATAAGCAAAGTGGAGACATTTTGTTGCTGCTCTACAAGATGTCACTAGGCGTGATTGTCACTGAATGCTTTGTCAAGATATAAAGAAATATGGATCACGTCTTATCGAAAGAGTAGAAAACAAATGAACAGGTTCTAGAAAACCTAGGAGTTCAGAGAGCATTCATGAACGACATAAAAATTAGACAGCTAAAATATTTTGGCCACGTAAAAAGAAAACGCACCTTACTGAAGACATTAATGGAAAAAATAGCCGAAGGCATTAGTGCAAGAGAAAGACAGCGCTATAATTGGGAAGATATCAACAAGAGATGGACAGGAAAGAGTCTGTCAGAGTGCACCATCAAGAGAGGAAAGATGTTGGAGATCCTTTGCAGCCGACCTTCGATGTGGAAATGGTAGATGATGATGATTGTAAACGTATTGGTTAGACAATCATGTCGTTCCGTCCCCTGTATTCTCTTATGTACTGTTTGTGCCATTAAGCTTCCCAAGGGCGGATAATTATTTGTCTTAGACACTGTTAATGTTGTGCAGATGTAGTGCTGTGTTTGCTTTCGTGACTCCTTCAGTCTTTGTAGCTATCGATAATATTTGTAACATTCCTTTGTACATCCATGTCTTTGTTGCCCCCAGAGGGCTTTTTGCTTTATTAGTGATTGTCCTGGATTCGCTTCTGTATTAACACGATCCAAACTGTGTAACACTAATAGAATTTTTTTTTTTTTTTCATTTCTATTGAGAAATATTTACCCTGGGAAATAGATTCGTGGAAGGGGAATCTAAAGCGGATGAGATCTGCTTCTTCCCACGCCTATTAACAGTACAAGAAAGCAGATAAAGGATTTGTGACCGGATGGCCCACCTTTGCATTACCCGTACCATTAGTTGATACAGAAAGAGAACGAGAAAAGCAAATACTGCGTTTTTCTCACATAACACTGTATATGCAGGTTACACTTAAAAATAAAAAATAGAATCGGAACTGAAATTAACTATCGATGACGTAGGTGGGCCGCCCAGACGCTACCTATGACGGGAGTTGCTTGGCAACGATTGACGTCACCTCATTTTCATAAGCTTAGTTAAATTTTATGTTAAGTAGGTAACGATATTACCAAGACAACGCATTGACGTCAATAGAGGCTTTTTGAATGGACATGCAAAAAAAAAAAACCCCCACTTTGTGGAAACGTTTTCATAGCATTTCCAGACAGAACTAGTCTTGGAACCCCTGAAGATAAGAAATGTACAGGTATACCGAAAATCACATGGAGAAGAGAATTAAAGAAAGTAAAAATGACGAGGAAGACATAGAAAGATATTGAGCAGATGGCACGCTTAGGAAGGACTTATTATAGGTTTGTTGAAGGCCACGTTCCTTGGAGAGATATTGGGGATATTGGAGGACATAGGAAGCGACCACCTACCCATCCTCACCACCATCTCACAGAGTAAAACTAAAACGAAAACCAAAAGAAAGCCGAAATGGAACTATGCTCGAGCAAACTGGGAACACTACAAACTCATAACAGACCAGCTCCTCACTGAAATAGACATGAACCAAGACATTAATACCCTGAACGAACATATCTCTACTGCCATACTGCAGACAGCTAAACAGGCAATCCCCAAAGGCAGTCGTAGCAAATACAGCATCTTCTGGAATGAGGAATTAGAACACATAGTACAACTAAGACGCAAGGCACGGAAAACCGCTTAGAAAAATCCTAGCCGTGAAAACAAAAACACATACAACAGACTCACTGCACAGGTTAAAAAGAAAAATGGGAAAACCTCGACCTAAATAAAGAAGGAAAGAAAGAATGAAAACTCATCGACAACATGGCAGGGACATCCCAGAAGAGAAACCCAATCCCTATAAAACTTCCGAACAGTAACACAGCTACCTCCAACAGAAGGTAAGCACGAGCACTAAATCGATTCTTTGCTGAAGTCAATAAAACATATAAAAGAGCCAATCTAGATAAAGCCATCAAGACACTTACAAAACGCATGCTAAAAGCACACAAGGCTGTAGACAGTATCTTTGATCAAGAATTTAAGTTAGCTGAACTGCAATCCAGTCTCCTAAAGACCAAACTCAGAAAAGCACCAGGGCCAGACCAGGTAACCAACGACATGATAGTCAAACTTGGGGAAAAAGGCTTGCTGGCGATCCTGGAATTCATAAACAAGACGTGGAGAAGCAGTACTGTACCTACAGGATGGAAAACGGCTAACATTATCCCAATTATCAAAAAGGATAAACCACCAAGCGAAGTCAGCAGCTACCGACCCATATCCCTGACTTCGTACATTGGGAAAATGGCAGAACTTATGATAAATGCGCGCCTCTACTGGTGGTTAGAGAAAGGGAAAGCCCTCCATCCTAACCAAGCAGGATTTAGAAGAGGAAGACAGATTGTTGACCAGGTAATCCGATTGGTGCAACAGATTGCTGATGCTTTCCAGGATAAAAATCACGTGGGCGCAGTTTTCGTAGACCTCAAGCAGGCATACGACCGAGTATGGAGAAATGATCTATATTTCAAGATGCAGAAGATGGGCATAGAAGGAAGAATGTTTCGTTGGATAAAAGATTTCCTCACAAATAGAAAAATCTTCACAACGGTCAACGGAACAACATCAGGGAAAAGAACCATCCAAGAAGGCCTCCCACAAGGCTCGGCCCTAAGCTGCACCCTCTTCCTCATATACATAAACGATATGGCAGACTACCTTGAATTACCCAGCGCCCTGTTTGCTGATGACCTGGTCTTTTGGGCAGAAGGGAAGTCCCATTTGCAACTGCAAAAGAAACTAAACCGTGCACTGGCTGCTCTAACAACCTACTGCAGCTTCTGGAAAATGGTGATCAACACGAGTAAGACAGTCTACACTATATTCACACTCAGCAACAAAACAGTAAGAAAAGAACTGGATTTAAAACTTGATGATATAAAGCTAACTAAAGAGAACAATCCAACTTATCTAGGGATATAGCTAGATACCAGACTCACATACAAAACACATGTTGAGTCCCTAACTGCAAAGGCCTCTAGAAGGCTAAACCTCATAAAGCGATTGGCAAGCACTGATTGGGAGCCAATCAGAGCACCCTACGACAACTGTACTTGGGATACGTGTGCTCAGTTATGGATTACTCTCTACCCCTGCAAGCCACTGCTAGCCAAACACTTAGATTGAAACTAGATCGCATACAAAACCAGGCACTCAGATTTATCTGTGGAGGCTTGCGAACTACTCCGACCAGTGCATGCGAGATTTCCGCCAATGTGGAACCCCTAGAACTAAGGAGAGAGAAGTCAGTTATCATCACGGCAGAAAGGTTATTGCGAGCTGACAAGGATGACCCCTGCAAAAATGTTATCAGTGACCACAACTCCCAGTACCGGTACCGCAACTGATTCCCTACGCAATTATTTTCAGCTCTGGACGGAATTATTTTGAGCCCCTAAAATGTACATATACATAATTTACTTTTACTAACAATGTGTGTCTAATCATGAGTTAAGTATAATATATTATATATCAAATTAAAGGACATTGGATGGAAAATATGAATATATATACTTTTCTAGCTAATTTTATATTATGCTTATGTTATGACAGATAATATGTACACAGAACAAAAGATAACTTGAAATTTCGAACATAAATTTTCCACTTACCTAAGGCTTGTAACATAAACTATTATCACAATACAGTTTCACTGCTCTCTTTGTGAAGGTAATCCATTTAGAAACATAGAAAAAGTAAGAAAGGAATGCTTGATTACACAGTTTGTTCACTGTTCACATATTAGTAACACATTCTGCGTGTTTTCGGCCATTATAGTGAAACGGCAAAACACGACGAAAAATGAAGATAAATGTGAAAAATTCCCTTCAAACTCAAACAAAGGAAGTTGAAGCTTGTTGAAATTTGCGCAGTTTTGTGTTTACTTCCGTTCGAGATAAATTCCGGTCAGTATAAAATATCAGAGTGGAAAGAAAAAACGAAATAAATCAGAGTCTTTTAAAAGATCTTGCGGCCACAACGGTCGGCCATTGCATCTTTTAAAAGATCTTGCGTAGGGAATCAGTTAAAAAGACCTCTTTCACTAGAAGGTACCAAGAGCTTTCAGGGAAGCACTACATACCAGAGAGTAGACTGCCTACTCAAGCTGTACCTGACCTACCACCTCACATAGAACTAAAAAGACCAATAATACGTACAAACCTTCTGCAACCCGCAAATAAAAGCCTCATACCTACACTGCTGAAAACACTTGCTATGGAAACCATCTGCCAGTATGATGAAGACATTATCCATGCTTACACAGACGGATCAGCTTTCAAAGCAGTCATAAATGCTGGATATGGGGCCATAATCATCCCACCCAGCACAGAAGAACCCATCAAAATTGCAAGCCCCCGTGGTACCTGGTGCACAAACTACGAAGCCGAAGTAGTCGCCACCCAGAAAACCCTAACTAGAATTTTTGAACTCTTTGAATCAGACGAAATGGAACCAAATGATGTTGTAGTATTCTCAGACTCGCAGGGTGCCCTCTTGGCAATAGGAAACTGGAAAACCAACTCAATCAATACTATCCAGAAGGTCCAAGAAACATGTCACAAAATTATGAACTTGTATGGAACAGAAATATGCATGCAATGGATACCTGGCCACATAAACATCACATTGAACGAAGTTGCTGATAGACTGGCAAAGAAGGGAGCAAAAATGCCACAGATTGACCAACCATTGAATATGTTAACAATTAAACAAATAGTCAAAAACAACTGTAAAGAAGTTTGGCTGAACACGTGGGCACAGGCTAAAACAGGAAGAAGACTCTTCATACACCAAACAGCCCCAAATAAGGAAGATGCTATGAACCATATCGAACGAAGATACCAAACCAAAATTTTCAGATTGAGAACAGGTCACTCTACACTAAATGGCCACAGAAACAGAATATGTTCACAGAATATAGCATAATGTAGACACTGCCCAAACCCGTTGGAGACAGTAGAACACCCCCTACTACAGTGCCCTGCACTCCAGGGACTGAGACAACAACTGCTACCACACAACCCATCCATAGACAATACATCAAGTCAAGTCAAGTCTTTAAAGAGATAAAGCGTAATGAATGAATTAATACATTCACGGAAGACGGATTACAATGTTCTTCAAATGCATTTTATTTATGAACAGTCCTCACTCAAAGTGGCAAAGAAGTCGTGAATGGTCGCTTGACCACAATATCCTCCAGGATTATTTGGGATTCTCAGGATCCATGGCGCTAAGCTCTTCTCCATGCAAGTGCAAACCAAGCCAGAACTACCATTAACGTCAAAATAGTTGATGTTACTAAGCGAAGCTAGCCCAACAGGCAGTCGAGTCAGCTTTGAATTTCTTAAATTCAGAACAGAAAGAAGTTGTAGGTTATCAAAAACATGTGCCGAAATTGTCGCCAATGGATTATTCATTAAATTTAAGATAGTTATGTTGGAATTCTGTGGAAAGCTTGTGTCTGTCAGCTCTGTTATTAGATTAATTGAAAGATCGACCACTGTTATCCAAGGAGAAAAGTCTCTGTCTTGTATCTCCGTAATAGCATTGGACGAAAGAAGTAGTTCATTACATTTGGCAACTGTTTTAAGATCACGGGTATTTTTGTTAGATCGTTGTTCCCTAGATTTAATCCATCAAGATGATTTGACAAAGATCCAACTGTGGTAAAGTGGGATGTTATAAATTTTTATAGGGGACTTAGTGTACTGACTGAGATCAGCTGTGAAGGTATCTGTATCTAATAGGTGTAGTGTTTTACAGATAACCTTACTTGCTACCACATTATGCCTCAGTCAGAATTATTCTGGAATATTGTGATGACTACGTTAAATGTCTAGGGTATGTATATGATGAAGTGTAAGTCACAACAACAACAGACAGATAAACAATTTAATTTATTCCACCACACTTGACAACACTGTGACACTCACACACATGTAACATTCTATAAGACTATCTTAAATGAGTCACTGGTAAATTTTCAAATATCAATATGTATTAAGTACTTTTCATTAATATATATGTCCTGATTCAAATACAAGTGAACCAGGGATCACAATCAATTTTAATTACAATTTATATGTACAGAATTTATCAATATGAAACTTGCAGTGACATATTTTATTAATATTATCCTATGTGTGTCAGTTGTGTAGTAGTAATATGAGGTAATACTGGTTTTGTTTTTTTCAAGCTATGTTGTTATTTGTCATCATGACTTCAAGTGTTTGTTTATGTTGGAACTAGTATTGGAGATGTTCTCAGTTCCTTTCATTAAAACAATTAATTTCCCCTCTTATTTTTATACAATGTCAGTTTAAGATGGGGTTACATAATGTTGAGCTCTGCTGGCCACATAGGCTTATCTTTCGTGATGGCGGCAGGAAAAGACTCCTCTGCTCGATTGCTCCCCTGTGTTCTGGAGACACCTCACTGTTTGCTATATGGACCAGGGAGTATGCTGTCCGCCTCTGGATTCAGCAAAGCTCTGACCAGGTGCTGCTCAATAGCTTTAGGACCACGTTCCCTGAAACAAGAAGGTTGTACCTCCTACTTCATAACTAATTTATAATCTATTTACAGACTGAACACATTACATAACAAACACTGAGTTCAGAGCGGTAGGCCAACTGTCAGCTTCATCTGAAATAATTTACACCAGTATATTCCTCCCTAATGGTTACTACGCCTCTGCAATTCCAGCATTATTTCTTTCTAGTCGATAAGATAGGTGTCATTGTACTGTTTGGCAATTCCATGTAGTTTTACTTTCCTCCGACACCTTCTGTTCAGGTTGGAGCATTATATAGGCCTTGCCTCATGTTCGCTACTGACCCACATATATATATACAGACATAAATTATCAATTTACATTCAATTTTCCTTAAAAGATATCAAATATTTCAAGCTTACCACAATTCATGGAAATAATACAGAATTACGTTGACTGGCACTGAATATAGCACAATTTCGATCTGCCGATGTCCCAGGCTTTTATTTAGAAAAATATGCACTGGTGCTCAACGCACTGGTTCTGTAGTAAGTTTATTTGAACATGTGGTGCTGACCTGACGCCTCTGATTGACTATATTCGCGGGTCTAACCAATCGTGCCATGTTTACCCAATCGTTTGAAAAAAAGTACTCCTACTCCCGTTTCCCCTGACAACAAAAGATAGTATTTATAGCCCGACTAATCGTGTTTAGCCTTACATTTATTGCGCTCCAATCAAATTGGATTTAACATGGAGACCCATTTCCCGTACAATGGTGGGGTGAAAATCTGCCACTGAGCGATTCTGATTTGGGTGTTGTCTGACACCCTCAATATTTTCTTTTTGCTATAATTTGTCAATTCCTAGACTATTTGCGTAACACTCAACATATTATTTGTCAGCAAGTCCTAAGGAACCCAAATATATAAGTTTAATGGGGCTAAGGGGCTGCGTTCAAAATATGTATTTTCCAGGATAGTCGTGTATTTGTTTTTTTATTTTTTTATGTTTAGAACCGCCACCTGTCCTGCTGTACTGTCAGACTAATGTCAGGATTTTTGACATAAAACAGTAGAATGTCATGTTTCCTAATAAGCGTTTTGTAAGTTTTTAAAAACTAACTCTCGTGTGTGTAGTGTTTTTTATCACTTTCGATTTGACAAAAAGCTAGTGCTTGTGGCCTTACACGCGTGATGGTAGTATTTGTGTATCGCGAGACTGTGTTAGTATTGCCTGCGTTCCGGCTTTCAGCCCTCCCTTCTTTCTATCTTTAGTCCATCTGTCTTTCGTTTTTTGGTAACGTAGTGTATAAAATGACATGAATGGAATTTTAAATCTAGGTCATCTTGCGTATCTCAAGGTTTTTCTTAGAAAGGCAGTACACGTTTTATCGTAGAAAGCGGGTATTGAAGCAGTAGGCTTTTACTATCAACGTGAAACGTTACAATTTGCAGACGAAGTAGAAAACAAGGGGGATTTCGAGTACAGTCATTGTGACAGCACTGTTCTTTACCATTCTTCTTTCCGTTTATTGAATTTATGTGTTAGGCTTTACATTTTCCTGATAATTTATATATGTGGATTAGAATTTCTCACGACACCAACATAAGGTTTGATATTCGATTGTAAGTAAAATCTAAACCATCTACCATTGCGAGAAATGACAAATCTGGAATTTCTGTAAGCATGTTTCCTAATAAATTGATATCATACAGGGAATCAGCAAAAGGCCGTAGAGAGTTGCTAAAATCGGTCGCGTCAAAGATGCAATTGTTATTGAGCCATAAAGAACCTAGTTTGCTCAAATGAGGTAGCCACGTTATGTTAGAAATTGTATTATTGTGTACCTGAAGTGATTGTAATACTTTCAGCTTTGAAATTGTTTTAGGAATAGATGTCAGACTATTATTACCAATAGATAAAGTCGTTAAGCTATCCGCTAAAATGTCCAGGGCATCATCTGGAATAAAAGAGATGGATCCGCCATCTAAACTGAACTCTGTAACATTGGAAAAGTAATGAAACCACGAAGGCCATGCAGTTAGACCAACATTTTGTAGATCGAGTGTCAGAATTGTTGGGCCGATGTGTTTCATGACATCCTCGTTCCAATCCAGGATTATGGTCTCGAAAATTGTTAAATATTTCAGGTTGTTTAAATGGAGAAAAGCGTCAGAAATTCGAGTGAAGCGACAATTTGAGAACTGTACTGTTTGTAACGTTGAGGCTGAGTCGTCGAAGGCAGCATCGTCAACAGTTTGTATCGGATTGTTGAACATAGAAAAATGGATCAAATTCTTCGGCAGTCTTCCAGCTGGTACTGTTGTGATTTTGTTTGACCGAGGACGACCATAGTGATAGTAATTATAACATGCATTAATCTTAATGCTAACATATTAGAGCATCTGCTATTCTTAGTTCTATGATCATTATTGGCTTTTACTATTACTATTAATGCGCTCGCTTTATTCATCCAAGACATTTTACATAAATTGTAACCCATGAATAATTATGATCTTGCTAAATCAATCAATAATCTTTTACTCTCCCAAAGAGCATAGGCCTTCAACAAACACATGACAAGTCCTCCTGTTACGTGTCATCAACTCAAGTTCTTTCCAAGTCTTCTTCATCAATTTTCACTTCTGTAACCAGTTCTCTTCTCCGTGTGTATTCGGTCTACTTCTGCCACTCTTTCCCTGGGGATTCCAGAACAAAGACTGTCTTGCAAATGTTATCAGAAAGTGTCTCCGTTGTGAATTCTATCCATCGCCAGCGTCTTCTTAACAGCTCATGTTCCACTGGTGTAGCATTAATTATTTTTTATATATGTATGTTCTTGTTGTGTGAGGTACTGTTAGAGTTCATGCATCACGCTGACAACACGAATGGATACGGGTAGGGTCATCACATGACATAACTGGCCGAAGAACATAAGACATCTGGTAGTGGGTCCACGATACGATTCGTATAACATTTATTTAGTTCAGGCAATAGCAAAATTTGGAGATCCTTGAAACATCAGTCTCCTCAAAATACAAGTGCATGGTCAGTCCATAAGTACATAAGCATTCATAGTGGTATAGCATCAATGTATCGTCTCAACTATTCAGTTCTGGCCGCTGTACTAATAGGTGCGTGTCAGCCATCGATACCCAAGTAATGTGGACCGAAAACGTGAATGTAAAAATTCTTGGATAAATATTTCTCTACAAGGTGCCGAACTTCTTCACAAGTTCGGGACTATCTTAGAAACAAGTGGCAGCCTTCGAAGTTAAATTAATGCCACATAAAATACAATATTCTTCCACGATTCTGGGAGCTTGAAAAACACGTCTTGCTTTGACGACTTGAAGTATACAAAAGGCCACGAATTTTTGCCGTTAGAGTAAATTAGTGCAAACGTGTTACGTCATTGACAACCGGTGATGTATTAAATATGCAGTGTTCAATACAAGTTAAAAAGCTTGCAAAAACATAAGTTACCACAAATAGACATATTTCCTTAATAACAATGGATGTATGCCTGTGAGTGGCAAAATACCATGACATATTAAATTTTGTTCTTTAACAACTGGCACTTTTCTGGGGAGCCGCGGTAGCATAGTGGTTAGTGCACTGGCTTCCTAGCTCAGTGGTCTATGGTTCGATAACCAGATGAGGTGGGATTTTTTTAGGCCGCAAACGGCTCCTGGGTCGACCCAGCCCCAACTGGGTACCAGAGCAAATTCTGGGAAGGTTAAGGCGGCCGGCGTGATGCTCACCACATCACCCCTAGTGTGCCGATGGTCAAGAAAATATGGGCCTAACACCATATTCCCAATATGCCTCAATGGGCGTGTAACGGGATCTTTTATTTCTTTTTTTCTTTACTTGTCTGGTTCTGGTCATCAGTTCTACATTAGTGATCTTGTCATACCGTTTGAATCATTCTATTCTATGTAATCGCACATTTATAAAAGTCTGTACCTTTTTTATTATTGTTTTTACTGTGCTCCATGTTTGAGAGCCATACTATAGGACTAACTTGACATTTGAGTTGAAGATTTTAATCGTTGTGTTGCACTTGATTTCGCTTGATCTTCATATTATTCTCAATTGACTGAAAGCTCCTTTTCCTTTTTTTTTTTGTATTCTTATTTTGATAGCACTGATATATGTGCCAACATTGCTGACAAGATATGTATATGATTCTACATCTTTTAGAACTTTTAGTTCTAGTTTGTTATCATTTCCTGCATTTGTTCTTATTATCTTTGTCTTTTCCCACAGTATTTTCAGACCCCCACTTACAGTGACCTCTCATTGTGTATTTTAATTTAGTCTTGGATCTGATTACGATTGTGGAGCAGATGTTCTATGTCGTCTGCAAAATCCTAGATCAAATGCTTTTGTAAATCAATCTATGGCTAGTAAGAAAAGAGATGGAAACAACAGGCATTCCTGTCGTACTCCTGTTCTTATCCCAAACGGTGGGAGCCGCGCTGGTGTAATGGCTTCGGCGTTGTACTGGCGACCAGGTGTTCATGGTTCAAACCCGGGCGTCGGCGTTTGAAGAAATGTTTACGGCCGGAAATTTGACTGAATAGCCTGAACGGCTCCTGTGATAAACCCTCTGTGGATGGGAAGGAGCGAAGCTCCTGACCGGGTTGGAAGGAAAGTCCTCAGGTTCCCCAGCCTCGCAATGACATCTCATTGGGCCGAAGGGCTGAAAGCCCAAGTGCCGCTGGTTAAGGAAAAAAAAAAAAAAAAAATCCCAAACGGTATTGTACGTTGTCATGAAGGACTCTGCATTTCACGTCTTTATAAGTTTTCTTTATTAAGTTAATGCTCTTTGAGGGATTCTATAATGACTCATAAACTTCCAAAGTTATTCTCTGTCTAGACCAATGGTTCTAAACTTGGACCATATGACCCCAGGGAGCCATGCCATATTTCTAGGGGACCATAGTAAGATGGTAAAGTACCACTTTCCCAGCTAGCAGCGACTATGGGGAGAGGGAGCCATGCCATATTTCTACGGGACCATAGTAAGACGGTAAAGTACCACTTTCCCAGCTAGCAGCGACTATGGGGAGAGGGAGCCATGCCATATTTCTACGGGACCATAGTAAGACGGTAAAGTACCACTTTCCCAGCTAGCAGCGACTATGGGGAGAGGGAGCCATGCCATATTTCTACGGGACCATAGTAAGATGGTAAAGTACCACTTTCCCAGCTAGCAGCGACTATGGGGAGAGGGAGCACAGAGGTAAATGAGGCTCAGAAGGGGACAAAGCAAAAATTTAAAAAAGTTGAGAACATCTGGTCTAGACTATCAAATCCTTTGTCATAGTCCACAAACCCAATGTGCAGCGGTAAATTCCATGTCAGACATTGGTTTAACTTATATTCTCAGTGTGGAAATCTGGTCTGTAAATGAAAAAAAAACCTGCTTGTTCATCTCTCAGTTGTCTATGTATGAACTCGTTTAATCTCCAAAGGATAATCCTGTTTAAGATTTTTTTTTCCCTGGCACTGATGATCTTTCCAAAGTTTATATTCAAAATTTTCTTTCTTCTATGTTGTCCAGTCCCCATCACAAGAGCTCTGATTTTAATAGTGTTATTGGACGATTCATATACACAAAAATCCAAACATATAGATAACAATATGATAAACATTAAACCTTCTTACTGTCTTGTCTTTCATTCAAATTGTTATCATTTTTTCCCACCCAAGTTGCAATCATTTTCTTGTGGCGTACTCTCTCTTCTGCGGGCGTGCTAGGTCCGCATTTGGGAAGTACCCAATTTTTATATTTACTTTTATTTAGATTCTCATGTGCCTTACTTAACCCTCACTGTTTTTCGTTGTACCTGACGAAGGCCTTGTGACCGCATCGTTGCCTATTTCTTTGTCTTTTGTCCGTTTTTTCATACCAATTTTGTGTCCAATCTTTTTCATAGCGCGTTTGCGGAGGGTCATAATTTCTAATGAACGATACTCCAAAAACACGTGATGTTACATGGCTCACCCTACGTCAGCCACTGTCAAAAACAGACAAAGGTAAGAACTACACATAGGTAAAAATCATAAGATAAAATACGAGGAAAATAGATTAATCTAAAAAGAAAAAAAAAAAAACATAAAATTAACCACCCAGAAAAATTAAAAGGAAATAAACAGCCCAGACAATATTGGTGGAACACTACCAATAAACACACAAGTAAAAATACAGAGACAGACAAAAATATCAACGCAACGAACTTAATACACACCACAAATAAATGCAAAAGAGTTACGGTAATTGTATCATTTCCACTTCTTCTAATTGCGAAGCGTCTAGATACCGAAGATTGTGCAACTTTTATCAAACAGCAGGCGATTACTTTCACATAATTTCATTGTTTTCTTATTTTATGTCCTCTTTTGTATGTTATTAATGTGTGTGTGTGTGTGTTAGATTCTTTGCATGTTCACGTTGTTGTAATTAATTGTGTAGTGGATGAGATCGCATCTTATCTTACAAGAGCAAATGATTGCTTACATCCATCATGAGGTATGCGTTGTCAGGTGTTGTTCCGGTAATAGATGGTATTTCTGTTAATCCTCTGTCTTCACACATAATTTGTGTCCCATCACAGAAACATACCTGCGGTTAGTTTAATTATTGAGGTAATTAATACAGTAAAGTTGATGATCTATCTATCTATCTATCTATCTATCTATCTATCTATCTATCTATCTATCTATCTATCTATCTATCTATCTATCTATCTATCTATCTATCTATCTATCTATCTATCTATCTATCTATCTATCTATCTATCTATCTATCTATCTATCTATCTATCTATCTATCTATCTATCTATCTATCTTTCCACCCGGCTCTTTGTCTGTCTGAGTGTTTGTTTATGTGTCCATCAGCTGTGTATGTCAAAGAACATTTCAAATAAAGTGAACGTGAAGATCTATTATGTACAATTTAAATGTATTGATTGTACAGGGCATCCACAAATTATAAACCGGATTATAAATAATATTAAAAACAGAACCGCGCGCCTGATATTGCAGCTATTATCTGTAATGCACTTGACAACAATTTTATTTGTTTGCAGGTAGATAACCCTGCACCAGTCATGCATTGGGCAGTGAAGGTTCCAAATGATCAGTAAGAAATGTGTGCATTTGCCGGATACAAAAGGGTACCACGTGCAGCCATATTGAAACACTTTATCGGTAGCTTTTCATTTTTAATATGAGTTTTAATTAACGCGGCTTATAAAATTCCTCGTGCTTAAGCTGCAAAATGCAGCATCATTTATCCGTTACACTGTTTTTCAGCTAATGGTTATTGAACTTTATAATCCGGTGAGAAACTCTCGGTCACCGTGTATTACAAGGTATAACCTCAAATGTGCATCCATCCGCTGTAACTTGAACCAGCATACATACAAATAGCAAGACGAAAGTTGCAAACTGAATCCCGGACATTTTAAACAGTAGAAACGATCCTAAGATGACCTCGCAAGGCGAAGGGTACCTTCAATATGAAGAAATAAAAAAAAAAAGTACTAATTATGTCTAAGAGTAGAATTTATGTGGTGTTTTATTACGGTTTGGATTTGGAAAGTCATCTAGCATATGTCATATTTTGGTATGTGGTAATGATGAATATTTTACAGATAACATTAGTATCTTACCTGGTTCAGTACAGACAGAAATGGACTATAAAAATAGAAATGATGACAACGCTGGTAGAGAATGGATAAATTATATGCAAATACGAGTCGCAATAATATAAGGAAGAAAAAAAAAACTCAGTCTTTTATACTGTCACAGTGTGATTAACACAGCTGTGGACTGGCGGTGCTCCGCTGGGGGCGGGTACATAATGCCAGTCGGGGGTGAGAGGTGTTCTCATACACTTAACTTAACAACACGAAACTACGAGGTCAGCAGGTCAGGGGTGAACGCAAGGGGCGTTCTGATTGGGCAGTAAAGAAGAGAGAGTAGGGAGCGATGAGGGTTTTGGTGATGATGGCTGACACGAATTGTGGAATGCAAGAGGATAGTTGTGAGAATATAAGGCATTTGGTTATCTGAGATTTTCATCAATGTGTTACACTTCGCTAACTACATATATTGTTGTGATTTTGTGGTGATAATTATTTGAATACATTAGACAGAGTTGGGAACATTGCTAGTGTTCGTTATTACTTGAATGTGTTCGACTCCACCTCTCTCTCTCTCTCTCTCTCTCTCTCTCTCTCTCTCTCTCTCTCTCTCTCTCTCTCTCTCTCTCTCTCTCTCGTGTGTAGTATTTTCGAGGACTAAGGCATATGTGTATTAAATACAAAATACCCTGTGTCAGGTGGGGAGCTCGTATTTGGGTCCTCATGTTTGATTATCTTTGCACGTTCAACGCAGCGCCAGGTCAGAAATCTATTTTAGGTCATGTACACTGTAGGCCTGTTTTTCATTCACGTAGTTGTGAGGTATTTTTTTAAAATAGTGAGTCACGGGTCACGGATTAGCGATACACAGTGAAGTGGGGTATTTATTATGAACAGTACGCTGTGTTAGATCTAACAAAATGTCAGGGCGACATTGAGCACTCCCACGGTTAAGAAAACGACGCCGTTGTCGGCCAACGTCTGCAGTGTGAACCAAATTGTAGCAGGTTCGTTGACATTCATTTTATTGTCTGCAAAGCTGAGAGGACGAAGACGTTGCTGCTAATACATGTCGGGCGAACAAGTAGATGGCAGCCTTGGTATAGTGCGTTTCACAATGTTTGCCGCTGTTTAATATTCAATATCTCTGCGACCATTTGATCGTAATTGTTGCAACTTTGCATATGACCTAATGATCGCTATGTCCCGAGGGGGACATTTTTTTCCTCGTTAACAAACTTATGGTTTTAAATTTTCTTTATTTAAAGTATACAAAATCGAGTACCTCCTAGTCCAACCGTAATTTTAAAGGGCTTACCCCTTCATATTTTTGAGCTATTTCGATTTAACATCTTGAACGAAAATCACGTGTTTCAGCTCACTACCGCACTGTTTTGAACATTACATTGACCCTTCCGGTGTGTTCAGTTACCGTTCTACCAGGGCACTACGTTCTACTGATTGTGTATTTCAGTTCATAGGCGTATCTTGCGGTATTCTAGGTCTGTAATACAATGGGTATGAAAGTCAAGTTCCTTACACTGCATACAATGGCAGTGAAGATGTATAAATATTTCTGCAGAGAAGCTAAGCGTGGTAAACTGTATCGGAGTCTCTCAAATCCTGGAAAGAGAACTATTCACGCTTTGGGTTTAAGTAAACGCTCATTTCGTCAATTATTCAAAGCTAATGGAATTTTCAGTTCAATCAATACCAGGACGCAAGGAAGAAAGTAGTAGATAGTTTTGACATATGTGTTTGAGACTGCCACCTTATCATTCACATTTAAACCCAATTGAACTCGTTTGGGCAAAAGTTAAAGGACAGGTGGCAGCTGACAATAAAACTTTCAAACTATGCAATATGAAAGAACTAACATATGCCGCCCTCTCGCAGACAGACAAAGATTATTGGTGTAAATGTGAAGACCATGTCTTAAAAGAGGAAAATGACTATTGGAAAAAAGATGGACTGTCGTTCGTTCAGCCGAGAATAGTAATCAATATGTTAGACTCGTCTGACTCAGAATAAATGTGTAAATACCTTATATGTTTTATATGTTTTCCCCTCCATCTATGTGTATATGTAAACCAATTCATTTCCTTTTTATCTCCGCGATTTCACTACTATTTTTAATATACACAGTACTTTCACCTCTTCATGCATCCATTCACGTTTTAGTATAAAAAGTAACATTTACAACGAATAGGCGTTATTATTCTCTCAAATATTTCGAAGAAATAAAAAAGGACCTCACGTAGTAATCAGTTCACAAACCCCTCTAACATTCGAATTGTATAGACGCCTATGCCGAAAATACGCAACTTCCTTCATTTACGGTAAATTATTTTCTTCCAGGACAAAATAATTACTTTGTTAAAAAAGATCAAAGGAATTAGCCGTTGCAAGAAAAGAACACTACCTGCAACATTGAATTTTATAAAAACTTTGGGACATTGAAAAATATAAGACCACATGCAAAAAATCATGTTTATCAGTGCAAGGAATATGGAGATATTTGAAGTCAATCGTCGACCGATCTTTTTGAAACGCGCTATAGCATTCATTTCAGCGTCTGACTGGTCAAGACTAGAGGCCGTTGCAGCGCCGTTTGAAAGCCAACAGTGGGGCAGTGTTACCACTACACAATGTTTACTGGCTTAGGAGACGACGTACCTGTGGAAATCAAGTGGTTGAGTCTTCTTGTGGAACTGGGTGCATGCCGAACACGGGAACTGGTGCATTACAGTATCAACATTTTACACACGGTCGTTACGGAGGTTGCCAGAAGCTGAAAAGTACTAGATTTACGTTACGATCTTTGCCTTATACAAAACACTGCAGTCCATCATCATAAACTGTACTGAACTTTTTCTCACGTAGAAGGCTGCACTACACCTTTGCAAACAGTGGTAACTTTCATGAACTCGTGAGATGTTATTGGAGTGGAGCTGGCAAATCCTCGCCTTGTGCTGACGACGAGCTAATATACAGTTGTGGTATAACTTTGATGCTTGTGGTCTGACTTTTTGCTTGACATACCTGTGATATTTCAGTGAAGACAAGGCACTATCTGGTGACAAGCGTGGACTTTGTGCCTTACATGATAGTGCTGGGACCACTCAGGGGTCATCCTAATGGACAATATTTGTAACTTTACGTAACGTTGTAACGTGTCGTTCGTTGTGTGGACCATTGGATCATTAGTGACTATGGTGCTGTGGATATCAACGTCATCATCAGGAACCCAGACCTTCGGAGATCAACAATTTAATTGATTTATAGTTAATTTTCTTAATGTAGTATTATTATTATATATTATTGGACACTTATTTTTCTTTTAGTACCTTTCTACTTTATAATATTATATAATTAGTAATCATTCTCCTGTGACCTCTTTTCCATTTGGTTGGTGAGTACATCATCCAACTGGTGTGGTGTTGCAACATACGACCTTTGGTCACTTCATTGTCTATTGTAGGTTTTTGTTGTGTCTTCATAGAAGTATAATTTTGGTGTCATTTCGTTGTTGTGTGGGTTTAGGATTTTCTTTTTTGCATTGCGGAAAGAAATTATGCTAAACTGTTCTTTAGGACTGTTGCTAGGTGAATTATGTGCTGGAGCACGGGCACATAGAGCTGACCCTATTGGCTGCCCTGCATAATTCACGTTGCACATTTTAGTGTATTAGTGGTGCAGGTCTGGTTTGTTTGCACGGTGTCATATTTGTAATAGTATATCTTTGTCATGTCTAATTGGAGTATTCTCTTGTATTCTTCTTACTATCATGTACATACGTTAATTTCCCAAACTCTTGTTTTCATTTGTTAACAGCTACGGTTTGTAATTAGATATCTGCTGCTGTCTGAGTGTATCTTTTTTTTTCTTATTCCACCGTACTGTTGTGTTTGTTCGTGTAGTAAGGTCGTCTTGATCATCTTCATTATTGTCATCATTGTTTGTATTTATGTTTGTTTTGTTGTAGTGAAGTGTATCTCAATTTCAATTCCAGTACTGATGGCATAAGTGTAGGTTGTGTATTTTTGCTTGTGTAGACGTAGTTTTCTGGTTTGGTTGAGAATCACATGTATGTTTATGCCATTACTTATATTGCAGGGGGATTTAGGTTCACTGCTTAAATATTATGGGTGTCATGGGTACAGCAAATTATGCTGTTGAATAACTGCACACAATAATACTGAATACACCTATTTGATTGGTACAGTCAGTATTTCTGACTAGGCATTACATATAATTTTGATTCTTTTTTTTAGTACAATATCTGATAATTTTCCAGTGGGGAATACTGAAGGCATATTTTTGTACAGTGAGTACTGCTTTAAGAAATTTTAATTTAATTACATTACATTACGATGGCTAGCCTCTTAGAAATTGTGGAGGTTGGTAAACAGCTAGCATTAACAGGCCCTGATCTACAGGAATGGGCAGAACTAAAATGGAAAGAAAAACAGGAAAATGATAGAATGGAACGGTGTGAGGAGAGAGAATTCCAGAAATTGAAGATTGAAGCTGATAAATTGAACATAGAAGCAGAGAAAGAGAGGAAGAAGATAGAAGCTGACAAATTCAAGATAGAAGCAGAGAAATAGATGAAGAAGATAGAAGCTGACAAATTCAAGATAGAAGCAGAGAAAGATTTGAAGAAAATTGAAGCTGACAGAGAAATAAATCTGAAGAAGCTAGAAAGTGAGTCCAGGAAGCAGGATTCAGGTGGGAAAGAATTCTCACGTCCCTATAGACTACGGTTACCCAATTTTAATCAAGATTTGGACAGCATGGACGTGTATTTGTAACGTTTTGAAGCAGACGTTTTGGCTTGGAAGATAAAGAAGGAAGAGTGGCTTGTTCTGCTGGAAAACTTGCTTTCATGATCTGCGTTAGAAACTGTGTATAGTATCCCTTTAGCCGACAGAGCAAATTATGACATAGTCAAGGAGAGGATGTTAAGGAAATTTCGTCTAACGGCGGAAGGGTATCGGGCTCGTTTCCGAGACGTGAGACCAAGCGTCAATCAGGATTTTGAGGATTTCATTTCGAAAATTACTCAGCTATTAAATCGATGGATTGAGATGAAAGGTATTACTGTGGTGAAGTGGGATGTTATAAATACTTATAGGGAACTTAGTGTACTGACTGAGATCAGCTGTGAAGGTATCTATATCTATTAAGAGTAGTGTATTATAGATAACCTTACTTGCTACCACATATCTATATATCTCAGTCAGAATTATTCTGGAATAGTGTGATGCTACGTTATGTGTCTAGGGTATGAGTATGGTGAAGTGTAAGTCACAACAACAGACAGATAAACAATTTAATTTAATCCACTACTCTTGACAACACTGTGACACTCACATACATATAACACTCTACAAAGATATCTTAAAAGAGTCACTGATAAACTTTCGAATAACAATATGTATTCATTACTGGCATGAATGAATATGTGTCCTGATTCAACTACAAGGGAACCAGGAAGCACAATCAATTTAAATTACAAGTTATGTACAGAATGTATTTAATATGAATATTGTAGTGACATATATTATTACAAATGTTCTATGTGTGTCAGTTGTGTAGTAGTAAAATGAGGTAATACTGGTTTTGTTTTGTTCAAGCTCTGTTGGTATTTGTCATCATGACTTCAATAGTTTGTCTTTAGGGACCAGTATTGGAGATGTTCACAGTTCCTGATTTTAAGACAAGTAAATTCCCCTCTTAATGTTAATTTTAAAAAGTCAGTTCAAGATGAGGGGACATAATGTTGAGCTCAGCTGGCCAATTCGCTTATCTGGCGTGATGGCGGCAGGAAAGGACTCCTCTGCTCGAATTCTCCTCTGGGTTCAGGAGACACCTCACTGATAGCTAAAAAGACCAAGGAGTATGCTGTCCGACTCAGGATTCAGCAAAGCTCTGACTAGGTGCTGCTCAGTACCATCAAGACCACTGTCCCTGAAATCAAGAAGGATGTACCTTCTACTTCATAACTAATTTATATTTTCTTTTTACACTGATCACAATACATCACAAACATTGCGTTCAGAGCGTTAGGCCAACAGTCAGCTTCATCTGAAATACTTTATTCCAGTATTACCCTTCCTAATGGTTACTACGCCTCTGCACTTCCAGCATTATTTCTTTCTAGTCAATCATCCAGGTGTCAGTGTACTGTTTGGCCATTCCATGCCGTTTTACTTCTCTCCGACACCCTCTGTTCAGGCTGGAGCATTTTAGGCTTTACCTCACGTTTGCCACTGAACTACACATATATATACAGGCATAAATCAACAATTCACATTCAATTTTCATTAAAAGATATTAAATGGTTCAAGCTTACCACAATTCATACGAATAACACAGATACGTTGATTAGCAATGAATTCTGGCACAAACTGGCACAAATTTCCATCTGCTTATCTTCCAGGCTTTTATTGAGCAAAATTTTAGCTGGCTTCAACGCACTGATGCTTTATCAAGATCATTTAAACAAGTGGTCTCGAACTAACGCTCCCAAGTGTGTATATCAGCGAGACTGGCCAATGAGCCACGTTTCGACAAGTGTTTGAAAAAATGTTATCTTTTCCCGTCTCCCCTAACAACCAAGATAGTATTTATAGCCCGACCAATCGTGGTTAGGCTTTCATTTGTTGCGCTCCAATCAATTTGGAGTTTACATGGTAGGCTATTTCTGTAACGTAAATTTTTTTCAAACACGTTAAAAAAAAATCTTATGAGCAGAAATGATTTTATGCTGTCAGGCACCCCCAATATTTTATTTTGGGTATAATTTATTAATTCCTGGACTATTTGCGTAACGTTTTACATATTATTTGTCAGCAAGCCCTAAGGAACCCAAAAATACAAATTTAAAGGAGCTACGTGGCTGCGTTCAAAATATGCAATTTCTTCTACCTCCTGTTCCGAAGATGTGCTGTCTGGGTACTGTTATGTTTTCAACCGTAAACCCATCCAATGTTATCTTTTCTAATAAGAGTCTGTTATGATTTATAAACCTAACTCTGGGAAAGGGTAGTGTATTTTATCACTGTCCGTCTGAAAAAAAATTAGTGCATGTAGACTTACACGCGTGATGGCAGCATTTGCGTATCGCGCGAAGCGTGTTTAGTGTTCGGCTTTCTGCCTCTCCCTTCTCGCTATCCTTTTGTCCATCTGTTCGTTCGTTTTGGTAACGTAATATAATTAATGTTAGGATTAATTTAGGTCATTACGCAGGGCCTCTCAATGCTTTTCCAAGAAATACAGCACCCGTTTCATTGAAGAAAGCGGGTAATAATACAGTAAGCTTTTATATCAACGTGAAAGCGTTACAATTTGCAGACGAAGCAGAAAACAAGGGGGATTTCGAGTACATTCCTTGTGACAGCACTGTCATTTTACCATTGCTCTTCTCTTTATTAATTTTATTTGTTAGGCTTCATATTTACCTAATAATTTATATATGTGGATTAGAATATTTCATGACACCTCCCCTCTTAAAACAGACATTATATGTCAGTCCTTTATTCTATATACACATAGAGAAATTTATTATTATTTCTGGGGTTTACGGTGATTCTCATCACACGGATGGCGGCTTAAAAAAATCCGCTCCCAGATTGGTTTTTCCAGATATATATTCAATGCTAAAATTATATGGAGCCAGAAGCAAAGACCATCGGAGTAACCTAGAGTTCTCATGCTTAGCCTGTGCTAAAAACGATAAAGGTTTGTGGTCAGTGTGCAACTTAAATGCCTTCCCATATAGATAAATATTGAATTTCTTTATTGCCCATATTACTGCAAGACATTCTTTTTCGCTAGTTGAGTAGTTGATTTCAGCTTTATTCAACTTTCTGCTAGCATATGCCACTGGGCTTAATTCCCCATCCAATGCATCTGATTTCTGTAGTAAAGTTGCACCTAACCCAATATTACTTGCATCCGTCCTTACTATGAATTCTTGACTTAAGTCAGGTAATTTCAAAATGGGTTTACTTGTGAGCTTTTCCTTCAATTCTTGGTAAGTCATTTCACATTGTGGAGTCCATGTAATGCGATCTGGATGTCCTTTACGTGTCAATTCAGTTAACGGTGCACATATGGAATTAAAGTTTTTGATATACTTCTGGTAGAAACCACATAATGAGACAAAGGATCTCACGTCCTTCTTGGTTTGTGGTCTCGGGGCTTTCTGTAGTTTCTCTAAGTTCCTTGGGTCAGGGGTCATGTTTCCCTGATAAACTGTGTGTCCCAAAAATTCCAATTCTTTACATCCAACGCAACATTTGGTTGGTCGGGCTGTTAAATTTGCCTCCCTAAGTCGATCAAACAGCATGTTCAGAGAGTCAATGTGTTCCTCAAATGTTTCTGTTGCTATAAGGATATCATCCATAAAATTTGTTATACAGGGATTATTCAGAGGATCCAATAATTTTCTCATCATTCTAGAGAAGACACTAGGCGCATTCTTCAATCCAAATGGCAATCTATTAAACTCATAGTGTCCTTCTGAGGTACTAAAAGCTAGGTATGGTCTAACCTCAGGCTTTACTGGAATCTGATAGTATCCTTTACTCAGATCCACTTTTGAGAAATATTTAGCTTTATTTAGCCGGCAAACAGCTGATTTGTATCCGGCAATGGATCCACCTGTCCTTCTGTAATAGCATTCAGTCTCCTGTAATCTATACAGAGTCTATGTTCTCCAGAGGGCTTCCTTAAGAGTACCACCCCGGAACTATACGAAGACTCACTGTGCGAAATAATTCCTTCCTTCAACAGATAGTCTATCTCTTCCTTCAAAGCTTTTTCCTTAGCAAACGGAATCGAATATGGTTTCATACAGACAGGTGTGGGGTCTATCAGTTTCATATCATATTCCAATAGGTTTGTATGCCCTGGTCGGTTTGTTAACACCTCTGCATGATTATTTAGAACCTGTTGCACTCTCTCTTTCTGAGTTTTCGTTAAATGTGTACTGATTTTCACCTGTGCTGCTGTCTCACAGGGGTGTAATGGATATTCAAATGATGAAGTGGTTCCTTTTTCATCTCCATGGCGATGGACAAGGTCAACAAGTGTGTCTCTTCCTGATGTTCTCTTTCCAAATATTTCTTCAGGAGATTCACATGATAGATTTTTTCTTTCCCCTTCTTATCTATCTTATAATTTGTTCTAGACACCTTCTCTAGAACTGTATATGGACCCTGCCATCCAATTTGTAACTTATTCTGACTCCCGGGCAAAAGAAGCAGTACCTTCTCTCCCACAGCCAAATTTCTGTCTTTCGCCTTCCTGTTATAATAGGCAGCATGTTTCTTCCTGGCTTGTTTCAAATTTTCATTGGCAAGTTTCCAGCCAGTTTTCAACCGAGTGGTCAGCTCATTCACATACTGGTATGAAGATGTAATGTTTTCCTCTGCCTTTTCATCAGTCCACGTTCTTAACATAGCTACATATGGACCTTTAATTGTGTGGACCTATTTGTCCATGCACCGGTATGGTCTCTTCCACTCGAAGTTTTATAGTGATGATTTTTCCTCCCAGAATTATCATTCACAAAACGACCGCTACCAATTTTTCTTTTGGGGCTTTCTCCCCACTTAAAATTCTTGATGAGAGATTTCCTCCCTACATCCTCTTCCTCCAGTTTGTTTAAGTCCGATTGAGGGATTTTCGGCTTATCCTGGGGTAAGACATCTTTTTGCACTCTCCGCATAGTGGCCATTGTAAAACAGTTAAGTGAAGCTTGTCCGTGAAAAGGGGCTTCCCATTCCATTTTGTCCACTTTTTCAAATCTATTTCTCTTTTTATTATCAGGCATAATTTTGCCCCGTGGCGTGTCCAGGTCCTGATCCATGTTCCCACTTGTGGGTGTTCCCTCATGTGCTATGCTACACCTTTCTACAAAATTCTCAATGTCCCATCTTGCTTTGGGCCAATAATAATTGTGAGCCACCTTTTGAATGATGGTACCTATTTTCTCATGGTCCCCATCTGGTTTCACATGTAGGCTCCTTATTAAGTCTGTCCTATATCTTTTTGGAAGAACCAGCTGTCCGTGACCATTGGATCTAGCTCCAGTCTTCCTATACATCAACTTGTTTTTCATGTAGAAATCTCCCTTGCCTGGAGTTGTATGACAAGTTGACAATTTTCTGAAACAAGGCTTGAGTGTTTTATCCCCAGCCTGTGCCTTCCTCATCTCTTCTGGAGTGGTATCTAACATAATATCCTCCTCCTGTCTTGAGGTCGACCTGACCTGAAGGGTTGCCATATACACAGGTTTCCTTCTGCAACGGTCAGTGTCATGATTGTCCATCTGACAATTCTTACACCACCTTTTTCCTTGGTGGAAAGATTTTCTTTCATCATATTTCCTTTCATCGAATTGTGGGAATTTATTTTTATTTTCATACCGTGGCCTATCAAATTGGTGCTTACCTTTATTTTGATCCTTAGGATCAAATTTATTAAAATTCTGTGGTGCCCTAAAGTTGTCCACCTGTTTCTTTTTATTACCTGTTACCTCTGCTTGAGCTGCTTGATACCTTTCAGCAACATTTAGCAACTCACCCAGCCTCTCTGCACCTTGTTCCATGAGAAACTTTCTCAGGTCTGGAGCCATGGACTCTCTTAGTTGCTCTATAAGGACCATTTCCTTAAGATCTTGGGTTTTCCCCAGAGAAGTCCATTTCTCCAAGTATGTCTCTATGCGTGCAGAGAACTGGTGATAGGTTTCACCTGACAGTAGTTTAGCATTCCTAAATTTTTTCCTGTAAAACTCTGCATTCTTTTCATACCTTAACAAAAGAGCCTGCTTTAGCATGTCATAATTTTCCTGATCACCTCTGCTCATTTTTGCAAAAACTTCATAAGCTGCCCCACGAAGTCCCTGAGATAACTTTAAGCTCCACCTTTCTCTCTCTAACCCATACGTGGTAGCTAATAGTTCATACCTATTTAGGTAGCTCTCAATATCATCGTCTTTCTCAACAAAATGATCTAAATGAAAATTCATAGCTGAGGTTGAGGCTCCTTGAGTAACCGTAGCATCAGAGGCCAAGGGACTGGCACCATTTTCAGGAGCATGGCCTTGAAACTCAAACTCCCTTAGTCGTAACTCATGTTCCCTTTGTAATCTTTTATCTTCTGCTTCCCTTTCTGCAGCTAATTTCTTCTCTTCTCTTTCTGCAGCCTGTCTTCTTTCCTCGGCTTCCCTTTCTGCAGCTAATTTCTTCTCTTCTCTTTCTGCTTCCAATTTCTTAGCCTCTTTGTCAGCCTCAATCTGCAACCTCTTAGTCTCAGCCTCAGCTTGCAACCTCTTAGTCTCAGCCTCAGCCTCAAATTGTAACTTCTTAATTTCCCTGTCAGCCTCTAACTTTCTTTCGGCTTCAAACCTTCTTTCTTCGCGTTCAATAAATTTGTCACATTCCGTAGTAACATAGGCAACCATAACTTGCCCATCTAATCCTAACTCTTTTGCAGTCTGAACCGCAGCAGATCGAAATTTGGCCAGGTCCGCCATTGTCTATCAGGTAACTTTATATAATGTCTAACCAACAATTCAATTTCTAACTATATATCTAATGGACAACACAGGCACCGTGAGCTCAACCTTATTTAATTCCACCCAAGGATACCTTTTAATTCTTATATTCCCTGAAGTGAATTACCCCCAATATTTTTAATAGTTAAAGATTCAAAATCCCAAGAGCGAGACCCCAATATATGTGGTGAAGTGGGATGTTATAAATACTTATAGGGAACTTAGTGTACTGACTGAGATCAGCTGTGAAGGTATCTATATCTATTAAGAGTAGTGTATTATAGATAACCTACTTGCTACCACATATCTATATATCTCAGTCAGAATTATTCTGGAATAGTGTGATGCTACGTTATGTGTCTAGGGTATGTGTATGATGAAGTGTAAGTCACAACAACAGACAGATAAACAATTTAATTTAATCCACTACTCTTGACAACACTGTGACACTCACATACATATAACACTCTACAAAGATATCTTAAAAGAGTCACTGATAAACTTTCGAATAACAATATGTATTCATTACTGGCATGAATGAATATGTGTCCTGATTCAACTACAAGGGAACCAGGAATCACAATCAATTTAAATTACAAGTTATGTACAGAATGTATTTAATATGAATATTGTAGTGACATATATTATTACAAATGTTCTATGTGTGTCAGTTGTGTAGTAGTAAAATGAGGTAATACTGGTTTTGTTTTGTTCAAGCTCTGTTGGTATTTGTCATCATGACTTCAATAGTTTGTCTTTAGGGACCAGTATTGGAGATGTTCACAGTTCCTGATTTTAAGACAAGTAAATTCCCCTCTTAATGTTAATTTTAAAAAGTCAGTTCAAGATGAGGGGACATAATGTTGAGCTCAGCTGGCCAATTCGCTTATCTGGCGTGATGGCGGCAGGAAAGGACTCCTCTGCTCGAATTCTCCTCTGGGTTCAGGAGACACCTCACTGATAGCTAAAAAGACCAAGGAGTATGCTGTCCGACTCAGGATTTAGCAAAGCTCTGACTAGGTGCTGCTCAGTACCATCAAGACCACTGTCCCTGAAATCAAGAAGGATGTACCTTCTACTTCATAACTAATTTATATTTTCTTTTTACACTGATCACAATACATCACAAACATTGCGTTCAGAGCGTTAGGCCAACAGTCAGCTTCATCTGAAATACTTTATTCCAGTATTACCCTTCCTAATGGTTACTACGCCTCTGCACTTCCAGCATTATTTCTTTCTAGTCAATCATCCAGGTGTCAGTGTACTGTTTGGCCATTCCATGCCGTTTTACTTCTCTCCGACACCCTCTGTTCAGGCTGGAGCATTTTAGGCTTTACCTCACGTTTGCCACTGAACTACACATATATATACAGGCATAAATCAACAATTCACATTCAATTTTCATTAAAAGATATTAAATGGTTTAAGCTTACCACAATTCATACGAATAACACAGATACGTTGATTAGCAATGAATTCTGGCACAAACTGGCACAAATTTCCATCTGCTTATCTTCCAGGCTTTTATTGAGCAAAAATATGAGCTGGCTTCAACGCACTGATGCTTTATCAAGATCATTTAAACAAGTGGTCTCGAACTAACGCTCCCAAGTGTGTATATCAGCGAGACTGGCCAATGAGCCACGTTTCGACAAGTGTTTGAAAAAATGTTATCTTTTCCCGTCTCCCCTAACAACCAAGATAGTATTTATAGCCCGACCAATCGTGGTTAGGCTTTCATTTGTTGCGCTCCAATCAATTTGGAGTTTACATGGTAGGCTATTTCTGTAACGTAAATTTTTTTCAAACACGTTAAAAAAAAATCTTATGAGCAGAAATGATTTTATGCTGTCAGGCACCCCCAATATTTTATTTTGGGTATAATTTATTAATTCCTGGACTATTTGCGTAACGTTTTACATATTATTTGTCAGCAAGCCCTAAGGAACCCAAAAATACAAATTTAAAGGAGCTACGTGGCTGCGTTCAAAATATGCAATTTCTTCTACCTCCTGTTCCGAAGATGTGCTGTCTGGGTACTGTTATGTTTTCAACCGTAAACCCATCCAATGTTATCTTTTCTAATAAGAGTCTGTTATGATTTATAAACCTAACTCTGGGAAAGGGTAGTGTATTTTATCACTGTCCGTCTGAAAAAAAATTAGTGCATGTAGACTTACACGCGTGATGGCAGCATTTGCGTATCGCGCGAAGCGTGTTTAGTGTTCGGCTTTCTGCCTCTCCCTTCTCGCTATCCTTTTGTCCATCTGTTCGTTCGTTTTGGTAACGTAATATAATTAATGTTAGGATTAATTTAGGTCATTACGCAGGGCCTCTCAATGCTTTTCCAAGAAATACAGCACCCGTTTCATTGAAGAAAGCGGGTAATAATACAGTAAGCTTTTATATCAACGTGAAAGCGTTACAATTTGCAGACGAAGCAGAAAACAAGGGGGATTTCGAGTACATTCCTTGTGACAGCACTGTCATTTTACCATTGCTCTTCTCTTTATTAATTTTATTTGTTAGGCTTCATATTTACCTAATAATTTATATATGTGGATTAGAATATTTCATGACAATTACTAAAGACTTTGATGGGCTTTTTGACCTTATGTTACGGGACAAAGTATTGTCATCGTGTTCATCTGAGCTTATTGCGTTTTTCCAGGAACGCAAGCCCAGAAACATGGGTATAATGTCAGAATTAGGACACCAATACGTGACCGCGCATCCAGGAAAGGTCATACACAGGGAGAGTATCTCTGAGACTTTCTCAGCGAGTATAGGAAAGATTACTAGAAAACCTTACAATCAACATAGATCGAAGAGTGCCAATAGATTTGGCCCCAGAAGATTTAATTATGATAGACCCTACTTTCGGGGAGACAGACCTCCTGCACGGTATGAGAATTATCGGGACCATAGATCACCGAGGAAGAAATTTAACTATCAATCAGATAGAAATCAATACAGGTATACTGGCGACAGTCATGATAGGTACCCGCGGAATCAGATCCAGATAGATGCGCCAAACGAGCAGGAACAAAGACGAGTTCGCAAAAGCTCACCTTACCAAAGAAACAAATCCTTTGAGAAAAAGGAGTCAGACCGAGTAGTCAGACACTCTCCAAACAATAGTCCGAAAAAGGATAGCAATACTCAGCTACATTGTAGTCTTTGTAAGGGAACATGACATTTGGCAAAAGTCTGTGCTAATAATTCAGAACGAGCGAATTCGGCTTGCATATCAGAAACCTTTAACAATGAGAATTGCGAAGGGTGTAGACCATTATTTGAACCAGACGGTAAGCCTATGCTTATCTGTGGTCACACTCTGCCTTGTCTCTCTTCTCTTGAAGGAAATGGTCATTTGGAATTGCATCCAGGATTTGTGCAAAAGCAGGAAGTGTCTGTGTTGAGAGACACGGGATTCACAACTATAGGAGTGCGTAGATCTTGCATTGACGACTCATGCTTGATAGGTAAGACAGCAAGATGCGTCACTTTCGGGGGTAACATTGAGTACTACCTTCTTGCCATTATTGAGGTGGACACACCCTTCATATCTGGTAGAGTACAGGCTTGTGTACTCGAAGCACCGATAGCGGATTTGATTGTGGGTAATGTGCAAGGTGTGCAGGAATGTACTCAGATGGACATCAGGAAATGGAGGGACAATCGTGTGCTTAGGGACAATGCGGTGATTACGAGGGCGCAGTCAAAGGCAGATGACGCATTAGAAGCGACGCATGTAAGATATGCCAACAGATGAGGCATAAAGGCAGAACTCCCAAAGCTCCAGTGCAGGTTACGGACTTGTCAGTACGACCTTTCCAGAAAGTAGCGATTGATATTATAGGCCCCCTCTCGGTCACTTCAGACAGGGGATATCATTTCATTTTAACGATGGTAGATTTGTGCACCAGGTGGCCGGAGGCGGTACCGATGAAGAGTATTACTTCACAAGCAGTCGCAGAGGCTCTGCAGATGTTGTTTTGCAGGTTTGGTTTTCCGGAAGATATATTATCGGATAGGGGCCGTCAGTTCATTTCGAAGGAGATGTCAGAAATCACTGGGCTGTTGGGTATTGCCCAAACATTCACGAGTCCATATCACCCTCAGTCAAACGGAGCTTGCGAGCGTTTTAACGGTGCATTAAAACACATGCTGGCAAAAGTGACCGCAGAATCTCTGCAGGAATGGGATAGGTTACTCCCAGCGGTCCTTTTTGCCTATAGGGAGGCTCCCCAAGAGAGTACACGATTTTCCCCTTTCGAATTATTGTATGGGGCAAACCCAAGGGGGCAGATGCACATACTGAAGGATTTATTAACTGGAAAATGTACAAATAGCACCTCATTTACGAGTTATGAGTATGTAGTTAGCCTCAGAGAACGTATTGTAAAATCTTGTTTGGTGGCACGTGATTGTTTGGCGGGGTCGTTAGCACGGTATCGGAAGTATGCAAATCGGAACTCCAAACTAGTATCCCGGGTTCCAGGTGAAGAAGTTTGGCTACTTTTACCAGCTAAAGAGGATTGCTTGAGCATTACGTGGCAAGGACCATTCAAGGTGGTTAAAAAAATGACAGATGTCGATTACCTAATTTCGGTCCGAAATAAGGAGAAGGTATTTCATGTGAATATGCTGAGGCCATATGTAGAACGACCTGAGTCATTAAAAGCAGTCACAAGGGCAGCACAGACTGAAGCAACAGTGGCATGTACGGCAGTCATTAATGACACGGGAGATGAACAAGGTGAAGGGAATATCCAGTTATCCCTCGTACCCCTGGTTCCCCCGGAGTCATGAAATATGGTGCAAATCGGGGATGACCTAACAGTAGAACAAAAGTCGGAAGTACAGATTATATCGTCGATGATATATGTTTGTTTCATGAGTCATGGGAGGACACAAGATTGCGAGATAGCCTTATCCAGAATCAAGCTACACTTACCTCGCTAACGAGTAAGGGGATGCCAAATATCGTCGTGTGGACACAAGATTGCGAGATAGCCTTATCCAGAATCAAGAGGGTGTTCTCTAGGGAACCCATCTTACTGATGCCAGATTTACGCAAACCCTTTGTTTTGCGGACAGACGCATCTTCTGTAGGAATTGGAGCTTGTTTAATGCAAGACCACCAGAGTACCTTACATCCAGTGATGTATGTGAGTCAGAAGCTGTTGCCGGCTGAGATTAGGTACTCCCCGATTGAAAGGGAGTGCTTGGCAATTGTGTGGGCAGTTTCGAAGTTGTCCCGATATTTGATAGGTGCACATTTTGTATTACAGACAGACCATCGACCACTCTCATTTTTACAGTCGTCGAAATCGACAAGCTCGAAATTAACTCGTTGGGCTCTCTTACTGCAGCAGTACAAATTTACTGTTTTATCCCTACAGGGTAAGCTCAACGGTGTAGCTGATACTCTGTCTCGTTTGTAGAATGATTGTTTTGTTCTTGAATTTTTTCCCCCCACACGATGTTTAATTGAGTATGCAAGATATGTGAAGACAAGAAGGATATGAATGTATACTTGGCCCAAAAGCCGGATGTTGGGTGTTTGGAGTGCGCCCAGCCGCCTTCCAAAAGAAAAAAAAAGGAAAAGGAAAAAAAACTTCGTTTATTCCCCCCCCCCCCGGGGGGGGGGGAGAGTAGATGTCACAGTGTGATTAACACAGCTGTGGACTGGCGGTGCTCCGTTGGGGGCGGGTACATAATGCCAGTCGGGGGTGAGAGGTGTTCTCATACACTTAACTTAACAACACGAAACTGCGAGGTCAGCAGGTCAGGGGTGAACGCAAGGGGCGTTCTGATTGGGCAGTAAAGAAGAGAGAGGTGAGGGAGCGATGAGGGTTTTGGTGATGATGGCTGACACGAATTGTGGAATGCAAGAGGATATTTAGTTGTGAGAATATAAGGCATTTGGTTATCTGAGATTTTCATCAATGTGTTACACTTCGCTAACTACATATATTGTTGTGATTTTGTGGTGATAATTATTTGAATACATTAGACAGAGTTGGGAACATTGCTAGTGTTCGTTATTACTTGAATGTGTTCGACTCCACCTCTCTCTCTCTCGTGTGTAGTATTTTCGAGGACTAAGGCATATGTGTATTTAATACAAAATACCCTGTGTCATGTACAAATGGTTGAAAAATGGATTGAAGCAGTGAAGATACAAGATAACCCTAAAGCAGATTATGAGAATAAAGTGTTACAGAATTCAATGTACTATGTCTAGCCTATATGAGGTAAGGTTTATTTTTGGATTTGTTTTTTTTTAAACTCCATTTTGTTCTCGGCCTCTCATCCATTTCCCTTTCCAGCTTCTACCTCCTTTCTAACATATTACTATTACATTAGAGTTGTTTCTCGTTTCCCTTCTTAACATCTCTGTTTTGTTACACCCGGAAATGTCAGCCATTTCCTGTTTATGTTCTTGTGGCGCGCTTTCTTATCACTTGACACACTAGGTTGCGGTCGATTTTACGGGTAGTAACCGATTTTAATTTAATTTTCTTATGTGTCCTTCTTAGCTCTCACTTTCTTTCCTTTCCCTGACGAAGGCCCTGTGGTCGCAACGTTGCGTATTTTGTTTATCTTTTGTCCCAGAAAGAAGAACTACATATTTTCGTCTTGTTTTAAATCCGTCTACCTTATTGCACGTCTTACAGCAATTCCCTTCATTTTCCTCAGACAGAATGAAGAAAACATGCAAAGACCTTGAGCTGATGGCACAGGAAGGAAGACTCGGTAATAGTTTGCCAAGGGCCTATGCTCCTTAAGAAGAGTAAGGATAGAAGAGGAATGACTAAGTTGGTAGTAAGTACCTCGGTATGAAGGTGTTACGGTGTTATTTTAAATGACGGCGTCTGCTGGGGTTTAGCAGTGCGCAACGTTTGGGGTCAATAACATTAATAGAATATGTCGATATTTTACGGTATGCTGAACGCGAAAATATATGCTAAGATTATGACGTATTCGCGTTGGGAAGGTCACGCTTGGTGACTTGGTTACATTACCCTTTTTACGCTATCCGTCAAGCAGAGAAGTCGTGTCTTGCATTTCTTCCAAGGAGAGGCTTAGTATATAGCCGATATATGAAATCAATATAGAACTCAGGGTCAGTTCAGATATTAAATTAAAGTATGAGATTATTAAGTAAATTAAATGATGGAAGGAGAATCGTATTATGATTCAATTTGTAACTGTCAAGAACTCATGCGCTCATTTCTGGCTGTTGACTATAGCAGCGCATGTACATAGCCATGATGTTCATCTGACACATTATATTGACACGGACGGACCTGAATATTATGCACGTAATTTCTAATGAACTATATATGAATGTATACCAATGTGAACTGTCTTCGTGCGTCAACTTGTAATAAATATTGGACTCGAATCGAAGACTTACCCACATTACTTTGATTACGTTTGATTGCTTCAACTTGCATTGTTGACGGTCCTTTGACCTGATGAACTCTTCTTTGTAGGAAGTTTATATTAATAATGAATCAGTTCGTACGGAACCGAGGTTTGCTTGGACACAAAGTTTTGTAATGATAGATAAGCAAGCATACCAACTGAACTTATAATAATCGAACGAAGGACACCCCAACACCAGCAACCACCCCACGCAACAGAAGGGTGGAAATGTCGCAGAGAACAATTTATAATCACTTACATAAATCACAATTTGTTTTACTTCGTTCAGATAAAATTACCTTACTTTCTCTTGCAATCTAGGTGGCCTAATATCGCAACGCTATCTCAGCTCACTGCGCAAACATACCTAGCGGTTTATAGTGACCTGTTTATTTTAAATCTAATCTGTGTTCTGTGATTTCGCCAGATATAATCTGGAAGATTCAGCAACACGGTGCCTTCTGCTGGCTAATGCAAACGATTACCGGGTTGTACTCTCTAGCACGAAACGCTGAGAGCTAGAATTGGTGATTTATCATCATCGTCATTATTATCAACCATCAGTCATTAATTATATGATTATTAATGATGATTCATAATGATAATTGTTGGTCATGATTGTTGATGACTGATAATTATCAGTCATCAACAATCATCAACAATCATCACCAACAATTATCATTATGAATCATCACTAATAATCATATTCAATTATCAATCATCATCAATATTATCATCATCAATAATTATCATCATCATCCATTACCAACGTCATCAGCACCAGCAATAAATCATCATCATCTATCATCATTATAATCCGTCATCATTATCATCTGAATACAAGTTTTGATATTCTGTGTAACGTTTTATAGTACTGATTAAGGGTTGTCGCCGAGGTTTCGTATTTGGTTATCTACTAAATAGTTACCTTTCTGGCTCATATGGTACCCCAGTCCCACAATCCTCCATAAATATTTCTTCTTGAACATCTGTTTTGTTCAGTCTTTATTGCTATTCTATTCTTTGCTTCTTTCGCTATACAAACTTGAACTTAATGCATTAGCCTAATATTGCAGGTGGAGCATACACGTATGTCAAGCTCAGAGAGACAAGCAACAGGGGTGTTCACTGAAAATGATAAGAGTGTTGTTTATGAGACAGTGATTTAAGCACTGCTAATGACAACCAGTTCATGTAATTCACTGGCGACATACACACTCACTACAACAACAGCTCACTCTGGACATAGGGAATTCGTGGGTCAGTAAATACGCTTTCCTAAATTTGCTTACCAAAACTAACAGACGATATAAGTCAACTTAAGGAGTGAGAAATACATGGTGTATAGACTGGTTGCCAAAGGGCGACTACTTATTTTTAAGGCAATTGCGGGATTACGCGTGAGTTTTTGTGAGTTAACTACGCAGTAGAAATTGCACGCACGAGAAAGTGGGAACTGTATTAATCGAGAAACTTCGATTAATAATTGTAATGGTAAATCGGCGCATTAGTTTAGTCAGCCAGACTTTTAACGCGCTTAGTGTAGGAGCAAGTTTGCTTGTATTTAAGATTTTTGTGGTGAGCGCAGTTTGGGGGTACATTCGGACGATATGCCACTGAGTGGTTGATTCTGTGTTCACAGAAATGTTAATCTATTAGTCTAGTCTCCAAGTCGCTCAGGACACCACCATTCGTAGAAGATAGACACATTTGTGTATTCCGTGAACAAGAGAAACAGTGTCGCCAGTCCGCGAATTACGTGATTGATTTACAAGACGACCAGAAGAACAGGTATGTCGAGTTAGGTGAAGAAAAATAGACATTAGCTAATAGGAGAAGTGTGAAACAAGTGACAATTGATATAAATAGCCAGCCCTGGGGGTTAGACCAGTCTTTATCAAAAGACACATCAATTAGTTTCACCAGATACTTTCGCTTTCAAGAAGATAGTAGTTCGACTGAGAATGTAGTAGAACCAGAGTAATACAATAATTACTGAAATGACTGCTGGGACAAGATAGTAAATAATGACAACATTGGTTCCCAAGTTCTAACCACAATGACCACGAGAGACGGTAGAAATTATAGAAGCAGTGTCGGCATATATATAAAATGATGGAGTATGAAAGAGAATTGTAAAGAGTCTGCTTATTTTTGAGAATTTTGCTCTATGAAGCCTCCACGCCTCTGATGTCAGTTTGTGCATCATATTTAACCTTCGTTTTATTTATGTGAAGGAAAGTCTTCACATTGAAGTAGTGATACTGTTTACTGCTGCCATCACCAATATCATCCATCAACAGTTGAAGAAGCCGTTTTGTTGTCTTCGCATTAGACAACACATACAAACTGGTGCCGAGTGACCAGTCCTGCACTAGGCAGTTGATAAAACGAGCAGAAGCAGCACGACAGAGCAGCTAAGGCGGTAAAATAAAGACAGCAAACGAAAAGGCAGCAAGATTATTGAATACAACGGCGATGAAAATAAACGTACAGATGAAGTAAAAAGCATTATCAAGGCAACACGAAGAGAACCTGTATCAAGGCAACACGAAGAGATCCTGCATCAAATTAAAAACGAAGAAATCCTGCCTCAAATCAACACGAAGAGATCCTGCATCAAATAAACACGAAGGAATAATGCCCATTAACTACCGCAAGCCGCTGTCAGCGGCTCACAAAGTAATCACATTTGGACCGCAAGCCGCTCAGAGCGCCAATCTAATTTTAGTATTAAAACGAATGAAAAATGTACTGAAACACTCTCTGATCTGGTTCGAGATTTTAAGTTGCCACCGGAAAACAAATTCCCAAAGCATGGTTGTTGTAGAACACTGGAAAATTGATATTATGTTCATATTTTTCAGCGTTTTGGGTTAGTTACCAAATCGTGTAAAACTGTTTACCGTTGCAACTAGTGATATGACTACAAAAAAGCGTGTACATCTCGTCTAACGGTTGAATAGGATAGAAACGTGTTTCAGCAACTGACTGATAGATCTAGCGACGAGGACAAGAGTGAAAACGGTGTGCACATTGATTGAAAAAGTGATTTTAATAGAGATGGGGCGCAAGCAGTTATAAGTGTGAAAATATTGCAAGTCCTCGGCCATCGGAGGGCCGTTAAATAGCAACAACCTCTATTATAGTTACAACCGGTGTTTATTGTAATAGTACATTCATTTATCTTTAAAATGACGTGTAATTCATAAAAATCTGTAAACAATTACGAAAACTACAGGTTACTTTGTGCAAACACCTGCAGGATGAAAATGGGAAAAAAATTTAATTCGGCCACAGTGTGTTTTTCAATTCGGTAGTTAATGTGTTTTAAATTAAATCAACACGAAGAGATCTTGCATTAAATTTTTTTTACACAAACCACGAGCCACTGGTGTATCCACTCATGCATGAAAAAACAATCTGACCTGTTGGCATGCCAAATGCGCGCGAGTAAATTAGACAGTACATATCCGTGGTAGTCTATGAAAATCGTGCCTAGGTGTTGTGATATAGTCACGATAAGAAGATAGTTATTCTAAGCAAGCAAGCAAAACAGATTAGTATAGCATATAAACACGTTAGGTAGTTAGTTTAAATTAGTTAGAGAGTACTTAGTTACATAATTGTTTACATTTACTTAGTTGTATTTGTTTACACGTTTTGTTTATATCGGCAGTGTTGCCAATATTATTTTTGTGTGCAATATTTTTCTGAAGTTTTTTTTTTTTTTAGTTAGTTTTATGCACTTTTCAGGACAGCCAGGACATTAACATCGCATTTTCCACAGGTGTTTCCACTAACACTTCCTACAGATGGCGCCAGTATGCAATAGCAACGACCTACTTGATACAGGCCCAATCATGGCCATACAGCAGTATGCATGAATGGGTAGGGATGGTAGGTAACGGCAGAGAGTAGTCATATGTTTCGCGTGCGGTAGGCGGAACCACATAGCACGATCATGTAGATACCGTCACCAGGCACCACGACAACCACCGAAGCAGGCAGGATATGCCGGATTAGATACACGCATTAGACATACAGCCACCAGGTTGGCTGACTGCGCAGAATACACTCGTACACCAACTCATTATACTTGCAGATGTAACCCGGACGCCTATTGCATTCATGGCATGGTCCGACACGCATTTAAAACGCACACTCAGGAAAGTGATAGGTGTAGATACTGGAAAGAGACCTTGGCTGAAAGGAACAACAACAAGTTTCAGAAGTGGAAAGGACATAGAGATATACCAAGTGCAAGACAACCGCATGTGCTTATGTTAAGAAAGGCACAGGAAGAAAATAATTGCCAACCATACCACAGACAATGAGTCAGAGTATACCATCGAGGAAGTTCGTTTGACAAGGAAGGACAACAACAACAAACATATCAAGAATACAGAAATAGGAGGATGAATTGGGATAGCCCAGTTGTAAATAAGAACAGACAACACACGTATTAGAGGACAGACATCTATCAGCAGAAGCAGGGAGATCATAGGATATGTAATAACAGTGAGAGGACACTTCCAAGTTTCAACAGCAACATTGGATCAGGTGCAGATTGGAGTAGCCTAAATAGAAGAAGACATCGAATAGCAGTGAGAAACGTTGTTGGTGAAATTAGGAAAGGAAGGACATTATAAATAAACAATATCCACATAGGAAGCCAACAGAAGTGTCGCACCAGAGCTGAGAATGGTTGGAGGATGGACGTGGATCACGTAGGATCATGGGGGAACATCAAGAAAAGATCTTACCAACCAAGGGTTACAACAGAATGTGAAAGTATTCTGTATAATTCATTATCTGTCTCTCTTGGTCATTTATGTACATAAATAATGTCACATTTTACCCTTAATATTCAATACAGCATATTTCAAACATTTAAGACCATTTGTTACCTTAAAGGGGCAAATATTAGCAATAACCGAGGTCAGCAAAACACGACACTGCCAAATTATTGTAAGGTATTTTTTTCTCCACATCTTTTACCCACAGGACAGTGAACCTGAAAATATTCAGTGAAATATGGTGGTAAATACTATGAGTTCAAGCATGTAAGGTAGATATTAAAGGTAATATAGTTACAAGTGCAACAGTGTAAGGTGTAGGACTAATAAAGCCACTGCGAATTTCATTTATTTCCCACAACCTCACCACGTAAAAAGAGAAATATATAACAAATAGTCGAGGAATGTGAGGGAAACTGCGGTAAGACGTGGAGTACAATGGATGGGTTTGAAAAAAAAAATCGAAAAAGGTGATTCGTGTTACGTCTTACGTAAGACGAATTACCTTTTTCGATTTTTCTTTTCATACCCACCCATAACAAATAGCCCCAATGAAAAAAAAAAGTATTTATCATCGTGAACTTTTGGAAATCTAGACTAAACTGAGGAAAAGTAGTTTATATATAACTATTTGTTTTATATAACAAGCCAGCTTGTGGTAAAACCTCATTCTGGTCGCCTGGTACGACATGCGTGAGGGTGAAGTAGTCCTCTTCTTGCTTTATCTTCTCTCAGAGAACACCTTGGGGAGCACACGGGCAGACGGACTATAGTGAAACAAAAAATTTAGTATTTAACAAAAAAGAAAAAAAAAAAAAAGAAAAAAAAAAGGCTGCACAGCAAGGAAAAAAAACGAAACAAATACCTTTCAATGAAGAAGAGTGGCTTTTCAGATCCCAGAACACAGACACTCCATTTGTATCATAAACCCATTTCTTATCTTTGTTGTAACTGTCATCTCCTTGGTTTGTGTTATAGATAATTGCAGTATATTAAAAAATCCAGGTAAGTAAATGACACACTCCAGACATGCGTACACCAAATATTCTCTCACATGTCTGTGTTAAAAAAAAATGTTTTCACCTGGTGTCCGTGGACCTTCCAGGACTCTGCAGTAAAGTTACGTGCTCTGTTGTTACACGCGTAAAAGGTACCTAGATAAGACAGGAAGCTCCTGTATCGTTGTTATATTCATCCTTATTATCATCTTATTCCTAAGATGACTTTTTAGTTTTTCAGTTCAAAGTGAATTTCTTCTTCTTCTTCTTATTATTATTCTTACTTTTTATTTCATTACGACATGATTGCTGCAGTTGCTACTTACCATTGGCAGTAAGCTTAATTCGAAGTACATAATGTTCTTTTCCAGTGGCTAGATAGACGTTGAATAGAAATAATATATATAGTTCCCAGAACTGGCGAAGAGAGCTAGTGATCAATATGTAAGGATGGCATAGGATAAGTCAGCTAGTTAACTGCACAGTCTAGATGTTAGCTGGAGAGGAGAGCTGTAAAGTCAGTCACCTTCTCGCTAGACTCATCCAAGGGTGTCTCTAGTAATTGCTGATGTGGAATGTAGCTCGTTATTTATCCTTACCAATTTAAAATATTAATTAATTCTCTTTATTTCCTCACAATAGCAAAAATTCGAACATAAACTGAATTTTAACATAATCAATCAACTGCGATTTAAAAATGTATCTGTACATTTATTAATTTAAAATAGTAAAAAGGGTAAAGGAACCCGTTACACGCCCATTGAGGCATATTGGGAATATGGTGTTAGGCCCATATTATCTTGACCGTCGGCACACTAGGGGTGATGTGGTCGGCATCACGCCGGCCGCCTTAACCTTCCCAGAGTTGCTCTGGTACCCATTTGGGGCTGGGTCGACCCAGGAGCCGTTTGTGGTCTAAAAATATTCCCGCCTCATCTGGGGATCGAACCATAGACCACTGCGCTAGGAAGCCAGTGCACTAACCACTATGCTACCGCGGCTCCTAATTTAAAATAGTAAGGATTGCAAATTTGTATCTACACAATCATAGGCTGAAAATTATAGATTTGTTATTGTCTATCATCGTTATGACCATTCATGACTTCTGGATAATAAATTAATATGAAACAAATATAAAGGTATGTTATAAGGCACTCGTAGGAAATAAAGAAGTAGAACACTAGACAACAGAAAAACAACAGACATGAGTGGCTTACCCAGGATTTGAACCCTGGACCTTCCGTGCGACAACACCGCCTAGCTATGCAAGCGAATCACACTGTCCTCCCTGCCATCTACACACACATACTTCATTATTTCCTACGAGTGCCTTATAACATACCTTTATATTTGTTTCATATTAATTTACTGTTTACATGCCTCGTGGTTTCCCTTCCTTATGACTTCTGGATCTTGTTTCTTCAAGATAACTACTACTAATCTCGCTCAGGTTCTTCCACTACAGACATTTCCCATCATCAATCAGGTGTTGATTTCCAAGATCTTTATTTCCCTGCACAGATAGCTCGCTCAATGCTACTGTTCAGCAAATTGTCGAGGTGGTCCTTTAATCACTCACACTGCAGTCTGTTATTCTTTAGCTCGAAAACTTTTTGTGTGACTCTCTCCCGAGTAAGAAACCCCCCAGACACATTATTATGGGTGTGAGCTTATAACTTATGCAAGTCTAGTCACAAACAGGACATCTTTTCTTTTCTCAGATTTAGCCTGTGGTTTTGTGGCTTTGACAAGCGTGTGTCAATCCGCTGGACGTCTTTTCGTGAAAATTTGAGTCCAAAATGTTGTTGTTGTTTTGATGAGGTGATGGGTGGAGAGCGGGCACTTAACAGCTGACCGTTATTGCCTCTTCTCGTTCCATCTTGGTCTACCATGTTCAACCTGAAATTTGGTTATAATTGGGGTATTTAGTGTCATTTTTAAAAATTATTATTTTGTATTCAATTTAAATAGCTATTGTCTTTAGCAGTTGATGATTTTAATTTATATTAGTATTTGTCTATTTTATTTTCTCTTTTGTATTGTTTCTTGATAACTGTTGTCTTTTACACTTGGTTTTACTTTGTATTAGTATTTGTTCTTTTTGGGTTGTTGTTTTTATTTTTTTTTATTTTTATTTAATACTTTGTTGTCTTTCCTTGTCCTATGAGTAGTTAGTAAGTGTTTTTTTGTGTTTTTTATTTTGTTTTTGTTACTAACCTTATATGTTTTCCTTCGTTTTATGTATATATCTTTTAAGTATTGATTGGGCATCTCCTGGGGCATCTATACTTAAAACCTTATCACCTGTCATGCCTATATTGTGACTTCTATAGTAAGTTTTTAATTCTAGCCTTTGTTGTTCGTACTTTTTACAGTGGATCAGGTAGTGGTCTATGTCATTCTCTTCCTGACATTCTTGGCAGTGAGGTTCGTCTATCATAAAGTATGCTGCACCGAGACGGAGTTTTCTGTTCGTATCTTTAATTCTTCTCTGAGACGCCACAGTTTTCTGTTCGATGGTATCCTTAATTCTTCTCTGCCTCACACTACCCCCCCCCCCCCCTCTGTGATCATCTAACCAATTTCTCCGTATGTCCTGCTACCATCTCTGCGGTAAAAATCGAAGCCCCTTCAGTTACACTGTAGCTCTTTTTTTATTCCCCATTGTGTTATTACAACTCCGGCACCTAGTTGCACACTGTCACCCTTGGATCCATCAGTGTAGACGGCCAGACTTTGTTTAGTTAGTTGATCTATAAACTTTCTACTTATCAATAAAATAATGCTTATGTTCTACAAGTCTTTCATCAGGGGGAAACTGGATTATGCCAGCATAGTCTATGACTCAGCTGCAGCTTCTAACAAAGATAAACTGGACAGAATTCAAAATGCAGCCATGAGAACCATTACAGGTGCATTTATATCAACACCAGTAGAAGCGCTAGAAGTAGCTCTTGGCATACCACCCCTTGGTCTAAGACGGAAAGAACTAAGATTAAATTATTGGAGTAAAGTAGCACAAGAAGTGATTCACCCAGCACATAAAGCATTTGTCAAAAACCAACCAAGTGTATGGGACGTCCCCTTAAACAAAGATAAATATCCAACAGGGTGGAGAACTATAGAAGATCTAACGCAGCTCAAAGAACTATCAAACACAATTAAAAATAGTAATAAATATAGAAGCAAAATACCACCCTGGGAACTAAAAACACCAATCATAGACTACTCACTTACTGAAAAGATCAAACAAAACATAGAAGATAAGGAGTCCAAAACTGAATCTGACCTCGCTTAAATACCCAACCTAAATCGAACCTTTCCCTTCTCGGATGTCTGCGCTTGAGTTCACTTTTCCTCTGGTAACTTTTTGTGGGATTTCGAGGCTGTTGGGCTAATTTTCATATAAACTCCTGATTTCCTCGTCAATTACAGAAGATAATGATTTCCCACTGCCATAATTACATATATTTGTAGTTGGTGTTCAATTTCCGAAAAGGAGATATCTGTACAGACACCTTTTTTTAAAGTCGGACAGTTCAATAATTAACTACAGAGAAATAAATACCTGTTATGATCGATCCTCACATACTTTCTTTTTACCGTTTCAAAATGTCTCCATAATACAGTATCTTTTTTTTTTTTTAAATTATTGATATACCCTGAACTAATCAACTGGAAGAATCCTTCAAGTTTATGCTGTACTTTTTTTATGTCACATTTTATTGACTGATGTTTTTTTGTTTATTTCTAGGATATTTTGTAATTAGCGATTTCTCATTTAAATTCTTCTTCTGCCACTGTTGTGTGTTTTATATACATTCAAACTTGTGCTATATTCTCACTCATTACGTATTCGTTTCTTAAAAGTTAATTTGATGATACATTCCATCTACTGCGCTTTGCCTAATCGGAATTGTATTTGTGTGTTCGACGGACATATATCTACCTGTTTTTGTTTCTCCGTGGTACCCTAACTAGCGTGACTACTGAAGATAGTCTACCACTGAATATAACCTACCAAACAATCCACAAGCAACTTTGGTTTGGCTAGCGAATCCTTTTTAGGATACAATAGAAACACAGTCTTTTTCAGGACTTGGTTTTTATCACTGTGTAGCAAAGAGTTCACTATTGCCACATAATCCAGTAAATGAGACTACTTTGGTGAAATGTAATACCAAGGGGCATTAATTTTAAAATTACCAAGATATTCTTTAAAATGTTGTTAGTAGTATTCAATGCATTTTCATGTTTGCTTTATAATAATATAATGTTGATGTTTAAATGTCCGACGTACTAACTTGACTGACAGAACCACATCCTCATGACAGTGTTGTCACAATGTGGAATCTGAAGTATATTGGCCAGTCAGTCAACGGAGGGACGTCCTTGTGGTAAAATACATATGCCATAGGCCCTCGTTTCTTAGTTTTGCAGTTCATATCTTGGAACGTGCAACATACTTGGTCCAATCCTCTTTACTGAAATCCTACTTATCGGTCCTGGCTTGTCTGAAGGTGTCGTATTGACTCAATGGAACACAGTGCCGGGGTAGTCGTTTTTGTTGTTATCCGTGCACAAAGTCATTTATTAGGGCTCTTGTGACATCTGAGTGAAAGATTTAAGATTTAATAATAGCAAAGCTGTGAATCATTTCATGGCGGATCGCATAATATGATATCAAATGTGTTCCTCACACTGAAGCCTAGTTTTGTTAGATTGACAACACTTTTGCCTATTGCTTTAATGTTACACTGATACAGACAGTTCATGTCCACGTATCGATGTTTCCTTGCCATTTAATCTTGTCTGTCTTCAACCTTGCTGCATTTTTAGTTTTGTACATTGTATTTCGCTATATATCCCAAAAAATATCTTACACTATTTCATTGTATCCCTTAAAGTTTTTTTTTTTCAAACGGTATCTGTTTACTAATTTGATTCTGTTTCCATAGAAGGTGCTGCATTTTTTATATATCCACAATTCATTGCATTCAATACCCTCCCACAAGTGGCTACTTGTGTCAAGTGTTCTATGTTATGCAATATCGACAAATACATTTAAGGCTTTGTCACTTTACTTGTTAACTTGTTGACTATTTGAATATTAATAGCTTTCTAACGTTGTAAGTATATGTCTTCAGTTTGATGTTTTTCAATGTCTGATTTATCCCTTTCAAGTCATTCTTTCAATATAGAACTTCTGATGATACTTACTTACTTAGTCGTTCCTTTTCTATCTTGGGGTGTAGAGGGTCTCTACTTATGATATTTACTTACTTAGTTATTCCTCTTTTACCCTTGTGTGTAGAGGTTCTCTACTGATGATACTTACTTACTTACTTAGTCGTTCCTCTTCTAGCCTGGGGTGTAGAGGTTCTTTACTAGAGCTTGTCGCTCGTTTGCAGTCAGTTGCCAGGTTGAAAAATCCTTGACATTATCTGTATTGTAGATCTAAGCTTCTCCTTGGCTTTTCTGTTACTGTTTATTTGGATTTATGAGTGTCAGTTTCTATCCCTGGTATTTTACCTCAGGCTTGGTAAGCATTTTAGAATCTTTACATACTGTGCATTCCACTACCATCTAGGGAGCTTTTTAAATGTGCTGGACTAAACATTGTGTTTTAGTTCTAGACTAACCAAAGAAAGCGACACGTTCGGGGCACAGCGGTCACAGGTCTCCTAGTCTTCACGCTATCCATTCTGAGATTCTTTTGCAACCAGCCCACACGCTACTTACTGGTAAAACGTCTAGGCCTCTAGTGATCTCCCCACGCAATGCGGCGTTTTCAACATGTTTCACCACAGGGGGAATTTTTATGTTGGGCTACTTTGCTGCGGGTAGTCAATCCCTGAGGATAGTCCAGGCAACTCGAAGATTGTCTGTATCCAGAATGCACCGCGTGGGGGTGCTCCAGGGTCTTGATTCGTAGTCTAACCTTGAAAATCATATAAAGCAACGTGCCTTCCTCTGCATCTCGGACTACCTTATAATTCTGTTAAATTTCTTCTCTGGCACTACTTTTATCTTTTGCCTTTATAATATTCGTTAAATGTAATTCCTTTCTCTGGTTGTATTCAGTCATCTGACAGCGTTTGATCTATATTTTTTGAAAATTCATCGACGATGCTTAATTTATACATATTCTGGTGCATTTTGATTTTCCATTAAACGGATAGTTGTCAGTCCTATTCTGGTTTCTCAATGCTGCAGATATGCTATCAGCTGTGTCGTCTCTTAGCTTCAAGGTCTTTATATATCCGGAGTTACATATATGACTTAGTTGCGTACAACTTTGCAACGACATTTGACAGGGTCAAATATATATATATATATATATATATATATATATATATATATATATATATATATATATATATATATATATATATATATATATATATATATATATATATATATATATATATAAACAGTTGCAAAAAAGGTTACATCATTCGAAATTAAATGATACAGAAGGATGTTGAGAATACCCTGGACAGAAAAAAGACCAACAGAGAATACTGCACTCACTAAACGTAGAGGAATATTGGCTCCTAAATACCATCTCAATAAGGAAGCTGAAATTGTTTGGTCATATAAAAAGACAAAATAGTATGAAAAAATTAGTGATCGAAGGCATGGTCTATGGAAAAGGGGGAAGGCGTCGACCTATACGACGGTGGACCCAGGACATCACAGAGAGTATGAACTTGTCTTTGGTTGATACAGGTCCACTTGTCCAGAATCGTGATGCTTTCAGAACAGCTGTAATGGAGACAACGTTCTGGAACGAATACGTCACATGATGATGATATATATATATATATATATATATATATATATATATATATATATATATATATATATATATATATATATATATATATATATATATATATATATATATATATATATATATATATATATATATATATATTGACCCTTTCATTTGTCGTCGCAAAATTGTACGCAACTAAGTCCATTATGTAACTCCGCACCGGCAGCAGAACTATTGAAATATAATAACAAAAACTCCTTTATAATGCAGGTTAACTGGACAAATAATCATTTAGTGATCTCTTTTAAAACACAAAATGGAGCTTTATTTTCTGTTTAATACAAGAAATTCTTCTTACATGATAGTCTACGAAATATTATAAATAGTTTTCCGCACTGGGCATTCTGGACCTAGTGTCTTAAAAAAACTATAAATACCAATTTCACCACAGTTACCCACGATGGAACTTTCCGGCAAGCGCAATAGCCAAGATCCCACATTGCTGTTCTCCAGGCATGTACAAACTAGGTCACTGCTACTGGTCATGTCCAGCAAATCCAAACTTATCAGGGACACAAGAGCCAGAGGTAGTCGAGCTAATTTGGAACTTTGCATGTTCATTTTTTTAAGACGAGAAAGACCTTCAAAGGCATGATCGGATATTTGGACAATTGGATTGTTATTTAAGTTTATGAAAGTTAAATTACAGTCCTGCGGAAAACAAGCATCTGTTAACTCTGTTATCAGGTTATTCTCAAGATCCATCTTCACCGTCCAGGGTGGAATGTCAGTTGCTTTAATACCTGTTATTTCATTAGAAGCGAGTAGTATACCGTCTATACTCGGTAAACTGAAGAATATATGAGGGATAGAAGGCAACGCGTTGTGCCGAAGTTCCAGAAAGGACAAACTAGTTGACAAATTACCCGAGCTAGGATCAGATATTCTATTCTGAGACAGATTTAAACTTCTAACCTTCGTCAAAAATGAGAAGTCTGGAATAGAAGTCAGTTGGTTGCTCACCAGGTCCACATGGGACAAATGTTCAAAAGGCCTCAGTCCGTCGCTTAGAGATTTTGCATCGTAGATGCTGTTCTTTGTGAGAGATAAAGACAGCAGTTGATTTGTCCTAGGAAACCATGTTATGTTAGAGATCGCATTTTCCAACAATGAAATAAGTCGTGCAGCATTAAGAACTGATAATGCTTTTGGAACTTGTATCAGTTGGCATTTGATTAATCTCAAGATATGTAAACTATTTTCCATATTGTTCAATGCATTGTCTGGAATAAACGAAATTGTACCACTGATTATAGTCAGTTCAGTCAGCAGAGAAAAATACTGAGTCTAGTTTGGCCAGGTCGTAAGTCCAACATTTTCGAGATAAAGTCTCTCTAGTGTTGAACCGGTGTGTTTCATGGCGCTGTCATTCCAGTCTGTAATATTGGTGTGATATATGTCCAAGGTTTTGAGAGCATTTAAGTGAAGGAAGGCATTCGGGATTTTAGTGAACTGGGCATTGGAAAACCAGAGGGTTTTTAAGGTTGTTGACGATTTGTCAAAGGCAGTGTCATAGATTGTCCATATAGGATTGTTCATAAAGTAATATATGTCAAGTTGAAGGGTAGATTCCCATCCGTCACAGTAGCGATCCCGTTTTCCTAGAGATATAGAATTGTAGTAAAACATAAAAATTATAAGTAAACATTATAATAAGCAGCCGGTGCCATTATTACTACTTCACAAAACCAATTCAGTGACTTATCAAATGTCACAACTGCACCTGAATATCAGTATGAAAACTAAACAATAATTGACTTATAATATAGCTTTAACAACTCTTTGCTATCAATTTCAAACATGATCCATGACCAGAGCACCGGGGAGGAAAATCAAAACTTATGAGACAAGATGCTTAAGAAAAAGCTATTAATTTTATCACGAGAGATAGCATGTGACATGGTGACATCAGAACCATTGTAGTAACAACATCCTGCATCCAGTATACAGAGTGACAGATGAGTGGTTTTTAAAAATTTAGCATAAGTGTACTATTTATCAGCTGTCTGTTTCTCTCCATCGAGATGTTTGGCAGCCTAAACAGTCAAGTCAGTTGATAAGCTGTTACATTATCTTTCTTTCATCTTTTAGTTAAATGTTTAGCTATTATTTCAACTTTCACGAACACACTATCATGGCTAAAGCTTGCTAACAGGTCTATGGACAAAATAACTTACTTAATCGTTCCTCTTCTACAGTGAGGTGTAGAAGTTTGGAAGAAAGAGCGCCATACTATCCTATCGGCTGTTTTCCTCCTGGCCCGGTTCCATAATAGTTCTCGGTCCTTCAAAGGTGGACAAAATAACACCTAAGAAAACCTTGAAGCAAACCCATAAAGCATGAACTAAACCCAGAAAGTGGATGATTTTAACCCACTGAATGAGTTACTTTTTGTAGATGACCAACGTATAATGAATGATGATGAAAACAACATTGCCAAAATCATACAAATGCATTCAATTCACCTTGTAGAAGATACAACATGAAGTTCAGCGCAACAAAGACAGAAACTATGACGATCAGCAGACGGCCAAGCCCACTTGATATATATGTCAATAACAGCAAGCTAAAACAGGTTCAAGAGTTCAAGAACATAACAATTCTAGTCGTTCACACCTAAGGGTCTTTTATATTTGGACATGCGACCTAATATAATCGACTAGGTTGAACGGGACGCGCCTCGCCAAAACGAGGCAAAACTTTATTTAAAAAAAAAAGGAAGAATTTTGACAGAAAATAGAAGACAGAGAAATAGAAACAAAGATGTCAGAAGGCCAGTACAGTGACTTACCAACATTCACCACGACTCAAACATCAGAATATCAGTGTGGAAGCTAAACGGCAACTGATAAATAGTGTTTTCTTACCCACTCTTTGCTATCAGTGTTAAACATGGTTCCTGATGAAAGCGTACGAGAGGAAAATCCCATCCTGTTAGATGAGATGCTTTAGAAAAGCCATTACAGTAACCAGGAGAGACAGAATAAGAAATGCTGACATCAGAAAAAGTTTACGAACTACATCCTGCATCAAGTATATAGAGAGACAGAAAACTTAGTGGTTTGGCCTTATCTTGCGATAGGTTACGCTACGCACCTAAACCAATAGAAGATCTGGATTAAGGGTACATTAACCAAGAGGTAGGTAAGGTAAAGGAGGGTAAAGCATCCCTTTACACGCCCATTGAGGCATACTGGGAATATGGTGTTAGGCCCATATTTTCTTGACCATCAGGTGGATAGACAATATCACATAAATCCTACTGCAACACAGGCTCATAGCAACAATGCCTCACACTTGACTCAAGCACACATACTTCATCTCCCAACTACACTTCATGGCATCAGTGGAACCAATAAATAAATAAACAAAAGTAACTATGATGGCCACCCGTGTGTTACCGGGGCCCGAAAGGGGAGCAAAGAATAGTAACACTGTCCCCTGTCAAGCATGTCGTAGAAGGCGACTAAGGAGGATTGGGCATGGGGCCGGTTACCCCATCCTGTAAAAAAAAATTTAAACCACAAAAAACTTCAACAAATATGGACAAGTCAAATAAAGAAAATAAAACACAGCCATCCAAGACAGGGGAAGGTCCTCTCGCGGGGAGGCGTATGATGCAACACAGAGAAAGCCGAAAGGAGTCTGTGTTGCTGACTAACCTTCTTTCTTCTAGGAGAACTTCCAGATTTGGCACCTGGAATGTTCGGACATTGAACGAACAAGGGAAAGTGGCACAAGTAGCAGCAGAAATGAGGGAATACAAAATCGAGGTTCTGGGAATGTGTGAAACAAAGTGGAAGGGGGTAGACAGGAAGAAACTCATCACAGGTGAATTGGTGCTGTCCTCAGGACACGAAGACGAAAGTTCACACCACAGTGAAGGGGTAGCTCTTATGTTATCTAAAGAAGCACAGAAAGCACTCATTGAATGGGAAGCTGTGGGACCCAGAATAATAACAGCTATTTTCAAAACAGCTAAAAAGAAAATTCATGTCAATGTCATCCAATGTTATGCACCAACTAATGACAAAGAAGAGTCTGTGAAAGAAGCATTTTTATACTAAACTACAGGAAATTATGGATAAAGTAAAAAGAAGAGACATCACAATTTTGATGGGTGACATGAATGCAAAGATAGGTACAGTCAATACTGGATTTGAAGAAGTCATGGGAAAACATGGGCTAGGAGTAATGAATGAAAATGGAGAACTATTCGCAAACTTCTGTGCTTCAAATCAACTGGCTATAGGAGGAAGCATGTTTCCACATAAGAGAATACACAAGGCAACATGGATATCACCAGACCATAGAACAGAAAATCAGATCGATCATATATGCATAAAGAAGAAGTTTAGATCATCATTGCAGGATGTAAAGGTATATAGAGGAGCAGATGTGGCATCAGATCACCATCTTCTGATAGCCAAAGTAAAAATGAAACTCAAGAGATATGCAACAATGCAAAATTATAGACAACAGTTTAATGTAGGACAGCTAAGAAATCAAGAAACAAGAGACAAATTTGCGGTCACAGTATCCAACAAATTCCAAGTGCTCCAACAGTTGGAAGATGTAGAGAATACAGAAGACTATTGGCAGCAGGTCAAAACGGTATGGAAGGAGACATGTGAAGAAATACTGGGGAAAAGGGAAAGACAACAAAAAGCATGGATAACAACAGAAACCATCAATAAGATAAAAGATAGAAAAAACAAGAAAGCAGAGTTAAACACAAGCAAAACCAGAAGTTCCAAAGCCAAGGCTCAAGAAGTGTACACAGAAGCAAACAAAGAAGTAAAAAGAAGTATCAAAAGAGACAAGAGGAAGTATATTGAGGAGTTGGCAAGAGAGGCAGAAGATGCTGCAGCCAAAGGAAATATGAGAGAACTGTATAGCAGCACAAAGAAGCTAACAGGGAAATACAAGCAAACAAGTTGCCTCATAAAAGATAAGAATGGGAAACTTCTCAGCAATATACAAGAGCAAATGAAGAGGTGGACAGAATATTTTGGGGACCTTCTCAATAGACCAGCTCCACAAAACCCGCCGGACATCCAGCCAGCAGAAGAAGAGCTACAAATTAACGGTGAAAGACCAACGAAGGAAGAAATAAAGAAAGCCATAAAGCTTCTAAGAGATGGAAAAGCGTCTGGACCTGATGGCATTCCAGCAGAGGCCATCAAAGCAGATATCGACACGGCTACAGAGATGTTATATAAATTACTTGGTAAAGTCTGGGAAAAAGAAGAGATACCAGCAGAATGGAAGGAAGGATATCTGGTTAAGTTGCCTAAGAAGGGAAATCTACAAGAGTGCACAAATTATAGAGGAATAATGTTACTATCAGTGCCAGGAAAGGTATTGAACAGGATTATCCTTGAGAGATTAAAGGAGTCCATAGACAAGAAATTGAGAGATGAACAAGCAGGTTTTCGACAAAACAGATCATGTACAGACCAGATAGCCACTTTGAGAATAATAGTTGAACAAAGTCTGGAATGGAATTCACCACTATACATCGGATTTGTGGACTACGAAAAAGCATTTGACAGTGTGGACAGAGAATCACTTTGGAAATTGATGAGGCATTATGGAGTTCCCCTGAAAATCATTAATTTAATAAAGAAAACCTATGAAGACATGACGTGCAGAGTTCTTCATGAAGGACAGCTTACAGAACCATTTGGGATAAGAACAGGAGTGCGACAGGGATGCCTCTTGTCTCCATTTCTTTTCTTGCTGGCAATAGATTGGGTTATGAGATCATCGACAACACACAACAGAAATGGAATCCAGTGGACTCTGACTAAGCAGTTGGATGATCTGGATTTTGCTGATGATTTGGCTCTCCTGTCCCATAACCGTAATCAGATGCAGGACAAATTGAAAACACTCGATGAGAGGTCACAGCAATTGGGTCTGAAAATACACAGGGAAAAGACAAAAATAATGCGAATAAATGCAGGTAATGAAAACAGGGTTGAACTTGAAGAAACGCCAATACAAGATGTAGAATCATATGGAGAAGAGAGTTCAACCTAAACACAAGGTCGACCGGTTATATTACGGCGCATATCCAAATTATATTACGGCGCATATCCAAATATTAAAAAGACCTTGAGGTCTGGTTGTAGTCCGTGGCTTCATACGTTATCGTTTACTTTTTTTATTAGGATACTTGTGTTTTCTATAGTTTTTCAGTGTCCGTTTATAGTGGTGTTTCGCGGATTGCAAGAAGTTATTCCCATCTCTGATGTGATGCTGTTAACAGTATATTAGTAATAGTTCACACCTTTTTTCAGACTCCTGTGTTTTTTTTTGTTTTTTTTTTCGTACGCCCGCTAATACTCGAGGCGAAATCTCAGGTTATTTTTTTTTTTTAATGTCTAACCTGACATTGATTTTTACGTGAGTATCCTATTTTCTTGTACAGAGACAAGTGTCCCTCGCCATTCAGGCAGATACTCGCCGTTTTCGGAGGTACCCATTAGAGCTGGGTCGGCTCAGGAGCCGCCAGTCCCTGGTCGACGACACTCCTTCAAATGTCCTCGCCAGGTCTCGAGTTAATCCAGTCCAAATCCCGGTCGACGAAACATCCTCAAATGCCGTCGCCCGGGTTTGATCCTGAATCACCCGGTCGCCAGAGCGGTGTTGTAACCACTACGCTAGCGCGGCAGACTCCTGTGTTAATATCAAATACTTCTGTGTCAATCATTCATTCACTCGTTCGTTCATTCCTTAATTCATTCATACATTCATTTATCTAATAATTCATTAATTCATTCATTCATCATTCATTCGTTCTATAATGCATTTATGCATTCATTCAATAATTCATTCATTTATCATTTATTCGTTCTATAATGCATTTATGCATTTATTCAATAATTCATTAATTCATTCAATAATTCATTCATTCATTCAATAATTCATTAATTCATTCAATAATTCATTAATTCATTCAATAATTCATTAATTCATTCAATAATTCATTCAATAATTCATTAATTCATTCATTCATCATTCATTCGTTCTATAATGCATTTATGCATTCATTCAATAATTCATTAATTCATTCATTTATCATTTATTCGTTCTATAATGCATTTATGCATTCATTCAATAATTCATTAATTCATTCAATAATTCATTCATTCATTCAATAATTCATAAATTCATTCAATAATTCATTAATTCATTCAATAATTCATTCAATAATTCATTAATTCATTCAATAATTCATTAATTCATTCAATAATTCATTAATTCATTCAATAATTCATTAATTCATTCAATAATTCATTAATTCATTCAATAATTCATTCATTCATTCAATAATTCATTCATTCAATAATTCATTCATTCATTCAATAATTCATTCATTCAATAATTCATTCATTCATTCAATAATTCATTCATTCATTCAATAATTCATTCATTCAATAATTCATTCATTCATTCAATAATTCATTCAATAATTCATTCATTTATTCAATAATTCATTCATTTATTCAATAATTCATTCATTTATTCAATGATTCATTAATTCATTTAATGATTCATTAATTCATTCAATAATTCATTAATTCATTCAATAATTCATTAATTCATTCAATAATTCATTAATTCATTCAATAATTCATTAATTCATTCAATAATTCATTCATTCATTCAATAATTCATTCATTCATTCAATAATTCATTAATTCATTCAATAATTCATTCAATAATTAATTCATTCATTCAATAATTCATTCATTCATTCAATAATTCATTCATTCATTCAATAATTCATTCATTCATTCATCACCCTTCACCGACCAACAGAACACACACGTTCAACAAAAGTATACCAAGTCCTCTGTCTGTCACTGACGATCAGCTCAAGATTTCCTCATTATTTTCATGTATGTCTCCAGTCCTCTTCTATTTTCGTCTCCCTCTCTCATACCTTGGGGGTTCCACAGCAAAGACTGCCTGGTAATGTTACTAACATGTTGTCTCATTCTGTGACCTATCTATTGCCAGGGTTTTCCTCTCCTCTCGTTCCACGGGCACTTGTCTGGTTTTTGTCATCAATGTGTTGATGTTGTCCAAAAGTTTTGTTGTTTTTTTTATTTTTTATTTATTTTTATATTTAAGAACATTATCATGTTAACAATGTTAACACTTTTTCCCGCTTATTTCATACTTGTCGATTCAAAGACGTCTGCTCCGAAAGAATATAATTAAATAACGGGCCCTGACGCCTCGCGACAAAGGTGCCGGTTTCGAAACACCTTGATATCCCGCTCAAGTATACCTAGCTATAAATGGGTACCTGACTCTCCTCTTGAGTTAGGGAAGGCAAAGGCAGCGAGGAAGTGAACTGATCACTCAACCTTGACCTAGTATGGTGAAATCTCTAACACTTCAATCCCCTATGACAGTATCTGCTGTGGCAGCTCATCATCATCATCATCATGTAGCATGTCCTTTGCAGAACGTCGCTCTCATCACAGCCCGCCTGAAAGACTCTCGATTTCTAGCCAGCCCTCCTGCCTCCTCCAATGTCATGTTCACGGTGTCTTCAATGTCCTGTGTCCACCGTCGTCTTGGTCGACCCCTGCCTCGCCTTCCAGGTAACATACCCTCCATCACTGCTCTCTCTCTAAGCCACTATGACGTTTTGGCCACATTAAACGTCATAGTGGCTTTGGGACTATATTTGTTGTAAACAACCTCTAATAGTCAATGTCCTCTAATAGTCAATGTCCTCTAATAGTCAATGTGAAAATGACAAAGAGACTGGAAGTGGTAAGGACGTAGAGGTTGTTCTATATGTATTATAGAAGTTAAACAAGCAAAAGTATCATAATAATATTAATAATAATAAGCAAAAGTATAAAGGAGATCAAGAACACAAACATACAATAAGTATTACAAAAAAAAAAATAAAGAACGATAACAATAATAGAAATAGAAGGCTTAGAGGACGAATAAATAGAGAACTGAAGATGAGACAATAGAGGAGGAAATATTGACAAAGAAGAAAGAAAAGATTGGAACTGTAATAGAGAAGAAGACATAAGGAGATATAAGATACAAGAAGAAAAACAAGACAAAGAAACCATGACAAATAATTATGACGAGAAGAGAAAAAAAACGAAGAAGATGGGCAAGAATTGAAAACGAATAAAAATAATAACGAAGGTTAAAGAACAATGGAAGAAGAAGCTGATACATAAACGAAATAAGAAACAAGGTAGAATATGTACGAAGTTCCTCGCAGTCTATTACACAGCTTAAATGTTTACCTAGAATTTGATATCATATTTATACTTACATTTAAGTACAGAAAACCTCGGGGAGATGTATCATTAGTTAACTCAGGAATACGACGAAGGTTTCGATCTTGGCATACGATCAGTAATCAGGTACAAGCACATTCCTGTCATCATTTATGTTATATTCATCAGTTACATCACGAACATAAACATCCTCACACAGCTAACCCACGATAACTTCATTATTATTGAAAAGTCACGTGCTATTTTTAAATCTATATATTCTCACGTGTATCCACAAGAAGCAATAACTGTCAATTTGCTGACCACATCAAGACAATACGGGCCAAACACCGTATTTCCAATATGCCTCAATGGGCGTGTAACGGGATCCTTTCCTTTATCCTTGCTAATAAGTTTTATTCTTCTTCTTATTATTATTACCCATGAACCATTGTGGTCCCTGGGAAACCTGTACACTCGACGGTAGAAGAGGTAACGTTTAAGAAAGAAAGAAAGACAAAATTATTATCATTATTAAACAAAACAAGATTAAATTGACTCTAAAAAAGGCCAGTAAAGTGAAGTTAAAATAAGCAGCAAAAATTGCTGCCCACTATTAAAATATTTTTGATTTCACACACAGCTGTAATGTTGTCTATCTATCTATCTATCTATCTATCTATCTATCTATCTATCTATCTATCTATCTATCTATCTATCTATCTATCTATCTATCTATCTATCTATCTATCTATCTATCTATCTGCCTGCCTGCCTGCCTGCCTGCCGGCCTATCTATCTATCTATCTATCTATCTATCTATCTATCTATCTATCTATCTATCTATCTATCTATCTATCTATCTATCTATCTATCTATCTATCTATCTATCTATCTATGTCTGTCTGTCTGTCTGTCTGTCTGTCTGTCTGTCTGTCTGTCTGTCTGTCTGTCTGTCTGTCTGTCTGTCTGTCTATCTATCTATCTATCTATCTATCTATCTATCTATCTATCTATCTATTTAAACATTTGTCCCACTCCCCCCTCCTACCTCTTTCCTTCTGTTGCTTTAACCAGACATCATATATACCTACTTGCCAACACATAAACCTCAGATTCATCTATTCCTGTGTATTCTTTGTACAAAGTATCTAGACGTATTAATAGTCGTTAATGATATTCTAATGTTGTGAGCAGTAACTTCTATAACCTACAATTTAAATCGAACGAATCCTAGTACATATGAACAGAGTAAAACCTTGTACTGGCATGCAGATCCATATATTGTAAGCCTGAGAAAGCCTTGCAGTAACGCAATCAGAAAATGTTGGTACTTGTCCATGTTGTTACAAACACGCAGCGGGTAGCTATTACATCAAGGGCGCAGTCACATAGTCAGTTGTGACTGCAGGGGACTACTACTGTTATAAAGTAGCTAAAAAAAAATAGATTAAGTAAACTCCAGCAGGCAATACCTGACGAAATCATTATTTAACAGTATTTAAAAAAAAACTCTTCAGTATAACAAATTCTAGTTAATGTTCTTTGTCCAAACAGCAATGTTCTTAAGTCTCCGTCTATGCATGGAGGCATATCTGGAGTCATCATGATAAGACCACCAGCTTTGCATGCAATAATATACATATGTGGAAGTTAACCTCTGTTTGTGAGGCTAATTTCATCCTCATTGACTCTTGAAATCATCCAAACACTCCAGGGATTCCGTTTGTGGTGAAACTTGTTGAAAACCCAACATTGCACACTAAGCCTGGATATGTCACTTGAACCCCAGGCGTATTTCTCTGGCTTTGACTTGGTTGACTGCATGCAGAAGGATCTCACTGTAGACAGAGTGATAGACAGGGGGAGCCGAGAAGTGGCTCTGTGCAGGACGTGACAATTCCTTGAGAGAGACCAGAATCAGAGCACAGTAGTTTAGCTCTGCATAGCTGGAGAGCCTCATTGGATGGCGGGGAATGCACAGTATGCCACGCGCTTCTTATTCCTAGCTTGGGACCCTGTGTGACGATCCTTTAAATCAGTGGTTCCCAAAGTGGGCGGTACCGCCCCCCTGGGGGCTTTGGAAGGATCCAAGGGGGCGATACGGAAAAAATGGGCCAGAGGGGGGCGTTCATTAGTAAACAGTGGGCGGGGATTCAGGATTTCACAAGCTAAATTCAGTACGTATGGCGGAGAAAGGAATTGTGGATTTGAGAGACTGCATCAGTGAAGCGGGGACGATGTGGATGGTTGTATTACTAGGATCATTAAGCAGGACATAGCTTCGTCTATGCGTGTCATTCTGAGCTCAGGTAACCATCGCTGACCATAAACAGTAATCGGGAACTGCTAGGAAAGGGGGTTAACCAAACACCTATTGTCCATCCGTTCACTCCTGAAGGAAGAGAAATGATCCGTGCCGATGGCATGGACGAGATTAGATACCTGCTGGTGATTCAGAAAGTACCAACTTTGCTTTGTTGCGGAATTTATTGTTTCAGTATTTGCGGGGGCTAGTGGTAACTAGATATTCGCAGATTGGTAATAAATAAGAGAAAATGTTCAAGGGAGCAAGTTTTTAACGGTACTTGGCAGCAGAAATCAGTCTTTGAACCTCTGAACCGGCTTTCCTATCTTACATTCAGACTTTCATAAATCGACTGGCGCGATGTGTATTTCCCGTCTATTTTAACTTTGCGCTGGCTATGAGCAAAACCAACAAATTTTCTCAGCTTTTCTTGTGAACAGTGGTTTCAAATAAACGTGTACCGGGTATCAAACAATTTCATCCTGTCTATAAGGTAAGTTTTCTGACTTATATTTTTTGTTTTTTTTGCACAGAGCTAGCATCAGTTTTAATAACATTCATTATTAATTAAGCAGATTCATTTTGATACAGATTTGCCGTGTATTGAATATTGCTGTTCAATCCATTATATTACATCCTTTTAATTTGTTACCGGGATCTCCACACTTTGTAGTTAGGCTACTGTCTCCCAATCTTTAAATCTGAAGACCTGTCAATATAGTGCGTTATTTTATATTTTGTTCATATTATTATACTTTATGAAATGATTATTGGTTTACTTCGGTGTTGGTGTGGCTGTTGCTAATTGTGTTTTTTTTTCTGATTGTTGTATTTTTCTAATTTATTTATGGCTGTGGTTAAGAAACTTTATAAAATAGAAGAGTAAAGTGGTAAGAACATCTGTGTCAACATTTTTGTAAAGCCACTTTTAAATCAGTTTTTGTTGTTTACTCGACGAACATTTTTCTGTCTGCAAAATTGTAAAATCAATTCTTTGTTCCAGAATTCAGAACAAATATGGCAAAAGCAGAACAAACCAAAAAAGAAGTGCAGACAATACAGCGTGGAATATCTGAAATATGGATTTATTCCACCACTAAATAACCAACAACTGCCAATGTGTCTATTATGTGAGAGGGCCTTTTCAAATGAGGCGATGAAACCTTCCAGACTACTTGAACATTTGAAAAAAATTCACCCAGATGAAACAGATAAAAGTTTGACATATTTTTAGTCACTTTGTGAAAACTTTCAGAAACGTAAAACTGTCCGTGACACGTTTGTCAACACTTCACAACAAAGCTGTGATGGTTTGCGAGCTTCATACAAAATTTCATTGCTGATAGCTAAATCTGGAAAGTCTCACACAATCGCAGAAAATTTGATTTTGCCAGCTATAAGGGAGTTTGTGAGCACAGTTATGCATAAGTCACCCGAACAAAAAATTAAAGCAACCACTCAGCAATACCTCTGTTCAAAGAAGAATAGATGAAATGTCTGAGAATGTTGAAAATACATTGTGCAGCATACTTAGGACAACAGAATTTGCATTGCAGTTGGATGAGTCATCTTTGCCGGGCAACGAATATTTGCTTCTTTCGTATGTTCGCTTCGTAAAAGATGAAAGCTTGGTTCAAGAGTTGTTATTAGCTAAGCAACTAGTAACTGATACAAAATGGGAGTCAATATTTCGTGTAGTAGATAATTTTTTCAAAGAGATGGACACTCCGCTTACTAACATTCTTGCTTGTACAACAGATGGGGCACCATCAATGATAGGTTGTTACCGTGGGTTTATCGCTTTTTTAAAAGAAGCTGTACCTGGTATATTTACAATACACTGTGTAATTCACAGACAACATCTTGTCGCAAAAAATCTAAGTGATCGGCTTCACAAATCATTAAATACTGGTATCACAGTGATTAACAAAATTAAGTCCCAAGCTCTCAATTCTCGACTATTTCGAGAGCTTTGTACTGAGAATGATGAACAGTTTGAACGTTTGCTGATGCACACAGAAGTCAGGTGGCTCTTAAAAGGAAATTGTCTGAGACGCTTTTATGCTCTTTTTGAAACTGTGGTAGAATTCTTCAAAGACTCGTATGCTTCGATCAGTACAGAACTAACGAATATCAGGCATGACATTGCATATTTGTCAGATTTATTCACAAAGTTTAACGAAATAAATCTAAAACTGCAATTAAATGATATTAATCTTATAAAAGTCAAATCTGTCGTCTCCCCGTTTCCTGGTCAAATTAACGCTATTCAAACGTAATATTGGCCGTCGCGAGTTAATCCAATTTCCCAGCCTCTTAGAGTTGGAAGAGTGATAAGGGTGGAATTAGGATGCCGTCAAATTACCACCTCTATCGACACCAGGTATTACAATGCAAGATGTGGGTGTCTTATCTGGTTTATATTGTTGCTGTGTGTGTTGCAGTAGAACAGTTCACAGGTACACCACAGGCAACATGACGTGTAGAGTCATAAAAATGGTAACTTCGCTTTAGGTTTATACCATTTATTGCACGCCACAAAACAGTCATGATACTTATGTTATCATCGGCATAGTACAACGAATGCAGCATTCAAACTCATGTTAACTGACAGTCATGTAGAAGTCAATACTCAATAGTTGTATGGAAAACAAATATCATAGCGAAGCTTGATAAATAATACATATAACTTCTGCAACCGTGGTCAGCTGCAGATCCTTAATGTTCATAGACAATAATAATTATTCCTTCCTGATGCTAGCAGATCAGATGTATACAATACGTCCGTTTACTGTCTGCACGTGAGTAGCATACATGGATTACAGGTCAGCTCGACGTTTATAACCTTCCTAAGTCTAACCATCTGACTTGGACGTGATCTCTGATATAACGAATCCTGGAACACAGACAATAGTCTTGTTGGTCTAGAGCGACCCATAGATATATAACTAGTTCAGGTATAAAGATACCGGTGACTTAATCCTAGTCAAAGTACCTCTCCATTTTGAATCACACAGGCGAGCAAAAAGGCGACAAAATGACGAACCTCTAGATGATAGCCTAAAGTTCGATACAAGAGGAATTACCTTATTTCGGAAAATCAACCATGAACATATGCCTCCAGGCAGGCTTGAATAATACGGGGAAATAGTCTAGTTAGCTAACTAACTCACAAAGACAATGTATTTCCCTCAGAGAATCACAAGACGCAGTCGCGTCCGCTCGCTAATCAGTCCATTTCTCAACTGCCCGACCTGGGCGGAACAACAAAACGACAACCCAGTCGAGACATGCGCAGAGTGACAATCTCTGAGTCGCTGTTCACAATAAGACGATTCTAAGAACATTCGAGATAAAAGTCTTACACAGTCGCGCCTTTTATGGACATGAACAGAAGCGTTAAGAAAGGTTTCAAACATCTACAACAGTTGACTGATACTACCAAATAAGGAGATATGGTCACGCTTCGTTCAAGACATTATAGACCGAACAAGAGGAGGTAAACTCATAAAAAATAGCAGTATCGATATATCGGATTCTGTCCCTTTGACCATAAAATATATATAACATGTATTTCAGTCAAATAATGATCATACATACGAAAAACGATCATACAAAGACTTTGGAAAAAAGTAATTATTTGTGCGTAACATTACCGCACCCTCCCGGGAAAAAAAAAATGAAACATTTTTTTTTTTTTTTAAATCCTGGAGCCGGAAAAATCTAGGCTCCTAACGCACGTATGATGCGCGGATATACCTAACAAAATAGCTCAACACTTGGAGCGAAACTGAGATCATATCCCAGGTCCTTAGAGAAAAATTTATCTAAGTATACGCGTATATATCCCAGGAAGGTGCCACCAACACAAACCACAATGCTGGCAACATCATAATAAAAGTCAAATTATTCTCATACCAATATATGAAATCAAATATATTATTATGATATCATACAATGTGTTGCAGATAGCGGTGTAATATATTAATATACCGCACTATTTTATTACATTATGTAATGCATCAGTAACTAATAAGTAATACATGTGTTGATCTTCGTTGACATAAAACATTCAATAGAAGAAGATGTGGACATCATCCGCTCCCAATCTAGGATAGGACTTGATATACTCAAAGTTCCACAATGGACACAATCTGGCATCTTCAATGATGTGCTGCGAAAATATCAATAACACAAATCTTAAAAACAACTGGTAAATCTCTCAATACAATCCTGAAAATAATTTATTTAAATGTGGCCGAGTGATCTTTTGGCCCGTATATCACTAACTAAGCCTTCTTAGATAATTACATGGTACAATGTTATAAATTCCCCCCTCAAAAAAGTGAGAAACAAAAAAAACTACTAACATGTCATTATAACATTGGACTGTATATCAGGAAATATATATATGACAGAAGAATCATGTGGAATCGTGTGGGCATCTGGACAGAATGTCCGCCATTACATTATCCGAACCACGGATAGCTCGAACCGAGAAATGAAATGGTTGAAGAGCTATGGCATAACGAGTGGACCTCGAGCTCTTCAAGTTTTTACTCTGAATAGCAGTAAGCGCTTTCTGGTCGGTTTCCACAATGAAATGTGCGCCTAGAAGAAATCTTTGTAACTTCAGAATAGACCATACCATAGCCAATAACTCACGGTCTAAAACCGAGTAATTCTTTTCTGCAGCATTTAATTTCCTAGAGATATACATCACCGGATGCAGAGTATCAGAATACTCCTGCATTAGTGCTGCCCCAATCCCAGTTGACGAGGCGTCACTTCGAAGAACAAAAGTCTTCTCAATAGTAGGTAACCTAAGAATAGGTGGAGATGAAAATAGGTCTTTAACCTGGTCCAATGAGGATTGACATTCTTTTGACCAGCGGATCAAATTAGGCGACCCTTTCTTCAATAAAGTAGAAAGCGGTGCCATAATGGAGGACAGATTCGGAATGAATCGTCCGTAGAATTGGATCAAACCTAATAGACTCCTTACTTGTTTCTTTGTCTTAGGGACCGAAATGTTAAGTATTTTTGAAACATTGTGGTCCTCTGTCTTTAAAAGACCATGACCAACACGATGACCTAGGAAAGAAATCTCACTAAATCCTATAAAGGCTTTAGAGGGTTTTGCAGTCAAGTTATACTCGCGAAGAGTAGACAGTAATTCGTATAAACCCAAATAGTGATCTTCCCAGGAATCACTGAATAGACAGATATCATCTAGATATGCTATGACATCTGTACGATATGCGAGAATTCGCCGCATCATGCGTACGAATGTAGCAGGGGCGTTCATAAGACCAAAAGGCATGAAATTCCATTGGAATAAACCCCTAGGTGTAGAAAAAGCTGTAAAAGGTTTGGCACGTTCAGTTAGCGGGACTTGCCAATAACCTTTAGACAAATCTAGTTTGGTAAAGAATCTAGAATTAGAAAGTTTATTGAGTAGCTCTTCTAATGAAGGCATAGGTTCAGCGTCGAACTCCGTAACTTGGTTCAATTTGCGATAATCTACGCAAATGCGAATGTTATTATCCTTCTTTCGAACAATAACCATAGACGAAGAGTATGCTGAAGTGGATGGTTCAATGATTTCCAAACGTATCATTTCATCCAATTCTTTTTCGACTTGAGACTGGAAATGGATAGGTATTGGATAGGGTCTGACTCTGATAGGATTATGATCAGTTAGCACAATGTCATGTTCAATGACATGTGTGTGTCCCGGGATGTCTGTAAGAACATCCTGAAATGTTTGCAACATCGAAGAAACTTGTCGATGTTCCTCAGCGGAAAGATTTGGAGAAACGGTCACGTTTTTCCAAGATTCCGTAGAATAAAGTGGGACCATAGAAAGAGGAAGATTGACATCAGAAAAAGTAGTTTCCTCATCCTGTATAACTGACAGCGATGAGTATTGACCATGAGGTACTTGAGAATTGTCCGTTGCCTGGAAAATAGGCTGCAAATAGTCTGGTCTTTCATGAAATTCCGTGAGCATATTTATGTGGAAAGTTTTATGCTTTCCATCAATATCGACAACATAGTCGACATCAGAAATTTTGGAGACTATTGCATATGGACCTTTCCATGCAATTAGAAGTCTGTTCTCCCTTGAAGGAAGTAGGACGAGAGCTTTGTCACCTGGACAAAGTTGTCGTAGACATCTATTCTTATTCGCAAACTGCCTTGCCTTTTCTTTAGCAAATTCGGAAGACGAAGTTGCTAGTCTGCATGCCTCAATGATTTTTTTCCTAAGAGCAATGACGTACTCATAAGAAGACTGAGTCTCATCGCTAATATTATCGGCAGTGATTAGATCGTGAAGTAAAGACATAGGGCCGCGCGGTTGCGCGCCAAAGACAAGTTCAAAAGGGGAAAACCCCGTATGTTCATTGGGGACCTCTCTATACGCAAAGAGAGCCGCGGGTAAGACCCTGTCCCAATCCTGAGGATGATCCTCAGTTATTTTACCCAGTAAAGTTTTTAGAGTCCTATTTAAACGTTCGACCAACCCATTAGACATTGGGTGATAGATACTGCTGAGAGACCTTTTTATATGTAGCATAGACATTACCTGTGACATAGTGTCTGATATCAGTTGAGTGCCATGGTCTGACAATATTTCTCCGGGAAACCCAAGCGAGAAAATATCAGCCAAAGAGCGTCTGCGATATCAGCAGTTGAGATGCTCTTGAGAGGTATTGCCTCTGGCCAACGTGTGCACATATCGACACATGTAAGAATAAATTGATGCCCTCTAGCCGACTTAATTCTAAAAGGACCGATAATATCTATTGCCATTTTTTGAAAAGGGCGAATTGGAATGTCAGCAGCCTGAATAGGCGCAGCATGTCGTGGTCCTTTAGATTTGACCTCCTGACATACTTTGCAAGAGCGACAGTACATTCGTATGTCCTTGCTCACAAATGGCCAAAAGAAAGCCGCAAGAAACCTCGACTTTGTACGGGAAAAACCCATATGTCCAGCACATTGCGAGTCATGAGCATGTTGCAATATTTGCACCCTCATGCTCTTAGGCACAAGAATTTGTGAATGAGTGGATGTAGTCGAGTCTTGTACCATACGTACAAGTACGCCGTTCTTCATAGAAATCCAAGATTTTCTATTAGTATTTTGATTAGGATCACCTTTTTTTGCTAGAATGAAGAATTTTTGTAACGACGGATCTTCTTCTTGCAATTTGATAAATGAGTCACGTGTAATAGTCAAGTGACTATTTTGTTCATTTACTTCATCATTATTAGTTAATGAAGTTTGAGGTGGATCCAGAGCATGTGCTCTTGTGACCACCGTATTGGTAGCTTCAATGTTTTGCTCTTCCCAAACAGCAATCTGCTGTGGGGTACATTCCCTAACTCCGTGAATACGACCAATAATAAGGTCCGCAATAGGGTTTGGAAGTAGACACGCGTGGACCTCTCCCGTGAAGAAAGGAGTAACAATATGTATTATGGCAGTAGGATATTTTTCCAACGTGCCACCAAATGTGACACATTTGATGACCTTTCCTGTAGCACAGAATGGATCTACAAGAGATTGCCTAACCCCGACAGTAGTACATCCAGAATCAAACAACACCGAGACTGGATTACTATTTACAAGCCCCTTATGTAATATAAGAGAACCTCTCCCATCATGAGCAACATTAGCAGGAAAAGCGGGCAAAGGATGACCACAGCTTAGAGTACTAATGGTTTTCGGATCAAATAAAGTACTGCATTGGATACATTTATTTGCCCTACCAAAGTCAAAAGATGAGCATCCGATAGCATTATGGTCTTTATTATTATTAACCTGTTTATCTGCTCCCTGAGATTCTTGTTGAACAGAGTTTGTCTGTTGATATCTTTTTCTCTCTGTTGTTGCGATCTACCGCGACCATTATTGCTTCTGCAATTATCATTAAAGTCCCTACTGTAATTTTTATCCTGGTTTGCGTTCCAGTTTCCATAACTGTCATTACCATCTCTATGCTGTTGAGAACCTCTATTATCTTGGTATTGAGGTCTCTGCAAATAATATTTTCCTCTATACCGATTACCTTTATGAAAATTTCTAAAGTTACCGGGAATAGAATACCGTGTAATATTTTTTCTCCAGTTCTGGGAAGAAGCAAGAATCTCCCTGAAATTGATTACCATGGTTCTGGGCATAATCACGGTTACTCTTTTTATTGAAATTTTGCTGGCTACCCTGAAATTTACGCATAAAATTCGGGCCATAAGGTGCTGCCGAAGCAACTGGCAGACCTTCTTTTACCTTAGAGTTGCTAATGGTTATGTGAGGATGTGCAGTAACATACTGGCTACAGTATTCTTCCATTTCTTTTATATTTTTAGGCTTACGCTCATGAAGAAAAGAAAGAAAAGCTTCATTAACAGAAGACATAACCTTGTCTCTAAGAAGTAAGTCCATGAGGGCTTCAAATGTACTTTCTGTCTTAGAAAGCTCAACCCATCGTAAAAAAGTAAGACGTATGCCTGAGATGAATTCTGAGAATTCAACTCCAGTTTCTGGTAACATGTTTTTAAATTTAAGACGATATCCGTCTTCGTTAAGTTGGTACTTCTTTAACAATGCCGCCCTGACAACCTCATAGTTGTTCTTGTCAGGCACATCTACCATACCCAACAAAGTCAAAGCATCACCTCTAAGTATCTTAGACAGATGATAAACATATAATGTTTTATCTATATTATGCACCTTACATGCACTTTCAAATCTATCTAGATAAAATGTTATATCATCAATTGAAGCATTGAATGCTGGTAAATTAAGCTTGAAATCAACAGCATTAGACTTATTAGCAGATGATACCTTATTAGCATCATTAGCATTACTAGATAACTTCAACTTTTCTAACTCCAAAGCTAAGAGTTTTTCTTCATGTTCCATTTTTGCTTTTCTCTCATCAGACTCTCTTTGTAACCTTCTTTCCTCAGCCTCAGCCTGTAACTTTCTTTCCTCAGCCTCGGCCTGTAACTTTCTTTCTAATCTTTTATTTTCAGCCTCTATTTCAAGTCTCTTATTTTCAGCTTCTTTTTCAAGTCTCTTATTTTCAGCTTCTTTTTCAAGTCTCTTATTTTCAACCTCAGCCTGAAGTCTCTTCTCCTGAGATTCTGCTTCTCTTTTTTGTTTTTCCATTTCCATTTGTAATCTCTTTTCATCTACCTGCATCTGCAGTTTTAAATTTTCAGCATCTATTCTCTTTTGTTCAGTTAGTTCTTTCATTTTCTTTTCCTCCGACTTGAATGCCTTGGCATATTGAACAGTCGCAAATTCTTCTAATTTATCACCTGTCTTCCCAAGGGCTTTACCGTGCTCAATAAAGTACTCAAATGTAGACATGATGTCTAAAATGTGAGTACAGAACCTGAAATAATTAATTATCTTATTTCAATCTTAATAGCAACAAGACTTAATAAAGTGCTTGTATAATTACTATGTTTACTCCAATCTCTGTGGGAAACAAGACTTGACACCAATTTGTATTATCAGTTGTACAATAATATCACAAGTCACCTCTTAATTATCAGTGCACTACCCAAATCAGTGCATAACCATCAGTTATTTATCATAACTGCACTACAATAGTGCATAAGCAACAAACCACCAGCTAGTTATGATAAGTGCACTATAGATCAATAGTGCATGAGCATATATGTAACAATAGTGAAAGCTAACTATGCAAGAACTATGCAAACAATAACAAGACAATGTAAACAATAACAAAGTCATCAACAATGTAAACAAAACAAAGATCAAAGTCAACGTAAACAATAACAAAGATCAGAGTCAATGTAAACAATAACAAAGATCAACGTCAATGTAAACAATAACAAAGATCAGAGTCAATGTAAACAATAACAAAGATCAAAAGATACGAACACATTCGCATAAGTCAAATAAATAAACAGCGAAACTAAAAAGAATATGATGACAGAATGCGAAGATATGACAAACAAATGACGCTACAGTATATACACAAAAATTTACGTGAAGAACTGAATAATAGAAAAGAGGAGACCTACAAATACACACAATTGAAATCGACTAAAAAACAGAAAGAAAGAGAGAAACAAAAAAAATATACAAAAAACGAAAATAAAGCACAACTCGTCACAACTAAACAGATATAGCAACGATCGTCGCTAGCAAATTTCACAGTAGGCAATTCGCACAGTCCCTAACGAAAAAACGCTAACAGTAGAACCTCTGTGGTCGTGGTATCTTCTACTGAAAGACACCGCCCAACCGAGAAAACCCGCTGAAATATAAACATATAAATACAAATCCAAATAACATATAACTTGTGTAAACATATAAAAAGAGTGCGAAAAATGTGATAGACAGAAGGCTCAAGTTAGAACATAAGGGCACAGTTCACAAACAAAACAGGCCACTTAACTTCTATGTATCCACAACGTCAGCACAGTTCAGAACAGGATGTGATCAGCATTCTTAGGACAATGATCCAACGTTGATCCATATCTGCTCTCGTAAACTGCCATGACGAAGGAAATGAGCTTCTAACAGGAAACAGCTTCTGACAGGAAACAGCTTCTGACAGGAAACAGCTTCTGAACTTGACCTTCTGAATCTGCAACAGTAATTCTGAGACCGGAACAGTTGTTACGGCACTTGTCCTTCTTCTCAACAGATCAGGAAATCCATTCGCTCGGTACTTGTCCTTCTATTTGTAGACAAACTTCAATACCGCCGAGCAGCGCCGGGTAGTTTCAAAATATCAACAACTGTCAGTACTGCTGCGTCTTTCAAAAAATTTCATCAAAGGTGATGAATAGCAACTGCAATGTTGTCTTGTAGTCTGCTGATGATGTCTGGGTTTGTTGACCCCCTTGAGAGTTGGTACCAGAATAAACCAACTATTGGCCACCATGAATTGATAAGGGTGGAATTAGGATGCCGTCAAATTACCACCTCTATCGACACCAGGTATTACAATGCAAGATGTGGGTGTCTTATCTGGTTTAGATTGTTGCTGTGTGTGTGTTGCAGTAGAACAGTTCACAGGTACACCACAGGCAACATGACGTGTAGAGTCATAGAAATGGTAACTTCGCTTTAGGTTTATACCATTTATTGCACGCCACAAAACAGTCATGATACTTATGTTATCATCGGCATAGTACAACGAATGCAGCATTCAAACTCATGTTAACTGACAGTCATGTAGAAGTCAATACTCAATAGTTGTATGGAAAACAAATATCATAGCGAAGCTTGATAAATAATACATATAACTTCTGCAACCGTGGTCAGCTGCAGATCCTTAATGTTCATAGACAATAATAATTATTCCTTCCTGATGCTAGCAGATCAGATGTATACAATACGTCCGTTTACTGTCTGCACGTGAGTAGCATACATGGATTACAGGTCAGCTCGCCCTTTATAACCTTCCTAAGTCTAACCATCTGACTTGGACGTGATCTCTGATATAACGAATCCTGGAACACAGACAATAGTCTTGTTGGTCTAGAGCGACCCATAGATATATAACTAGTTCAGGTATAAAGATACCGGTGACTTAATCCTAGTCAAAGTACCTCTCCATTTTGAATCACACAGGCGAGCAAAAAGGCGACAAAATGACGAACCTCTAGATGATAGCCTAAAGTTCGATACAAGAGGAATTACCTTATTTCGGAAAATCAACCATGAACATATGCCTCCAGGCAGGCTTGAATAATACGGGGAAATAGTCTAGTTAGCTAACTAACTCACAAAGACAATGTATTTCCCTCAGAGAATCACAAGACGCAGTCACGTCCGCTCGCTAATCAGTCCATTTCTCAACTGCCCGACCTGGGCGGAACAACAAAACGACAACCCAGTCGAGACATGCGCAGAGTGACAATCTCTGAGTCGCTGTTCACAATAAGACGATTCTAAGAACATTCGAGATAAAAGTCTTACACAGTCGCGCCTTTTATGGACATGAACAGAAGCGTTAAGAAAGGTTTCAAACATCTACAACAGTTGACTGATACTATCAAATAAGGAGATATGGTCACGCTTCGTTCAAGACATTATAGACCGAACGTGTCTCTATACAAGAGGAGGTAAACTCATAAAAAATAGCAGTATCGATATATCGGCATATGTCCCTTTGACCATAAAATATATATAACATGCATTTCAGTCAAATAATGATCATACATACGAAAAACGATCATACAAAGACTTTGGAAAAAAGTAATTATTTGTGCGTAACAAAGAGAAAGACAAAATACCAGAGGATAATCTTCAAGTATATTGTGCACACCTAGATATACTGCATAGACAAGTCTCAGAGGTTTCAGGATCTTCTTTTGATCACGATTCCAGACTGGATAATAAATCCATTCCTGGACACGTGCAGTGAGGAACTAGGAAGGGTGGAACAGGAACTGATATCGCTACAAAATGACGTTGAGCTTAAAGCCAATGTTCAAGAAATCATATCAAGACTTTTGGTTGCAGAAAGAAATCTCTGAAGGCTACCCTGCAGTGTGGGGAAAGGTTAAGATGTTCTGTATTGCCTTTACAACATCGTATTTAGCAGAGCGTGGTTTCAGCGTGGTTGTCCAACTTCTTTCGAAGCAGAGAAACAGACTGCAGATTACTGAACGTGGGGACCTGAGACTCTATCTAAGTAATTTTCAGCCTGATGTTGAGAAGCTGATATCACTACACCAGGCACATCCATCTCACTGAAGTTAAAAATGAAGTAAGTTTGTTACTAATTTACTTTCGCATACTGCTGTTTGTTTTACAGCATTAAGTAATTAAGTTTTTCTTTTTAAATTAAGTTAATAAATAAGCGTATCTGTAGCTTTATATTAGAATGTGATAAATTGAGGAATTAGTTGTTACTGTATTAACAGTTGCTCTTATTTTTCACTCTTTACATTTTTTTATGTACTGTGGGGAAATGCAGGGGGCGCTGGGGACATGCTCTGGGAGCCTGGGGGGGGGGGGGGGGGGGGGGGACCCAAAAAAGTTTGGGAAACACTGCTTTAAATGCAAGCCAAAATGTAGAAACTGGAGCTTATGACTTCAACTCAACATGTTTCGGAATGGTAGAAAAGCCATAGGAAAAGCCTAGATATCATCATCATCATCATCAGTTGCCATCTCCACAACGGAGGTTGGCTGTAATGGATCTCCAACGTCTTCTGTCTCTTGTCTTGGTGGTGCACTCTGATAGACTCTTTCCTGTCCATCTTTTGATGTTATCTTCCCACTTATAGCGCTGTCTTCCCCTTGCACGTTTGCCTTCAACTCTCCCTTCTGTTATGGTCTTCTGAAAGGTGTTATGCCTTTTTATGTGGCCAAAGTATTTTAGCTGCCGAACTTTGACCTCCCTCATTAGTTCTCTTTTCATACCTAGATTTTCTAGGACCTCCTTATTTGTTTTCATCTCTTTCCATGAGATACGCCCCATTCTTCTATATATCCACATTTCAAGAGCCTCAATTCTTTCTTCCAAATGCTTATTCATCGTCCATGTTTCTGCACCATATAGAAATGCAGAATATGTATAACACTTTATGATTCTCAGTTTTAATTTATGAGATAACTGTTTGGATGTCAGTATATGTTTCATGTTGTTGAATGTAGCTTTGGCCATTCCTATTCTCTTCTTGATTTCTGTTTCACATCTACCATCTTCTGTTATTATATGACCAAGATATACGTAGCTCTTGACTTTTTCCGGGATTTTCCCATTTACGCTTATCTTTAATGTGGGTTTATCGTCTGTTTTGCTAATTATCATAGTTTTTGTTTTCTCAATATTAATGTCGAGTCCATTTTCATGACTTATACTGTTCACTTGCTTCACTAGTTCTTGTAACTCCTGTTCGCTTTCAGCTAACAACACGGTATCATCTGCATATCTAAGGTTGTTTATTGACCTTCCACTGACGTTCAGTCCTGGTATTTCCTGAATCTGTTTGAAAATTTTTTCGGTGTATAAATTAAATAGGCAGGGGGACAGCACACAACCTTGTCTGACACCTCTTTTTATGTCTATGTATGGTGAATAATTCCTTCCCGATCTTACTGTGGCAGTTTGCTCCCAATAAAGGTTACTGAGTATTCTTTTATCCTTTCCATCAATACCTATGTCCTCGAGGCATTCAATTATTTTCTCATGATGGACTCTGTCAAAAGCCGTCTTATAGTCAATGAAGCACATATACATACTTTTTTGGACCTCTGTATATTTTTCTGCTAATATTCTTAGGCAAAATATTGCCTCTCTTGTTCCACTGTTCCGTCTAAAACCAAACTGTTCTTCTTGGATTTCGCTGTCTACTTTACTTTTTATTCTTTCCTGTATGGTTTTTAGCAGTATCTTAATTGCATGACTCATCAGGCTGATTGTTCTGAAGTCTGAACATTCTGTTGCATTCGGTTTTTTGGGCAATGTTATGAAAACTGATGTCTTCATGTCGTGTGGTATATATCCTGTATTGTATATATCGTTGCATATTTCTGTGATTGTATCTATACCAAAGTGTTGCATACATATTTTTGAATGCATAGATTACAAATGTACGATATGTCTATTTAATATGGAAAATATATTGTTGTATTTAATTGGGTACGAAAATGCTTTTTTTTGTAAAGCCAGATAATCCATGTTTGATTCATACGTTTGATTATATGAGTGATCGTTCTTGATATTGATTCGGCGCATGGATATTGAATTCATGTCCGTTCTTATTTGTTCGGGCCAGAAAATAGATTAATTTTGCTTGTTATGTTTATGGCCTGAATTCATGTGTACTACTTGTCTAGTGAAAGAAGATTCAGTCGTATATTGTATACCTTTGTATGTTCAGGTCGGACTACATTCTTTCTGCCGGAATCTAGCGCAGGTTTTCGTAGTCCTACTGGGTTGTGAAGAGTTCCGATAATGTCGCCAAGAATGGCTGAGTGTATTTTCCAGGGCTGGCACTGTTTAAGGTTTAACAGTGATTCGTAGATGTTTTTCCAGGAGAAGTTTATGTCTCTGCAAGAGTCTATTTGTCAGAGATCCTCCTCATATGTGTGATTTGGACTCCAGGTATGCCAGACCCTATTTTTGATGATCTCGAGTCGGTTAGACCTAGATGGAATATTGTGCTTCGTATCGCTAGGGTCGTGTTTTGTATCGACGAAGATGACAGGCTTTCCTACAGCAGTTATGTCTACATGAAGTAACGTGATTACTGTAGCGCTGTATGGAAAAACTTTATGAAATTATTTATATGCACATTCTAAATTAACTTTGGCTTATATCTACCCTCCTGCGAGTGAGTGAGCGACAACTCAGGAAGGCGGCCATGTTATATTCCTGTCATCATATTTTTGATCACTGTCAAGAGAACAGATTATGTATCCTACTATCGGGCAGTGGTATCGAGATCTTGTTATGAGGTGAAAACCCACTATCGTGGTTTATGTTTATTATACAAACATTGGACATATCTCAGCTTAAGAACTTAGCCATGAAATGACGGTTGGGCCAATGACTTTTGTATGTTTACCGATCCTCATTGACGCGTTCAGTCAGTAGAGGATACGGCGATTAGTTACCAGAACAGTGAATGCTACCTTAGGTTGAATGATATTTCACTACTACATGAATGTATCATCCACGATTCAAATAACCAATGAATTTATGTCAACATGTACCCATGACTGTATCCGTGCTGTCCAGTGTGCGTGCCTTCATTAAACTATTGAAATGTCAGCGGCAGTTCAAGTCGTCATTGCATTACATGAGAGTGTGTGAGAGGTATTATCAAGTGGTCTGTTACACCGAACTACTACACCATTCGCGTTACTTGACACTCCCACTCAATGTCAACATGACAGGTTCATTCGATGATGCAGAGGTAACTGAAGAAGACTTTCTTCAGTGATGATCAGTGCATGACCCTAAACATAACATCCGCATGCAGACATCCCCCAGGAGCCTCCTTTATTCTACAGTGGTGGCCAGTATGGGGATGTCTGCATGCGGATGTTATGTTTAGGTTGAATGATATTTCACTACTACATGAATGTATCATCCACGATTCAAATAACCAATGAATTTATGTCAACATGTACCCATGACTGTATCCGTGCTGTCCAGTGTGCGTGCCTTCATTAAACTATTGAAATGTCAGCGGCAGTTCAAGTCGTCATTGCATTACATGAGAGTGTGTGAGAGGTATTATCAAGTGGTCTGTTACACCGAACTACTACACCATTCGCGTTACTTGACACTCCCACTCAATGTCAACATGACAGGTTCATTCGATGATGCAGAGGTAACTGAAGAAGACTTTCTTCAGTGATGATCAGTGCATGACCCTAAACATAACATCCGCATCCAGACATCCCCCAGGAGCCTACAAGTATTCTACAGTGGTGAACCAGATTCCTGGGGTTATGATAACCAGACCATCCCTGACGCCACATACGACACGCATGAACACCAGTGTACAAGTTACAACGGGGCAGTCGATGTCAGCTTGACCTGTATTACCGATCGGATGCTGTATCTAGGTCAGCGCTTGTTGACAGTTTTTCGCTGTACAGACGGTATTATACAGGACAGTTGTATCAATTGTATAAAATATCGGGAGCAGTACTGTTGACATTTCTCATCGTACAGAAGAAAGAAGTGATTGTTGATCCTGTACAGAAGAATCACAGTGTTGTTGAACATAAAGTGCATATTTCATCGTTGGATCTTCATATGCTCAAAAGAATTGAACATTGTAATAAGTTAATTCAATAATTTAATAACTTATTAAAAGTGAAAAATTATTTTGAATAAAAGATAAGCCTTCTCTGCAACACATCACATTGCCATACTATTTGATAATATTATATGCATTTATGCTATTTATGTTTACATGTTTATATGTGATATTTGTTTGTACTCTGCGGGTTGTTGTTTTGGTTGGGCGGTGTCACACAACAGAGTATCCCACGTAATAGAGGGTCTGATGTGTGCGTTTCTATAGGTGCAATTTTCTTGATTGAAAATTTGCTGCGACAGCTGTTGCTATTAGTGTTAGCTGTGAAGACTGTACTCATTGTTGTTTTTGTAATATTCCTCTGTTCTTTAGTTTGTTTTGATTTGTTTGTAATTTGTTGGTCTACCCTTTTCTATTTTTGATTTCTATACACAATTTATATTTATACACTGTGGCGTTATTTGTCTTGTTATCTTATTGCGGTTATCATCACAGATTCTGTGATCATTCTCTTTGATTTGTCCTATTTAATTTAATTTGATTTCTGCAAATGTTCTCATATGGTTTTTTCTTGTTTGTCCTTTGTGAATGTCTTAAGTTGACATATGATATATGAGGTATAGTTGAATACACTTATATTATAGTACAGACCAGTACTTATGATCATTGATTACACTAAGGAAGTATACAAGACCTTTGTAAGGCTTGTCTCCCACAGTGTTTGGGATAGAAAATATTATTTTCCAGAGGTACTCGAGTGATCATTGAATACATTAATGAAGTATACAAGACCATTGTAAGGCTTGTCTCCCACAGTGTTTGGGATATACAGATATTGTTTCCCACAGGAAATACTCAAGTTATTTCATTGGTTTATATTTAATAAACAAAATAACCATACAACTTTTTCACTAAGGGACTAAGTCTATAGATAGACTTGTCTCCAATGAAAGTGAAATAAGGTAATTTATTTACTTTTTCAGGTTTCTGATTTAATAAGACAGGATGTCTAATTAGATTACTTTATTACAAAAGGGAAATCCTTGATGAGGACTGGTAAAAGCTGCTTAGAGGAATGGGAAAAGCTGCTCAGATTCTCTATGGTAGCTTCAAAAAGAAGAAAAAAGATTAGAAGCTGCTGCTGAGGAAAGAAAAGCTGCTGCAGAAGAGAGAAAACTTCAAATAGAAGAAAAAAGATTAGACAGAGAAGCTGAAGCTGCTGCTGAAAATAAAAGATTTGAAGCTGAACAAAAGAAATTGCAGATGCAGGTAGAAGAAAGGAGATTTGAGGCTGAACAAAAAAGAATAGACAGAGAAACTGAACAGAAAAGATTAGACAGGGAAGCTGAAGAGAGAAAAGCAATAAGAGAACATGAATTTGAATTAGAGAAATTAAAATTGACAAGTATGAGTAATGTTAATCAGGCACCTGGTGGTAATAGTAAACCCTTTACTTACAAAGTTAAGGTACCAACATTCAATTCTGCCAATGATGATATAACATTCTGGCTTCAGAGGTTTGAACGTGCTTGTCGGGCTCATAATGTTGATAAATCGCAATATGTTAACCAATTATCTGAGAATCTAACAGGCGATTCTCTCACTAGTCTATGTTTGGTTGAAGAGGCTGACAAGGATAATTATGATGTTATTAGGGCAGCCTTGATTAAGAAGTTTCAGTTACCAGAGGAAGGTTATCGCATGTTGTTTAAAAGAATGGTACCTGAGACGGGGGTTGAATTCTCAGAATTCATTGGGAAAATACGTCTTACATTTCAACGATGGATTGAATTATCCAAAATAGAGAAAACATATGATGCTCTTATGGATTTGTTGCTCAGAGACAAGGTCATGTCTTCTATCAATAAACATTTCCTTGAATTTCTACACGAGCGTAAGCCACAAACACTAAAACAAATGCAAGAATATTGTGACCAATACGTTACGGCACACCCGGACGTAACTCTTAGCAACACCAAGATTAAAGAGGGTATGCCGGTTGCTTCAGCAACACAATACAATCCCAAGTACCCACACAACTTTCAGGGAGCTCAAAATAAATTTGACAAAAGGGTTAATTGGCGTAATCATCAAAACCAAGGTAACCAACCAAATCAGGGTTCTTCTTCTAAATTCTGGAAACGGGTTGACAGTCCTCGATACAGGGGTGGCCATAACTATAGAAATTTCCGTAGAGGAAGTAATAATAGAAATTACCAGGGTGTTCCTTCTTGGACACAACGGGATCAATCCTACAGGGATTCTCACTATAATGAACATGATGATTATAATGATGAACATTATGACTCAAACCCAAACAGGGGTTATAACAGAGGGAATAATAATTACAGAGGCAACAATAATCGAGGTAGATCACAACACAAAAGACATGGTAAATCTCATTACCAGGCTAACTCTGCACAACAAGAGTTTCATGAAGCCGGTAAGCAAACCAATGATAAGAAAGACTCTAATAATGTGGGATGTTCTGCTTTCGATTTTGACAGAGCATTTCAGTGTTCCCAATGCAAAACATTATTCGAGCCAACCACAGTTTCGACTTTAAGCTGTGGTCATCCTCTTCCCCTCTCCCTGCGTCAGTCGCGCATGATGGGAGAGGGGCTCTTAAATTAAATAAGGGTTTAGTAGATGGTACTCCGGTCTCAATTCTCTTTGATTCCGGGTGCACAACCATTGGAGTGAGGCAGTCACTCATAGATCCTTCTCGAGCCACTGGCAAAATAATCAAATGCATAACATTTGGTGGCACATTGGAGAAGTACTCCACTGCCATTATCCACATTTCTACTCCCTTCTTTACAGAAGATGTGCACGCATGTCTTCTGCCGAATCCGATCGCTGATCTTATCGTCGGTCGCATTCATGGTGCGAAAGAATGCACTCCGCAACAAATTGCCGAGTGGGAAAGTGATAATATGCATACTGCAAATGCTGTAGTCACTAGAGCTCAAGCTCTAAACATGCCGCAATCTTCGCCTTCTGGAGATAATGATGACCAGAACCAAGGTGATCCCTTGGAGATTTCGCATGATTCCTTTATAAAACAGCAGGAAGATGATCCTACTCTAAAGAAATTCTTTACTCTAGCAAAAGAAGGTGATCCGAATAAGGACACGAATCGTAAATCTTGGATTACGATGAAGAATGGGGTACTTGTACGTATGGTACAAGACTCCGCTAAGTCCATTCATTCTCAAATTCTTGTGCCTAAAAAATATGAGAGTTAAAATCTTACAGCACGCTCATGATTCTCAGTGTGCTGGGCATATGGGTTTTTCCCGTACTAAATCTAGAGTTCTTGCGTCTTTCTTTTGGCCGTTTGTGAACAAGGACATACAGATCTATTGTCGATCCTGTAGGGTATGTCAGGAAGTTAAATCCAAAGGTCCACGCCATGCTGCACCTATTCAGGCTGCAGATATTCCAATTCGACCATTTCAAAAAATGGCGATAGACATCATTGGTCCATTTAAGACAAAGTCTGCTAGAGGACACCAATATATCTTGACGTGTGTTGATATGTGCACACGTTGGCCAGAGGCTATCCCTCTGAAGAGCATAACTACTGCTGATATTGCAGATGCTCTTTGGCTTATATTCTCTCGTCTGGGATTTCCAGGAGAAATATTGTCAGACCATGGTACCCAACTCGTATCGGATACCATGTCTCAAGTGATGTCAACTCTTAAGATAGAAAGATCTCTGAGTAGTATTTATCATCCTATGTCCAATGGCATGGTAGAGCGTCTTAACAGAACTCTGAAAAACCTATTAGGTAAGATAACTGAGGATCATCCTCAGGATTGGGACAGGGTTTTACCCGCGGCTCTCTTTGCATACAGAGAGGTCGCCAATGAACATACAGGATTTTCTCCCTTTGAACTTGTCTTTGGCGCGAAACCGCGAGGTCCTATGTCTCTACTTCATGATCTCATAACTGCTGATAATATTGTCGATGACACAAAATCCTCTTATGAATATGTCATTGCACTTAGACACAAGATTATTGAAGCATGCAAATTGGCAACTGCTTCTTCTGAATTTGCGAAACAGAAGGCAAGGCAATTTGCCAATAAGACCAGACGCTTGCGACAACTCTGTCCAGGTGACAAAGTATTGGTCCTGCTACCTTGTAGAGAAAACAGACTCCTTATTTCTTGGAAAGGTCCGTACGATGTAATATCAAAAGTTTCCGATGTCGACTATATTGTCGATACTGATGGGAAGCATAAGACCTTCCACATCAACATGCTCACGGAATTCCACGAACGTCCGGATTATTTACAACCTGTTTTCCAGGCAACGGACGATTCACCAGTCCCACATGGACATTACTCATCACTGTCAGTAATACAGGATGAGGAAACGAGTTTCTCAGATGTGAATCTCCCTTTTCCAATGATTCCGCTTCATTCTAATGAGTCATGGAAAGATGTTGCGATTTCTCCTGAATTATCTCCAGGAGAACAGAAACAAGTTTCTGCTATGTTACAACAATTTCAGGATGTCCTTACTGACATTCCTGGTCGAACTAATGTCATTGAACACGACATTATTCTTACTGACCATAATCCTATAAGAGTCAGACCGTATCCTATCCCGATACATTTTCAAGCACAGGTAGAAAAAGAGTTGGATGAAATGATAGAGTTAAAAATTATTGAACCATCCACATCAGCATATTCTTCGCACCGATGGTTATCGTGCGAAAAAAAAAGACAAACAACATACGTCTTTGCGTTGATTATCGCAAATTGAACCAAGTGACGAAATTTGATGCTGAACCTATGCCTTTACTTGAAGAGCTACTTACTAGACTATCGAATTCTCATTTCTTTACTAAACTCGATTTGTCTAAGGGATATTGGCAAGTTCCACTATCCGAACACGCCAAACCATTTACTGCTTTTTCGACGCCAAGGGGTCTATTCCAATGGAATTTCATGCCTTTCGGCCTTATGAATGCCCCAGCGACATTCGTACGCATGATGCGTCGAATCCTATCTCATCGCTCAGATGTCATTGCATATCTTGATGACATCTGTCTTTTCAGTGATACTTGGAATGATCACTATAATGGGATAAATGAACTATTGTCTATCTTACGCGAGCATAACCTGACAGCGAAACCATCTAAAGCATTTATTGGTTTTAGCGAAATATCTTTCTTAGGTCACCGGGTTGGTCATGGTTTTCTAAAAACAGAAGACCATAATACAAGTAAGATACTTAACATTTCTATGCCTAAGACTAAAAAGCAAGTGCGAAGTCTCTTAGGTCTCATACAATTTTATGGACGATTCATTCCGAATCTGTCCTCAATTATGTCACCTCTTTCTTCTTTGTTAAAGAAAGGGTCTCCTAATATAGTCAATTGGACTCAAGAATGTCAATCCTCTTTGGATAAGGTTAAAACGATGTTTTCTACTTCACCTATCTTGGTGTTACCTACTAAAGATAAGACATTTATTCTTCGTAGTGACGCTTCATCCACTGGGATTGGAGCGGCACTAATGCAAGAGTACTCTGGAACTCTGCATCCAGTGATGTATATTTCCCGAAAACTTAATGCCGCAGAGAGAAATTACTCGGTCCTAGACCGTGAATTATTGGCTATGGTTTGGTCAATCCTTAAACTTCAAAGATTTCTTCTTGGCGCGCATTTTATTGTGGAGACTGACCAGAAAGCTCTTACAGCTATTCAGACTAAAAATCTGAAGAGCGCGAGATCAACGCGATACGCGATTGCTCTTCAGCCTTTTCATTTTTCGGTGCGAGCTATCCGTGGTTCAGAAAATGTGATGGCGGATATCTTATCGAGATGCCCACATGATTCCACTTAACTGTCAGATCTTGAGATTTCTAACATGTCTGACTTTACTACAGTTTTTCCTATGTTAAAGTATGTACTTATATGTAATATATCATACATTGTCTGTATCACTACTTAGCGGTGCATGGATGTATATTCACCGCAGGTTTTTGATATTTTTTTTTCTTATTTGGTGATCATAATGTTAAGATACCTAAGATGAACTATTGTACAAATTGTGGCATTGCCAGTATTGTGTTATGCGTTGGTGACATCTCTCAGGAGATAGTTATACTCAGAGAAAAATTTTCTCTGAATCCTCAGATAGATTCTCATTGGTCGTGCTATATGACGACTTTGCCTTACATTAGGCGTTACATTTGTTTGAAATTTGATTATCATCTGCGCATTGTTATTCGTGCGTTGTGAGCCTATTGTATGTTGCTCCTGGATGTATTTCAAAAAAAAAAAAGTTCCATTTTTTTCCCGGGGGGTGTGGTAATCTGTTGCATACATATTTTTGAATGCACAGATTACAAATGTACGATATGTCTATTTAATATGGAAAATATATTGTTGTATTTAATTGGGTACGAAAATGCTTTTTTTTGTAAAGCCAGATAATCCATGTTTGATTCATACGTTTGATTATATGAGTGATCGTTCTTGATATTGATTCGGCGCATGGATATTGAATTCATGTCCGTTCTTATTTGTTCGGGCCAGAAAATAGATTAATTTTGCTTGTTATGTTTATGGCCTGAATTCATGTGTACTACTTGTCTAGTGAAAGAAGATTCAGTCGTATATTGTATACCTTTGTATGTTCAGGTCGGACTATATTCTTTCTGCCGGAATCTAGCGCAGGTTTTCGTAGTCCTACTGGGTTGTGAAGAGTTCCGATAATGTCGCCAAGAAATGGCTGAGTGTATTTTCCTAGGGCTGGCACTGTTTAAGGTTTAACAGTGATTCGTAGATGTTTTTCCAGGAGAAGTTTATGTCTCTGCAAGAGTCTATTTGTCAGAGATCCTCCTCATATGTGTGATTCGGACTCCAGGTATGCCAGACCCTATTTTTGATGATCTCGAGTCGGTTAGACCTAGATGGAACATTGTGCTTCGTATCGCTAGGGTCGTGTTTTGTATCGACGAAGATGACAGGCTTTCCTACAGCAGTTATGTCTACATGAAGTAACGTGATTACTGTAGCGCTGTATGGAAAAACTTTATGAAATTATTTATATGCACATTCTAAATTAACTTTGGCTTATATCTACCCTCCTGCGAGTGAGTGAGCGACAACTCAGGAAGGCGGCCATGTTATATTCCTGTCATCATATTTTTGATCACTGTCAAGAGAACAGATTATGTATCCTACTATCGGGCAGTGGTATCGAGATCTTGTTATGAGGTGAAAACCCACTATCGTGGTTTATGTTTATTATACAAACATTGGACATATCTCAGCTTAAGAACTTAGCCATGAAATGAGGTTGGGCCAATGACTTTTGTATGTTTACCGATCCTCATTGACGCGTTCAGTCAGTAGAGGATACGGCGATTAGTTACCAGAACAGTGAATGCTACCTTAGGTTGAATGATATTTCACTACTACATGAATGTATCATCCACGATTCAAATAACCAATGAATTTATGTCACATGTACCCATGACTGTATCCGTGCTGTCCAGTGTGCGTGCCTTCATTAAACTATTGAAATGTCAGCGGCAGTTCAAGTCGTCATTGCATTACATGAGAGTGTGTGAGAGGTATTATCAAGTGGTCTGTTACACCGAACTACTACACCATTCGCGTTACTTGACACTCCCACTCAATGTCAACATGACAGGTTCATTCGATGATGCAGAGGTAACTGAAGAAGACTTTCTTCAGTGATGATCAGTGCATGACCCTGATATGTTTTTCTCATCAAGTAATATTACACCATTTTCGTTCTTGATACAGCTTCCTCCTTGTGCAAACCGCGACCGATTTGATAATTTCTTTATTTCTTCATGCATATCTCTTGTCATGTGCTTTGCTTCCAAGTCTTCTATTTCCTTGCATTTTGTTTTTATCCACCGTTCTTTTGCTTCTCTACACATAGTACGTATGTCATTGTCTATTGTTTTATATTCTGGAGTGTTTTTTGCTTTCTTTCTTTCTTCCATTTTATTCAAGATGTCATCTGTCATCCAAATTTGATTTGTCTTAGACTCCTTTTTAGGTAAATTTGCATTTGCTGATTGAATGCTTGTTTTTAAGCATTTCCATTTTGCGGTTGCTTTTTCTTCTGGGTTTTCTCTTCTATACTGCTCCATGCTTTCTATCAATAACTGTTGATATTTATTTTTGACATCGATTAAATATTTCTGTTTTATATCTGGTTGTTTCAGCGCTGATATTTCTATCTGGGGTTACTCCTGTCTTCTGTTTCCTGCTCTTTTCAGCTTTATATTTACTTTGATGACGACTGGATTGTGATCTGAATTTATGTCAGCGCCAGGATGTGTCTTTGCACTTGTGACACTGTTCTTAAATCTATGTTTTATCATGATATAGTCGATTTGATTTCGTGTTACATCTCCTGGGCTTTTCCATGTGTATAATTTCCTTGAGTGGTGTTCAAAAAAGGTGTTACATATGACCAGCTGGTTTTCTTCACAGAACTGGATAAGTCTGTCTCCTCTATCATTTCTTGTCCCTAATCCATACTGTCCTACTATTTTCTTGTATTTTCCTTTTCCTACTTTTGCATTCATATCACCCATTACTATCAACACATCTGTAGATTTGACTGGTTTAAGTGTTTGTTGTAGCTCTTCATAGTATTCTTCTATTTCTTCCTCGCTGTGATCTTTAGTTGGTGCATAAGTTTGTAAGATTGATATGTCGAATGGCTTTGCTCTCATCTTTAGTAACATCATTCTGTCATTGTGTGTCCAGTATCCACATACGTATTTTTTCTAACTCCTTCTTTATCAACATTCCTACTCCTCTTTCATGTTTTTCTCCTCCTGAGTGTATAAGCGTGTACTGGTCTCTTGTTATGTAGCCTGTATCTAAAAGTCTTGCCTCTGCAAGTCCCAGTATATCGAGTTTCATGTCTGTTGCCTCTAATATAAGATTGTCAAGCTTTCCTTCTCGGTTTAGAGTTCTAACATTCCATGTTCTTTTTTTTAGGCTTCTCCTACTAGTTTTTAGGTGGTCTTTCTCAGAATGCTCCCTTTCAACAGAATTTAAGGAACACTCGTCATTATGTACTTCCTTACTCATTAGAGGAGTTGCCTTTTCCCTGTTAATTTGTACAGTAGATTCTTCCCCAGGGGACAGAGAGTTCTCTACATATCGGTTCTTATCTTGTTGTTGTGATCCCATTACGTTCTGTAGGAAGTACGTGGTAAGGTCCCAATCTCTTCCACGGTGGCTAGCCATTGTCTTTTTCTATGTCCGACATGCCTCTAGTGCGCCACACACTTTGCTGTTTTGCTTTGCGAGCCGTTGATCTTCTCAGATTCCTCCGCCTCACTCACCGTCTCAGTCTTTGTGTACTAGGGATGGACATTCAATTGAGTAAGATTGCTCCTACTCCACCCATGTAGTTTAGCCAGTCAGCCAAGACTGTTGCCCGGGATGTGGCCACCGCCGTACACAAGCGGTATTCTAGGAGCCATACATGAGCTAGATAAAGAGAGGAGAACCAAATAGGATCCTGACTATCCTAAAAATGACATGGCTGTCTCTCACCGTGAGGTACTATCCCTCTCTCTTTATCCTACATATACAGTGAAGATAATATCAAGGAGTCTTGAACTTGGTATTGGCTGCAGAAGAGCGATAAGCTCAGCAGTTTTTGTTAAACAATAAGTCTCCGTTTATTTTAGTCCTATTTCACAGAAATATTGGGTCGATCTCTTTTCCTCTCCAGCAGTATTTAGTTACATTTTTTGAGTGGACTAAATTACGTGCTTTTCTGTGGTCGGCAACTTTCCTTTCCCTGCTGTCAAGCAGATATTTAGTACTTTCAAATCACCTTACACTCCTCTCAGTGATAAATCGTCATGCCTGTTTGTTTACCCGTTCATCCCTGCTGGAAAAGGAGACGGATGAGATAATATTAATCGACAACCATGTTGGAAAATTTAGGGTGTGCCCGACATCAGGCTACGGATTAGCACTAAAATCGCCCAGCGAATTTGGTTAATCGTTGATAAGGCTGCTGTGCCTTCCTCGACCAGATGGGTAAACGAAGAATGATGTTTGCGCAAGCAACGGGTAGTTAGATTACTCGCCTGCGCGACACATTTCTGGACAGACAAGAATGACATAATCGTGTCTGGTACATCTTGTTACGAAGACATTACTTTTAATGAAAGTAAGAGGTTGTATTTGAGAAAACATTGCCAAAAGAGGATCGGATGTTTTCATTCCATATTTGGGAGACATGACCTTAGCAGTAACGCGCAGAAATTTCCACGTGGAAATAATTTGAATTATCCAACAAAACACACGTGTTTGAAACAATTGGCAGACATTTGGCATGAAGGCACAACACCACTTCCGATTGAAGCCCTGCTTAACATCGTAACAAACAAATGCGGGGGAAGACAGGCATTATAAACTGACTCTTTAGCCAGGTTAGAACACTGTGAAAATTCATCTCGCGCCAAGAAGACAACCAGACCTTGCCAGAGTTAAAAATAGCAGCAGACTTCATTTTTTGTTTGAAATTGTTGAAGACTTAAGAGCCCAGGAAAATACTACCACTATTAACGAGGAAAACCGGAATCTGAGGAAACTGTAACACGGAGTCAAAGTGGGAACTAATTACTAAAGTAACAACACCCCAGACCAAGTGTGAGGCCTCTACAAGTGCCTTTATTTCTCTGAGCCAGCAGTCTGTGAGCCTAAAGATTGGCGTAAGTTGTACCCCTTGAATTCTATATTTTTTCTGTATTAACTTGTGAACTAATACGTACATATTAACACGTGAATATTAATATATGAAAATTGCAAGTGGATGTACTTGTCATTTGAGGCTGGCAACCTCAGCATATAGAATGATAATTTCATGAACCACCACTGCCATGGCTGGTGACTGCTTTATTGCGAGTTTCTTATAAAGAACCAAAAGCAGAGGTATTCCCAAGTTCCATTTGGAGCAGGGAGGGAATGATGAAAGAAATGATGCACATACTTGTTAAATTATTAACCTTTTCAACCAGTGTAAATGTAAAATATATTCATTCTAACTATAATGAAAGTTTGCAGCATTTTCAACCGATGTAAATGTAAACATATTCAAACTATATTGTTAACAATTTCAATTAAAGTTCAATATAAAACAATTCATTTTAAATGTAAAGATAGTTTTTCGCCCATTGGGATTAGGATTAATTCTCATAGAGGGTAAAAGTTCCGATATAGATGGGATGGTGAAATGAAAGTAGGGGGACACATAAGTATGTGTCGGGAAACTCAATACTCAGAGGGTATTCGTTTCTCTTCTTTTGCCATAATAGTTGGTGGTACCAGTTGAGGGTACTATGTATGGAACAAGTGAGGGTGTCTTCTTCCTCGTTCGCCCTGAATAGGACGTTGGTTGCGTTGTGTCTGTTTACACCGGGGCTGCGATATCTGCGACTTTCGGCCGACACATCCGACTTCAGCACGGCATTTTTGGGACCGGGTTTGCCTTCCCTCTTCGATCCCTACTCTCTCAGCCAGACTGCAGTGATGCAGCCTGTTTCCAGGACCACCACGTGGAGGTGGAGTAGGGTCTTGGTCAGCTCTGGTTCACTGACCCTGATGCAAACAGTCAAGCTATGGGTCGCTGACTGCATTCTATATTGCTGCATCTTTGGGTCCCAAGTGAGGGTTTAAGTGGCCTGAAGTCGACGCTAGACACCATTACCAGACAAGTCTTAGAGACGAGGGATCAGCTTTGCAGTTACTCCCTGATTCTACTTGGAACGTGCAGAAACTCTTAAATCTTGACCAGGGGCGCGAGTAATCCAGTCATCTATCTGCAAAGACCCAAACATAAGTGGGAGCAGAAAAACTATTGGCAGCAAAGTAAAACTTAAAAGCTGCCAAATGAACTGTCCATTTTCGAAAACCGTAACATCACACTGTGATTAATTATTCATTTTTTACACATAAGGAAGGGAAACCCGAGGCCTGTAAACAGTAAATAAAAATTAGACAAACATGAAATCATGTTTTCAGGCACTCGTAAGAAATAAAGAAGTAGAACACTAGACAAAAGAAAAACAACAGACGTAAGTGGCTTACCCAGGACTCGAACCCAGGACCTTCCGTGCGACAACACCAATTTTTTCACTTTTTCTTTGTCGAGCGCTACTAATTTTGTGAAAGAATAAAAAAATAAAACATTAAACCAAAGTAGTTGTTTTATATAACACCCACGCCGCGCAAGTTGCACACCGTGCGTTCCGCACTTTTTTTTCTGGTGCGAGTTACTATTTTGAGTGAGACCGACCGACGTAACATACATCGGTAATTATGTTAGTGTATATATAATATACAGAGGTCCAAAAAAGTATGTATATGTGCTTCATTGACTATAAGAAGGCTTTTGACAGAATCCATCATGAGAAAATAATTGAATGCCTCAAAGACATAGGTATTGATGGAAAAGATATAAGAATACTCAGTAACCTTTATTGGGAGCAAACTGCCACAGTAAGATCGGGAAGGAATTATTCACCATACATAGACATAAAAAGAGGTGTCAGACAAGGTTGTGTGCTGTCCCCCTGCCTATTTAATTTATACACCGAAAAAATTTTCAAACAGATACAGGAAATACCAGGACTGAACATCAGTGGAAGATCAATAAACAACCTTAGATATGCAGATGATACCGTGTTGTTAGCTGAAAGCGAACAGGAGTTACAAGAACTAGTGAAGCAAGTGAACAGTATAAGTCATGAATATGGACTCGACATTAATATTGAGAAAACTAAAACTATGATAATTAGCAAAACAGACGATAAACCCACATTAAAGATAAGCGTAAATGGGAAAATCCTGGAACAAGTCAAGAGCTACGTATATCTTGGTCATATAATAACAGAAGATGGCAGATGTGAAACAGTAATCAAGAAGAGAATAGGAATGGCCAAAGCTACATTCAACAACATGAAACATATACTGACATCCAAACTGTTATCTCATAAATTAAAACTGAGAATCATAAAGTGTTATATATATTCTGCATTTCTGTATGGTGCAGAAACATGGACGATGAATAAGCATTTGGAAGAAAGAATTGAGGCTCTTGAAATGTGGATATATAGAAGAATGGGGCGTATCTCATGGAAAGAGATGAAAACAAATAAGGAGGTCCTAGAAAATCTAGGTATGAAAAGAGAACTAATGAGAGAGGTCAAAGTTCGGCAGCTAAAATACTTTGGCCACATAAAAAGGCATAACACCTTGCAGAAGACCATAACAGAAGGGAGAGTTGAAGGTAAACGTGCAAGGGGAAGACAGCGCTATAAGTGGGAAGATAACATCAAGAGATGGACGGGAAAGAGTTTATCAGAGTGTACCACCAAGACAAGAGACAGAAGACGTTGGAGATCCATTACAGCCAACCTCCGTTGTGGAGATGGCAACTGATGATGATGATATAAAAGAAGATATATATGTTAATCATTCCTAATTTTTTGCATGTATCTTTCTGAGAATCACTGTCTCAGTATTGATGAAGAACACAGAAATATTTTGCGAATTCTTATGTGCCTTTGTTAACCTGTGAAAAACCATATTAAAATTTTGGTTACTTGTAAAGCCGGATTACACACACACACACACACACACACACACACACACACACACACACACACACACACACACACACACACACACACACACACACACACACACACACACACACACACACACACACACACACGCACACACACACACACACACACACACACACACACACACACACACACACACACACACACACACACGCACACGCGCGCACGCACGCACGCACACACACACACACATACACTCACACATACACTCACACATACACACAGACATATAAAAGAGTAATAATGTTAGTAGGTGTGCTTATTTTTGCGGCGTGTATATAACTAACGAGCAATATTATTATTATTATTACAACCAGCGCGCAACAGGAACAATTAGCATTCATACCCTTCGACATTAGCTGAGGGAGACTGTGAAACTAAAAGTATGCCCGGACTGCAATGACGTCAATTTTTATCAACAATAACAATAACAAATCTTTGTCGGTCTACTGTTGTCGTGAACGATACTGGAGAGCTCAAATTGTGTTCTTGAGTCAAGTCTGTCGTCTTGGCTGTTGAGAGCCTGTATTGTTATTGAATTTATGTGATGTTGTCTATCCATCAGCCTCTTGGTCTTACTCTATCCTAAAACCAGATCTTCTAAGGTTGTAGACGAGTAGTGATATTTGATCGGGCTCCATTCACATGAAATGGCCAAACAGCTAAATTGTATATACTTAGCCAGACTGTAACAGAGAGAAAATCCATAGCGACAAAATACATTGAGGAACATTACCCACGCAACACCTAGACCATGCATTCACAGATGGAACAGCAACAAATGCAACAGAAAATGGAGGTCGAGGTGTCTTTCTGAGCTTAAGCACTGTTACACAAAACAAATCTATCAGTTGCAACAGGACAATTGTCAAGTAACTTCAGAGCAGAGGCAGAGGCCTTAAAAACTGCAACAGAGGTTATAATGACAGAGGAGACCTCAGAGAGACACATTCCTTTCTTTACCGATGTACTGTTTAGTAATTGCAACGTTGAAATGCCAAAATAATGCATACCTAGATCAACAAATAGTAGTACCCCACAAACTATCTCAACGATTCAAAAGAGTTGTGATCCAATGGATCCCATCTCATTGTAATATCACCGGCAATGAAGATAATGCAAGCACGACTTTCGAGGAGGCAAAGAGTTTTATCAGAATCAGAAACAGAAACAAATGGGATGCAGAACATCCAGGTCACACACAAAATGATGCTTACTACCAGCTCAAAAGAAGACCTCAAGCAGTAATCTTCATACTCCTCACTGGCCAAAACAGATTGAGATACCATCTAGTCAACAAGCTAAACATAGGAAAATATTTTTCTCGTTTTTTTCTCAAATAACTTTATCTAATTCTCTCATTTAGCAGGTCGTTTGTCTCATACTCATAACTAACCCCTTAGAGGGAGAAATAATATATACAATTTAAAAATTAAAGAAAAAACAACTACTGCAGGGCTCCCTAGTTATAAATACTCTTTACAGCACCACTCAGCAGCTAGAGAATACATGCAGACTCTTCAACTTACCATTGGCTGCAAAAGAGCGATGACATCAGTAGCATTATTGGTTATAGGCTGGAGTGTGAGGTGTCTTGTCTGGTTTACGAGTGTAGGTGAAGTGGACAGGTTCACAACACTGTATACATCGTAAACTTTTACACGTTTAAGTCTGACGCCACAAGACAGTCACTGTAGTACATAGTCATAGTGTGCATAGTAGTGTGCATACATAAAGTTATTCAATGGATCCTGCAAATCCTATGAGCTGATATACCTTGTATATATATTCCAGCTTACAACAGCGTCAGCTTCATATCATAATGTACATAAGTCTAACAAACTCCTCTCTGATGCTATCCGATCAGATATGTAAATGAGTTCACCACTGAACGCACGGGAATGGCGTTCCAAGAGTACAGGTCAGATTGACTTTTGTAGATTTTCTAAGTCTAACCTCGCTGTAGATACCGTCGCTAGCATTGCGAAGTTCAAAGAGCATAGAAACTGTTCTCTGGGCCTAGCATGACCCGTATACATCTAAATCTCAGGTATGAAGATACCTGAGGAGTAATCTCTAGTAGAAGAACCTCCCCATACTGGCCACCAAAAATGATAAAGGTGGTTTATGGCTGACTACTGGCCACTATGAACGGTAAGCCACCAATGTTGCAGGTATAAGTCCACAGTCGTTGCTAGTGTGTAGCCATATAAAGTCCCACCCCTATAGACACCAGGTAGGTTATAGGCTGGAGTGTGAGGTGTCTTGTCTGGTTTATGGGTGCTGGCTGCGAGTGTAGGTGATGTGGTTTCACAGGTTCACAACACATGTGGTATGACATGAAAAGTCATAGAAGGGTGTAAACTGCTATTGACGTTTTCCATCGTTTATTTTCTGACGCCACAAGACAGGTACTGTACATCGATTTTACATAAGTCATAGTCACTGTAGTACATAGTAGTGTGCATAAAATCCCATGACCGGAAGATTTCTCCAACTCACTTAAAGTTTAGACATGCGCAGAACGCAAACACCTGAGTAAGACTCAAAACGAGACGGTGTATGAGACATTCCAGGCAAAGATATAACGAAATCACGCCTTATATGGACAGGCAATAAAACATCAACTCTGGTTTCAATCATTCCAAGAAACAGTTGACCGACGCTACCATATAAGGAGAATGACCTGACATCGATCGAAAAAATGGACCGGCGAGTCAGGACACAAGAGAAGGTAACCACCATTGAAAATGTAATCACAGTCAAACAAGAGTTATTTACCTTCGACCAAGAAAAAATTACAGTGTACAATTCAGGCAAGTTAATTATACAAAGTCCTAGAAAAATTATGTGCGTAACAAACAGTCTTACAGGAAATGTTCTATCCTTTGTTTGTCTTGGCCATGTGTCTGCCTGCCCGCTTTTAAAATGTTTAACGATGTCATTAGAGTCTGTAGGGGTCGGGTCTGAGTGTGATAATTATCACCTGATCTCTTCTTGATATGGAGCAGCATGCTTCTATGACAGAATGTGAAACCGTGTAGTGTGCGTTGTGGCGGGAAATTTATGCTGTAATTTGTGTGTGCTCATGCCCCGATCTTTGATGCACGAGAACATTGTCTCATTGTTCCTGAAGACACAACCTCCATCAGCGTCCTTCTTCGCACTAAGCACTGCTGCTGTTACTTCAGCCAGTACTATTACAATTACCCTAATACTAAGGACAGTCCCATCACAACTCCTGCCAGAGTCATTTCATATTACTGCCTAGACTTCGCTTTCAATCTCTGCTTTCATTGTACTTGGATGCATTACTGCTATTACTAATGCGTGTGCGACAGCTTCCACTACTGCTGTTACTGCTACTAGTACTAGTACTTTAACCACTATTACGTCTACATATAATTGTTTATCTTTTTTTCTTATTCAGCTAATGAAGAAACTACTACCAGGATAACCCTTACCACTACCACTACTTCTATCATCACTTGCTTCTTTTCAGTTTTATCTTTGACTACCATTACGCAAGCAAAAACATTTCTTTTCACTACTGCCTCTGCTATTACTACTGTTACTACTACTACTATTACTATTACCTCTATTATTCCTCCTCTTCCTACTAATATTACTACTGCTACTACTATCACTACTACTCCTACTACTACAACTACCACTACTACTGCCACTCTTACTACTACTATTACTACTAACACTACTCCTCCTCCTCCTACTAATACAACTAATACTACGACCACTACTACTACCACTACTACTACCACTACTACTACTGCTCCTACTAATACTACTGCTACCACTACTACTTCCACTACCACTACTACTACTAATACTACTATTTCTACTACCACTACAACCACCACCATTAGTACTACTACTAGCAGTAACTATTATCACTAATACTGACAAAATCATTTCTCTTTTACGTCTTTAATTTTTTCAGATGTGCAGATTCTTCGCCTAGTTAGAAAATTCTAGTAAACTTATAATCGGATATTACTGTATATTTTCCGTTGATAAGATTTTAAATATGCCACAGTTGTTTTCTATAGAAATGTTTATTGCTGATAAGCAAAGATAGCGAGTTTACGTGTCAGTAATCGTGTTTATTTGAGTTAGATTAAGACATGAAACCAAATGGTCAACAAAAACAAATGGAAAGCTGCACTATCCACTCTGTAACAACCGATAACGAACAATATAAAAAAAAATCATACGGACACATATTAACAGTCCATGTCCAGCGAATGTAAGTTAATGTCGTGATTTAACATCAACAGCTTCTGTTGTTTCCAAAAACAGCCATTACAAGTCATGGAAAAAAAAAACACGGTAATTAGAAATGCCGTTACACAGAAGAATATAATGAACCAAATTACCGCTAAAATTAATAAAGACAGTGGTTCTAAAGGTGCTAGAGTGCACGGAAAAATTTATGATATACATTATAAAGACACAAAAAACTTTTTAAATACCTTTTTTTTGTTTCTTGAAAGATCAAAGTTATATCACGCTGTGACTACTTGGTTTTAAAAATGTTAAAATAGGATATATAAGACAACATATAGAGACAAAACTAGACAGTCTTTTGTCATCATCCTTATCTTTACTTTACAACTCACCATGAAACGTAGACTTTCAATCACCTTTTCTTCCATTCGTCTTAACTTTAAAAGCTAGAGTAATAAAGTACTTTATTCGTCTTAATTTTAAAAGCTAGAGTTATGTACTAGTCCAGTCGTCTTAATTTTTACCGACGATAATCAACAGTGTGACAGAAGTATGAATTAGTCATTAGGATTGCATTATATTAGCAAATTTATGTAAACCATGCGTCTATCACATATATCGTAATCCGATGTAATCTACGGTAACAATACTTACAATGGCCAGCCATTCCTGAAGCAGAAATGCAGTCAGCTGGGCAACATCCATTGGCAGGGGGTGATTTGTTGACAATCTTCGACCAAGGACATCCCAGAGGTGCTCAATCGGAGAAAGGTCAGGTGAATGAGCTGGCCACGCCATCCTGATGATCCCATGTCGCTGAATAAACTCATTCACCACACGAGCTCGATGGGGTCGAGCGTTATCATCTTGGAGGATGGCATTACCACCTATGGCCTCCAGAGCAGGTTGAACAATTGGTCTCAAGATTTCGTTCTGGTATCTTGGGCTGGTCAAGTTGCCTTGGATGATGTAGAGTGGGGTCCTGCCGTGTCTGTAGAAGCCTCCCCAGACCATGACCGAACCCCTACCATAACGATCCACCTCTCGAATTGTGTCATCAGTAAATCGCTCTCCTGGTCGTCTCCAAACTCGAATCCTGCCATCATTGAATGACACAGTGAAGGGAGATTCATCAGTGAAGAGAACTTGACTCCATTGTTGCCTTGTCCATCGGATGTGCTCGCGACACCAAGCAACACGAGCTCTGCGATGAGCAGGAGTAAGAGGGATTCTGACTGCAGGACGTCGAGCAGCCAGTCCAAATTTATGTAAACGTCTGCGAATGGTGCTTTTACTGACATTAACGTTTACAGTTTGTCTCAGCTGACATCTTAGAGTGGAACAAGTCACTGTTCGATGGCGCAGGGCTAACAACAAGAGGTACCGGTCATCATGTTTATTGGTGCATCTAGGGCGACATGGCCGGTGGCGATCCTCCACACTTCCTGTGGCCTGAAATCTCTCCCAAATTCTTTGGATAGTATAGTGTGACACTGCAAGCCGTCTAGCAACCTCACGGACAGATAAACCACTTTCAACCCACGCTATAGCCCTCATTCTTTGTAAGGTGTCAAGACTTCTTCTCGGTGGCATGGTTTTTGCAAGTGATGAAACTACCCTAAGTCTGCTGATTGTAAAACAAATTAAGAATGAACTTTGTTCACGAAAAGTCGCCATTGCACGTGAATGTCAATCAGCACGATTACTTCACCTGTTTGGTTGTACGGAAGTTTGAAAAAAAAAAACAGATTAAAAATGTGAATTTATGGTCAGCAAAGCAAATTTCACGTGATCACCATGGTTGTCGGTGAGTTGTTTTTATGCTTAACGTGCATAGAGGACTGTCAGAGGAAAATATTGCACCAATTTTTACTAAAAACTTCCTTCATTTAATCATTCTATGCGCTTATATAAAAGTGTATTGAAAATAATAGGGTGGCCCTTGACTTTTGACGAGTAGTATATTAGGACTGATAGTAAGGAACGTGTTAGTAGAGCAAATAAACATACAATGACATTACAGTAAGAATACAAAAGCCTAGAAGAACTTTCATTGCATTTGGAAATATATGGAGATCAAGAGAAGTCAAGTTCAGCACAAAAATCAGAATATTCAGTTCAAATGTCAAGTCAAACCTATTGTCATGGCTCTGAAACATGGAAAACAGCAACCAAAAAGCTAGAGACTATCATGAATGAATGTTTGTGCAGAATAGAAAGATTGAAGTGGTATGACAAGATCACTGATGTGGAACTGATGACAAGATCACTGATGTGGAACTGATGACAAGATCACTAATGTGGAACTGATGACAAGATCACTGATGTGGAACTGATGACAAGATCACTGATGTGGAACTGATGACAAGATCACTGATGTGGAACTGATGACAAGATCACTGATGTGGAACTGGTGACAAGAACCAGACAAGTGCTAGTGAAACAAGAAAAGAGAAGACGCTGGAGATAGATAGGACACCCACTGAGAATACTTGTTGGTAGCATAACCAGGCAGTGAGTGTTCTAGAATACTCAGGGTAAGAGAGGTAGAGGAACTGTAAAGAACACGCGGACAAGAGATATGGAAGGTTGAAGTAACATGGACAACAGATCTGGAAGGTTGAAGTAACAATGTGTTGCTGTCGTTTTTGACGGTTTCATAAGACGTAAATCTATTTAATATTTTTTGATGATCTAAGGTAGAGAACTATATGTTAACTCCCTGGGACAGGTTGATTTGTGGTTATCTTCCCTTTGTTTTATTCTTTGTGTTGACCTGTCTTAAGTCGGGGGGTTCTCAGATCTGTTCTGTCTACGCATGCGCAAGTTTCGAGCGCGAACGGATAGACTTCCTGTCTGGGAGGGCTGATTTGAGTTCTGACCGGACTAAGATGTCCGTGGTACTTCTCTGCGTTATCTGGGGGAAAGATGGTCTTCGGTGTGACTGTGATGTTAGTGATTCTCCCCAGAGTTATTCTGTTCGTCAAGAATGACGACAGTTGTTATCTGTGTATTTCTTGGATTCTGTCAAAGGTAAAAGAAACATTATTATTACGCCTAGATTGCAGAACATTTTGTCTCAACCTGTGAGTACAGCTCACAGTTCTTTGAAATGCAAGAGTCCATTATGTGTGCTAGATGTAGCCAACTAAGACTATTCGTCTAACTATTATAAAGAAGCCCAGTGGAGAGAGATTATTATGAAAAACCGTATGTTAACGGTATGTTTGGACATGGATGATTATGCCTGCCCATGAAGAATACACAGTTGTTCATGTTATTATAGAGGCCCGATATTACAGCCGATATCTCTGAGCAGAAGAAGAAGTGTCTGGCGTGTGAAGCCAGATGAAGTCTTGACTTTCATTAAACAAGTTCATAGACTTTGATATTAAGCAACTGGAACCGCCTTTGTCGAGCAGTGTATTTGTTAAAAGACTACCTGACGCGTTTAGACAGGGGCCCTGAGATACAGTATGAACGAACGTCAACTGTCAAGCCAGCTCTACTAGCATCTTACACATGAGCTATGCAAGATTTCCGATGCTTGATATTATAATCATTATCACACATGAAATGTCCATGATCCTTTGTGCTATTGACTGTGTCGTCTGTCAGCGTACTGTTGCCGTAATAAATGTTGAAGAAAAAGTCATCTGCATTATCCACGTCTATGACTTCTACTTGTGGTGGAGTGAGTTTGTGGTGTAGATGAATAAGAGCCTATACGACTTCGTGTTCACGATCTGCTGTCTCCTACACACACACCTTTACTCTCTACCACATCCTACAACGAGTACTACGCTCCTGAACAACATGTATGCTGTTATGTGTGTGTATGTCTGCACTATGCCCTGGCAGCGCCTCACGCTGCTGACCTAAATACACCGCAACACTGAACTGTCCAGGCACGACCTTTTCCACGAAACAGGCATTTAATATCTTTAACATCTGGAAATTAGATTTTAACACAATGACAGACCTTGAGTTGATGGCTCGTGACAGGGCGTCTTGGGATGCATTTGTTAAAGGCATATGCCCCTAGGGGAGTTGAAATATAGAGAGAAATAAACAGCTGGACACACACGTTCCTGGCCGGACAAGAAAATGAACCCAGAAAATTGAGACAGATTAGCGTGACTGCATGAGATAAAAAACACCTGATAAGAAGATCCTCCACATGATACCACACGGTGGAAGCGAGTAAAGAAAAAAAACACATATAAATAAAATTGTCCTCATCCAGGTATTACTTTCTTTAACGGTTAAATAATTAGATGATGGAAGAATTAAACTGCTCTATCAGGCATATCTTAAGTGGCGGTTAATATTAGGTTGTTCAATTTGTTAACTGTAACACAGAAAACAAGTGTATACAGACGCCACGCCTGTAAGAGCATATGATTGGCTTCAGCTGAGAGTTTCTGAAAGGGAACAACTGATGAGGTGGTTCCACACATCTAGATCGCAATTTGTATTTATTTCTCATACGCCATACTCCACTTAATTTGTTCAACATAAATCACACCTAAAGCTCTTTTATATTTGGAGATGTGCCCTAATATAACCGACTAGGTTGAACGGGACGTGCCTCGCCAAAACGAGGCAAAACTTTAAAGAAAAAAAAAAAACTTAATTAGTTGTCTACAGTGAATGTCCATCATTTATTTCAGTTGTTACATTTATTTCAGTTGTTACATTTATTTCAGTTGTTACATTTATTTCAGTTGTTACATTTATTTCAGTTGTTACATTTATTTCAACATTATTATGCCAGTTTATCTCCTAAAACATTTTTGTTTCGTTTATAGCGTTGTTCCCTCCTGCATACCCCGAATACTGCCTTCTCGAAAGTTATGAAAATATTGGTGTGCCTCTTAATTGTAACATCTCGTGGTTGTGAAAAAGTTATGGAAGAAAGGAAACTACAATATTTGTCCGCTTTAGTTCTTAAAATTCGTTCATATCTGGCTTTACGTTTCAGTATACAGTACCATATTTGATTCAACTCGACAAAAACAAACACTAAATGTTTACATATCGAGTGTCACATTTGAATATTCGTTTGGACACACACAGTTACCCTCGCAACACAGGCCTTAACACCCACTTACACAGAGTATTCGTGTATCAAGACAAAGACTTCTCTTCATTCGTTTGTATTATTGACTGTTGCTTGCTGTAAACATCAGTATAACAACGTTATGCATTATATTGTTTAGATGCAGTTTTTCTTTTGTAAGTCAATAAAGAGAAATGAAAGCACAAACGTAATGTACTTCTTATTTGACACACAGAATGTAAATTTTTTTTTTTTTTTTTTTTCGTACGCCCGCTAATACTCGAGGCAAAATCTCAGGTTATTATTAATGTCTAACCTGACATTGATTTTACGTGAGAATCCCTTTTTTCTTGTACAGAGACAGGTGTCCCTCGCCATTCAGGCAGATACTCGCCGATTTCGGAGGTACCCATTAGAGCTGGGTCGGCTCAGGAGAATGTAAATGAAGCTGTCCAAACACAATGAAGGGTTGTATATTTCATTTATTATATGCAACAGTGAACATTCGTAGAATAAAGACAGACGTAACCACACCTGCCTTCCAGGATCTTCAATTCCTAACATTCCTCGAGATCAAACTTCGAGGGGATGGGGGGGAGGGGGGGGGGAAGGGGGAGGGGGAAACTGGATATTGAAAAGGAAAAGAGACTAACGATAACACTGACAAACAGCATTTTTCTTTCTTATATAAGAATAAGTTTTCTTAGGTCAGTTTCTTGCGCTGATTTCAAATTTGAAATCCGTTTATCTCTATCACGTCGGGTTCTTAAGATATTTGTGAATAAATATATTTTTGGGAAACCGTTATTTGCTCCGTTTCATTTTTACTATATAACTTTTTAAAAATTAATAAAATGCAAAATAATTCTACTTTTTATACTGCTAAAAGATGCATGACATATGTTACGTTATATTTCAAATAGTTACTGTATTTTGAAATAATTCCGAGTGAAATATGGCTTCTAGAAGTTGTAGAAATTCGGCTGATCTGTTCTGTTACGTGTGCGGATATTTTACCGATCGTGTTCACCAGAAAAACTTTACACCATTGCTAAAGAAAGCATATGAACTTTATTTCGATTCGAAAGTTGATGATGCAAATAAATCTTGGAAGCCAAATGCAGTTTGTTCGACTTGTGCAAATACATTGGCAGGTTTGTTACGAAAATCGCCGAAGCATAAGTCGATGCCTTTTGGAGTGCCAGTAATATGGCGTGAACCGACAAATCACGCTACTGATTGTTACTTCTGCTTGACAAATATCTATGGTTTCACTTTTAAAACTAGAAAGTCTGTGGTTTATCCAAATATTGAATCGGTTTCGAAACCAGTGCCTCATGATCCAATCACGTGTCCGATCCCAGTTCCACCAGAACAATATCCGTTGGACGTGAATGAACCATCAGAAGGTGATAGTTTACCTGCTTTAGAAACTAATTCTGACTTGGATTATATACCGGTGAATGATGGTGTTCACTTAATTAACCATTCAGAACTTTCAGATCTAATACGTGATCTCGCTCTCACCAAAGGACAAGCGGAATTACTCGGTTCGCGACTCAAAGAATGGAATCTTTTAGCGCCCAATACTCCGATATCTAAATTTCGCCATAGACACAGAGAACTTGTTCAATACTTTGAGATGGATGATGACATTTGCTATTGCAAAGATGTAAAAGGTCTAATGGTGCACCTCGGTCATGAGCACATAGTCAACGAATGGCGACTTTTCATCGACTCTTCCAAGACTAGTCTAAAAGCCGTGTTATTGCATAATGGAAATTTATTTTCATCAATTCCAGTCGCCTACTCTGTTCATATGAAAGAAACTTATGACAATATGGCTATACTTTTGGCAAAAATAAAGTACAATGACTACCAATGGCGGATTTGTGGAGACCTAAAGGTCATTGCAATTCTCACGGGCATGCAGACTGGTATACTAAATTTTGTTGCTTCCTATGTGAATGGGACAGCCGCAACAGACAGGAACATTATGCAAGAAAGGTGTGGCCTATCAGGGATCATATGCAGCTCGGGCATAAAAATGTAATACACGAGCCATTAGTTAACAAAGACAGCATCATTTTACCACCGTTACATATAAAGTTGGGGCTCATGAAGTGTTTCATAAAAGCGTTAGATAAAACGAGCAAAGCTTTCACTTATCTTCGAGAAAAGTTTCCGCAAATTAGCGATGCAAAGATAAAGGAAGGTATCTTTGTAGGACCTCAGATTAGGAAAGTTATTGCAGACAAACAATTCGAGAACTTGTTACATGGTAGTGAACTTCGCGCATGGATGGCATTCAAATCGATCGTCGATAACTTTCTGGGAAATCACAAATCTGTCGACTATGTGCATATTGTTAAGCAGTGCATAGATGCATACAGAATTATGGGCTGTAACATGTCCCTCAAAATCCATTTGCTCGATTCGCATCTTGACTTTTTTTCCCTGACAACCTTGGCGAAGTCAGCGATGAACATGGAGAACGATTCCATCAAGATATCGCCGTAATGGAGTCACGTTATCATGGACGGTGGAGTGTGACCATGCTTGCCGATTATTGTTGGATGCTTCATCGCGATGTACCACATGCCATTCACCGACGAAAGTCGACTGCAAAGAAATTCAAGCCTACATAACTGTTATACTTCTTGTACAAATGATGTTGTAATACTGTATGCGTTGTTAAAAAACTTCAATTGCGTATTTCTAGAGATCCCGACCTGATAGAGAAAAACGGTTTGCAGATTTAAAAACAGCGCATTAAAATTGACCAGAAAAACATAGAAATGTTAGAGAAAGAAAAAAAAAGTTTTTTTTTGTTAGTCAGTGTAATTAGACGGTGTTTGATGATACGACAGTTCAAGTAGACGGTGTTTGATGATACGACAGTTCAAGTAGACGGTGTTTGATGATACGAGACAGTTCAAGTAGACGGTGTTTGATGATGCGACAGTGATTTATGATTCAACAATTCTTATGAAAGTACTTCACTCTAATAGCGGTGGCAATTTAACGTTGCAACTTTATTTACATAAATAAAGTAAAGAAATGTTAATAGATATGCACAACTGTCCCTTGAAGTTGACCGATTTGTACAGCAAGAAATTCAATTTAATGATTCATAAAATGTCTTGCTCTCACGTTCATACTTGCTGTTTTAGTAGTTCTTGTTGTTATGGTGGTCACGAATTGAAAAAAAAGCATTCTGTCAATTGTTCCTGCCGTCTAGATTTTACATTTATGTGATATCATTTTGTGTCTCTAACATTTTGATACAATTCTTCTGACTCTGTGTCTGATTTCTTCTGTGCTCTGCTTTGCGTTTCTTGGAATGACTGGCTTAACCGCCAGGGGGGATAATTTTAGCCAAAGTTTATTATTTCCTACTCGTTAGGCTGACAACTGGTCTACTATTTCCTAGTTTACCTGACTAGCTACTGTCTATTGTTCTTCTCTCGTATTAAATAGTCTATCAATTATTTGGAAGACTCAACGTACCTCGTGCACTTGGAAAATATACACATTTTCTGTATTGGTCCCACTGACAATCTTGTCTACAGAAATATATAATGAACGGTCATCTATAATTGTGGTGTACAAACGATTAAGGGGCTAGACAAAGTTTTATACTTTTCTGTCATCACAGAAGCTACCCAATGACATGGGCTTTTTATCCGATGATACCCCAAAATTGCGCTTGCCACTACTCGTATATCTTTTAACACAAGCAAACTTGCTTCCTAACGCTAATCACGTTTCAGATCTGACTGACTATATTTTGTAAAACGATTTCCAACGATAACTATTTCCCGAACATTCTAGAACAAAACAGTTCACTCGAAATATAAATATCCCGTGCAAGCTTAACTTCGGTCAGCTAGCCAACCCAGAAATTGCAAACTAAAAACATGACTTTTTCTCAAGGGGCGTAAAACATTACTGTTGATGGATAACGCCCTTTGGTTATAAATTATATAATGGATTTTCACCCTTTGGTTTAAAATATAAGTCTGTTAAGGGGAGGTTTCACCCATATTTTGGCATTTTGTTTAAAAATTATCATTTTTACAATATTGATGCTACAGTTTAGTGTCACCATTTTTCTACCTAACACTATGTTTTTTATTGCAGTTTTCAGCTTACAAATATTTTAAATTAATTTTTCAAATACGTATGTTCAGCCACAAATCAGCTAATTATATATATGCAAAAAATTTATTTTGTTATAACTTTTTTTATTTATTAACATATTTTAATAATTTTTTCGGTATTTAGTCCAGCCAGGGCATTAGATTAAAATTTTTAAAAGTTATGAACCTTAACATAAAATAACATTTCATTGGCTGAAACTTCTCATGATTGTCACAAAATCGCCAGCTTCAACCAATCAGAATCAAGCTTTCATTGGGGCTTGGCTGGCTGATTTATTTACTTCGTATTCACTTCCTGTGTCATTGTGAAGCAGAATTAGCGATTACTGTGAAATTTATAGTGATTTCTTATTTAATAAAATGGATTGTGTTAATAAATCAACAGCATAAGGTAAAAGAAGGAAGGATAGGCCCATTAAGAGGAAATTTAGAGGTAACAGATATTCTGGTTCTCTTAAACAACCGAAAGTCACAGCCACGTGTCAGACAAACGAAATAAGCCTAGGCCTATCGTCAAACTGTCATTCTCAGCCAGATGAACGTAAAACTCTAAACTCATCGGCATCATTCTGCAAATTAAATAGTGTTAAAACTACAGCTGTGAAACCCACTGATCCTGAAACTATTGAAGGATACAGAATTATCAGCATTGAAAACGTCTTGGATTTTGTAAACAGTTCCCCTGTCCAAAGTGTTTGACATCACCTGTCACTACAAACAGTGAGCAGAACCAGTTTACAGAGTCTTTATACACAGTGAATGAGACTCACTTTGGCCTGTCAAGTTCATTTACTTTCACTTGTATATTTTGTTGTGACAGTTTTCAACTATCTTCATCTGCTGAAAATATAAATTTAAGATTCCAGATGTCAATGTTTAGCATAGGAATAAACAAAGAAAAAAGTAAACGTTTTCTGACAAATATGAATATGCCTCCACCAGTAGCATCAGCAACACACAGTGAGTTGAAAAGGAAAATTTTGCATGCTACAAAAAGATGTGCAGAAGAAAGTATGCATTCTGCTGTCGAAGAATTAAAATCAGATGTTAAGACAAATGAAGTTACTGTGTCATGTGATGGCACCTGGCAACGGCGAGGCTTCTCAAGTAAAAATGGCATAGCAACAGTTCTATCTGTGAACCCAGTGAGAGCAGCAAAAGTTGTTGATGTAGAAATTTTGTCCAATTACTGTGATGCTTGCAGTAAGGCTAGAAAGAAATACAAAACAGATGAAGAATTTGAAGTGTGGATGACAGGTCATAAATCATGCCAAAAAAATCATGAGGGTGCCTCTGGTCTGATGGAATCAAATGGAATGATTAATATTTTTAGAAGATCTGAGGAAAAACATGGTTTGAAGTATGTAAAATATCTTGGAGATGGGGATTCAAAAAGTTTTAAATCTGTTGCCGAGGCAAAGCCACAAATGTATCCGGGACTTCAAATCAAAAAATTAGAATGCTGCGGCCATGTTCAGAAACGAATGGGACGACGTCTCCTTGATAAAGTTGCAGAATGTAAAGGTAAGCAGTATGAAGAAGATGGGAAAAAGTATAAGGGTATTGGAAATTTTGGAAGATTAACAAAGAGTGCTATTATGAGAATACAAGGTCATTACAGTGCCGCAATAAGAGGAAATATTGGTTCAATTTCCAATATGAAAAAAAGCATAATGGCCATTCTCAAGCACCGTGCTGGAGATCATGAAGATTGTGGAGATTGGTGCCCAAAGGATATAAACAAGGCTAACAAAAACAGGCTGCCTAAATTTGTCATTAAAGAAATTCAGCCTGTCTTTGATGAATTGTCTTCAGACTTCTTGTTGTCAAAATGTCTCCATGGAGGAACACAGAACTCTAATGAGTCTTTCCCAATCTGATCTGGAACAGATGTCCCAAAGCAGCATTTGTAGGAAGAGACAGATTAGAACTTTCAGTTTATGATGCTTTGATAGTTTTCAATGATGGAGAACTTGGGAGAAGAGGAATTTTTGAAAATCTTGGTCTATCTTTTGGGAAATACTGCTTCAAAGGATTTTTCTGGTTTTGACGCGGCACGAGTCTCTGCTTCCCTAAGATCATATGATATGAAAAAAGCAGAATACAGACACAGAAAATCTTTCCTGGATTATAAGAATACCAACAAAGATAATGGATATGCAGGTGGTGGATTCTAATGTGAGTATGACAATTTTACAGCATGTTTTCCCTGTATTTTGCTTATTTCTACGATATTGTTTTTCAGCAATTTTGATGACATCATGTCAGGATTACTCAAAAAGTTGTAAAGCTAAAGGCTTTAAACTTTGTATACTATATAATCTCATACTATAGTGCTTGTCCCCTGCTAATTTTAAAAGTATAAACCTGTAACTTTTTGATCAGTGAATTTTTAAAGTATCTCTACCCTGTATTTTTATCAAGAAAAATGGGTCTAATTTTTGAAAATTCATAAAACATCACTCGGACAGTTTATGAAAATGAAACTAGAAGGGAGTCTTGAGAATGCTGTGATCTATGTGCAAGCCAAATTCCAATGTCCTATCTTTGCAAATAAAGTGTGCATCTTGACACAAAAAAGTTTCTATTTTTAGTAACAATATGCAAATTAGGACCCAATATAATTATTTTCCAATGATTGAGCATTTTTTATTAGATGCTTTGATGTCCTAAACATGCCCAAAAAAATTGGAGCTTGTAAAGACAAAAATAAAAAAAAAATTTTTTTAGGTGAAACCTCCCCTTAAATTTACCTTATGCAAATTTTTGAAACCGGATTTCTGACACACAGGCTTCCTATTACAAAACGATCGTCTGTTAGAGAATAACACTACAATGAGCAAGGCTAAAACTACTTGGATTTGGCATGATACGTTAGACCTGTAGGGATAGACGCAAGAGAGGATGCATCCTGCGTATACAACTAGGGCGCTACAGGATAAATCAACATTCATGCACTTCGACATTTGCTGAGAGAGACTAAGCACACTTTTTTTTTTTTGGTTACTACCTGGAGTGCAGCGATGTCGATTCTGAAGAAAAATAACAATATTAGTTTCCAGTATTTTTCATGCAAAAATTTTGAGCCAAAATTCAGTCTGTTACAGCACACTGTCTGTTATGTGCCTTTAAAATAGAGCTATGGGCTCCAGCGTTCAGTAATAAAGTGACGAAATGTGATTTCACAAACATAAAATGCATAAATCCCCAAGAACAAAACACAAGAGCTCCTTATGGACACGCCTGACTTAAATTAGCGAAGAAGGAATAGATACTAGTTTCACCGCAGCTTCCTCCTATACCGGTCTGACGACTGAGAAACCATTCACCAACACTCTTCTCCATGCAAGTACAAACGAGGTCTAGGCTGCCATTAATGTCAAACCAAGTCAAACTCGTCAGTGACGTCAGTGCTAGAGGAAGCCGTGTTAGTTTTGTGTTCTGCATGTTCAAGTCTGAAAGTTGTTGTAGGTTTTTAAACGCAAGTTCGGAAATTTTCACGATAGGATTACTAACCAAGTCTATGGACATTATGCTGGAATTTTCTGGAAAGCTTGTGTCTGTTAATTCAGTTATGAGATTGTATGAAAGGGAAACATCCTCTATCCAAACAGGAATGTCCGTTGCTCGGATCTGTGTAACAACATTAAAGGTCATTTGTATGCCATGAAGAGAGGGTAAACTTGACAGAATCCTAGGAATAACAGGAAGAGAATTGTAGTCCAAAGCCAGAAATGACACGATAGAAGGCAAATGCCCAGATAGAGGATCAGATATTTTGTTATTTGTAAAGTCTAGATAATCTACTCTTGTAAAGTAGGATAAATCCGGTATTTCAGTAAACTGATTCCCGGTTAACTCCAAATCAATCAAAGATTCCGCAAACGGACGCAGTGCATTGCTGAGTTGTTTTGTGTCGGAGATACTGTTGTTCATTAAAGAAATACTGGTCAAGGATGTGCTTAGCAGCGGAAGCCATGCTACATCAGATATTCTATTAAACTCCAGGTGCAGGTCCTGTAACGCAGTCAGCTTCGAAAGTGTTTTAGGAACCATCGCCAGACCGTTAGAGGAAAGATCAAGGGTCGTCAAGCTGTTGGACAGCACGTCCAATGCATCGTCGGGAACCAGAGTGATAGAGTTTGTATCCAAGCTTAACTCTGTCAGGTGAATGAAGTACTGTATCCAGGTAGGCCACGTGCTTAAGCTAACGTTGTAAAGGTAAAGAATCTTTACAGTTGATCCGATGTTTTTCATGACATCAATATTCCAATCGTGAATATTAGTATCGTAAATGTAAACAGAATTTAGTGCACTTAAATGTCGAAGGGCATCTGGAATCCTGGTAAAATTGGCTTCAGAGAACGATATAGCTTCCATCGTGTCCTTCGAACCGTCAAAGGCAGTGTCATCAATGGTTGTGATAGGGTTCCTTAACAATGAGATGCCCGACAAATTTGAGGGCAGACTTCCAGCTGGTATTGTTGTGATATTGTTTGTCTGTGAAATTGTAGGAAAAATGTAACAACTTTACAATGTGACAACTGTTCATTCCACTCTCATTGCTCAAATAGCTACAACGAATTATTCTATCAGCATATAATAGCATATCAGCTATCTTCGACATCCTTCTTTCATTATATGTTATAAATAATTGAAAAAAGAACTTTCATGTAGTACATCGGTTCATTTGCATATGTATTTAATCCTTATTCTTCTTTGTGTTCGCTTTCTTTTGTTTTTGTTTTTTTTAACTTCGTGTTCATTCCTCTCATTTTTAAAAACCTTAAGACTGCCTCTACATTCTTGTGTTATGACTGTCTCTACATTCTTGTGTTATGACTGTCTCTACATTCTTGTGTTATGACTGTCTCTACATTCTTGTGTTATGACTGTCTCTACATTCTTGTGTTATGACTGTCTCTACATTCTTGTGTTAAGACTGTCTCTACATTCTTGTGTTATGACTGTCTCTACATTCTTGTGTTATGACTGTCTCTACATTCTTGTGTTATGACTGTCTCTACATTCATGTGTTATGACTGTCTCTACATTCATGTGTTATGACTGTCTCTACATTCTTGTGTTATGACTGTCTCTACATTCTTGTGTTATGACTGTCTCTACATTCTTGTGTTATGACTGTTTCTACATTTTTGTGTTATGACTGTCTCTACATTCTTGTGTTATGACTGTCTCTACATTCTTGTGTTATGACTGTCTCTACATTCTTGTGTTATGACTGTCTCTACATTCTTGTGTTATGACTGTCTCTACATTCTTGTGTTATGACTGTCTCTACATTCTTGTGTTATGACTGTCTCTGCATTCTTGTGTTATGACTGTCTCTACATTCTTGTGTTATGACTGTCTCTACATTCTTGTGTTATGACTGTCTCTACATTCTTGTGTTATGACTGTCTCTACATTTTTGTGTTAAGACTGTCTCTACATTCTTGTGTTATGACTGTCTCTACATTCTTGTGTTATGACTGTCTCTACATTCATGTGTTATGACTGTCTCTACATTCATGTGTTATGACTGTCTCTACATTCTTGTGTTATGACTGTCTCTACATTCTTGTGTTATGACTGTCTCTACATTCTTGTGTTATGACTGTTTCTACATTTTTGTGTTATGACTGTCTCTACATTCTTGTGTTATGACTGTCTCTACATTCTTGTGTTATGACTGTCTCTACATTCTTGTGTTATGACTGTCTCTACATTCTTGTGTTATGACTGTCTCTACATTCTTGTGTTATGACTGTCTCTGCATTCTTGTGTTATGACTGTCTCTACATTCTTGTGTTATGACTGTCTCTACATTCTTGTGTTATGACTGTCTCTACATTCTTGTGTTATGACTGTCTCTACATTCTTGTGTTATGACTGTCTCTACATTCTTGTGTTATGACTGTCTCTACATTCTTGTGTTATGACTGTCTCTACATTCTTGTGTTATGACTGTCTCTACATTCTTGTGTTATGACTGTCTCTACATTCTTGTGTTATGACTGTCTCTACATTCTTGTGTTATGACAGTCTCTACATTCTTGTGTTATGACTGTCTCTACATTCTTGTGTTATGACTGTCTCTACATTCTTGTGTTATGACTGTCTCTACATTCTTGTGTTATGACTGTCTCTACATTCTTGTGTTATGACTGTCTCTACATTCTTGTGTTATGACTGTCTCTAAATTCTTGTGTTATGACTGTCTCTACATTCTTGTGTTATGACTGTCTCTACATTCTTGTGTTATGACTGTCTCTACATTCTTGTGTTATGACTGTCTCCCTTTTGCCTTACTTTGTTTATTTTTCTTCTCGTTATCAATTTATGAATATTTATTGTATTCTTTATTTTTTCTTACTTACTTTCAATATGTATGTCTTTTTTTCTTTTCTTACTTACTTACTTACTTAGTCGTTCCCCTTCTACCGTGAGGTGTAGAGGTTTGGAAGAGCGAGCGCCAGACCATCCTATCGGCTGTCTTCCTCCTGACCTGGTTCCATTCTAGTCCTCGGTCCTTCAAAGATTGTCTAATGTTGTCCTCTCAGCGGACTCTGGGTCGTCCTGGGGGTCTGGATCCTTGGCTCTTTGTTTCCCATGCTTGTCGTGGTAGCCGATCTTCTCCAATTCTGCAGACATGGCCAAACCATCTTAGTTGGGACTGTTCTACTTGGGTCTGCAGGGGGTGGGATTTTATGCCTTGACGTATCGTCTGGTTGCGGACAATGTCTCTTCTTGTTACTTCAACCACCTTCCTCAGATACCTCAAATCGGAGGTTTGGATCTGGCTTTTGTGGGTTGTAGTCATTGCCCATGACTCGCATCCATATGTCAAGACTGGGACATAGGTGGAGCGGTATACAGCCATCTTCGTTTTCTTACCAACCTCTCTCTTGCTGAGGAATCATCGATTTATGGCCCGAAAATGTCTCCCAGCTGCTGCTTTTTGAGTGGCCAACTCTTCTTTGATGCCTCCCTTTCGGTCCATAATAGCTCCGAGGTATTTAAAGTGGTTGACCTGCTCCAGGACCTGTTCTCCCAGCTTAATCTGATGTCTTCTTTCTTCTCGTGATATCACGATGGATTTTGTTTTAGAGCTGCTTATGACCATCCCTCTATTCTCCAGCTCTTTCTTCCAGACTTGCAGGTTGGATTGGAGATGTGCCTCTGATTTAGCAATCAGGGCAACATCATCAGCAAATGCCAGCTCCGAAATACAGACCTGTCTCATCTTCCAGTACCCCACTGAATACTTTCTTGTTCTCAACTTACATGCCTTGATGACATCGTCCATGAGGAGTGTGAAAAGGTAAGGTGACAGGATATCACCTTGTCTTACACCAGTGGTGGTCCTGAAATCTTCTGACTTATAGTTTGCTGTCCTCACATAATTTCTGCAAGACTTGTAGAAGCTCCGTATAGCATGAATCAGAGATGCTGGAATGTTCTTCCTTGCCAAACAGTCCCAAAGTTTGCTCCAGGGGACCCTGTCAAACGCCTTTTCCAGATCTATGAAACAAAGATGGATCTCACTCTTATACTCAAGGGCCTTTTCACTCAGCTGTTTGAGTGTGAAGATTAGGTCTTGATTGAGTACTTCGGTTCGCTCGGAATCCGCACTGGACCTCATCCAATTGGGGCTCAGCTAGGCGTCGGAGTCTCTGCTCTATAATTCTATAGTAGATTTTACCAGGGACACTGAGAAGGGATATGCCTCTATGGTTTCCACACTGTCGATTGTCACCCTTTTTGAAAATTGGTGTTATGATGGCAATCTCCCATTCCTTTGGTATGGTCTTGTTGTACCACGCTGCCTGTAGAACCCTTAAGAGTAATAGGTCGCCTGATGCTCCCATGTACTTAACCATTTCTGGTGTTATACCATCATGCCCTGCTGCTTTGCCCATCTTGATTTTCTCCAGTGCTGCCTTCAGTTCTTCCATCTTTATGTCATCTTCACTATCATTGGTTTTCTCTTCTGTGCTAGTGGTTATCATTTCTGATGCTTCACCATGCTCACCATCCAGGAGTTCTGAGAAATATTCTTTCCATCTTTCCATTATTTCCTTTGGGGCAGTAAGCAATTTGCCTTGCTTGTCCTTTATAAATTTGAGAGGGCATTGTTTTTCCTTCCTCATGTTCTTTAGGGTCTTATAGAACAATACAAAAACTATGAATTTGTATCTACATGAATACATCCATGTATTTATTTAATAAAATTTTGAAAGAAATATCACTAAATCATCTCACAAGTAAGCAATAATTGCTAAAAAACGTCTTGTGAGAACATTTTAGTAATCTTCTTCTTCAAGCACCATGCCTGGTGGGGTAGGCAATCATGTCTTTCCACAACTTCCTGTCTCAGTGATATTTATAAATTGTGTTGCTGACTTCATTATGTGCCATGATGTCATATTGTTCGTATCTTCTTTTTTTTTGTCTCCTCTAGATATCTTTCCAGTTGTCACAATATACTCCAACTTTCTTCTCATATCGTCCTCAAAGAAAGTTGATTACTTCCTTCTAACAAGAGGAATAAGCTCGTTTTCCATTGGCCTCTTTCAGGATATCCCCATTACTATTTTTAGCTGTCTATGGTATTTTTAACATTCATCTGCAAAACTACATCTCTTGGGCCTCTAGAGCTTTTCCTACTTGTTTACTAATTGTCGACGATGTATTTAAGGAATACAATTGACACGTTGCTCAGTATCATTCCTTAGTATAACCTGAAAGGATGTAATGTAAATAGAGTAAACATTTATAACACATAAGGAAGGGAAACCGAGGCATGTAAACAGTAAATTCCCTTCCTTATGTGTTATAAATGTTTATACAATACCAAAACCTACCCTCTGTCCTGTACTTACTGTTCTTAGTCATCTTATATTTACTAGACACAGTTTTAAGGTCTTTGTCTTGTGTGGACTGACCTATACTGTATTTAAGTGGAACAACAGAAGTGATTGCGTCATTAATAGGCTGGACTACCCATGGAAAACTTCCGGTGTTATGTGTTGCGGGTCGCACTAATGACCCGTCATCGAAGCATCATTTATTTGGTGTTGCCTAGATGGCAGGGAGGACAGTGTGATTCGCTTGCATAGCTAAGCGGGGTTGTCGCACTGAAGGTCCTTGGTTCGAGTCCTGGGAAAGCCACTCACGTCTGTTTGTCACGTAGGGTTTATATTCATTTAATTTCCTACATCTTCTTCCTATTCTTTCACCCGATTTCTCTCTTTTATTATCTCTGTATTTCCTTTTTCCTGTATATTTTTCATCCATTCGTTTTGATATTATTATTTTCATATAATTCGCAAACTTTACCTGTTTTCCTTTCTCTAAAACTGAGAATCGCGCTAGGACGATATTACGTAGATGTCAGGGCTGCAGGGCGTCAGAAGGCGTGATAAGTCGGTTCGCTGAACATAGGACGTAGCAAATCGTCTACATTCTCACCGAGCGCGCGAGCTTCTTCTCGGCATAAGTCCCGGTGAGGTGTGATACTTTACATCTGCACCGGTCAGTATCCAGACATTTGTCTGGAAAATCCCAAACTGACACGGCGCTCACGGTGGGCCATGGTCAGCTGTAGTGGTAAAACTGCCCTGCATTGGAGTCAGGCTGTCTGGGATTGAAACTGACACGCGTACATCGTGGTCAGTAGGTGACAGTTACGACACGCGTTAAGCGGACGTAAATGTTGGGAGTAGGGGAGATAATTTCGCTTGGCGAAATAAGTTTGGGCCCTTTTCGCTTGGCAAGTTTGAAACTTTAAGTTTTCATTCTCCTCATAGACTCACAGTAGATTTTTAAACAGAATAGCTGTTAGCGAAGATCTCAGTTTGTTTCGGCAATTTGTCGAACTTCTAGACTTTTTATTTTAAAAGGCATTTTATTCTTTTGTGCGCCTGTAATTCTGTTGGTTGAGGTAAAGACTTTAGTATCATTCTCGCTCATAGACTCACAGTAGATAGGTTGCTCGTAAACAGAATAGCTGTTAGCGAAGATCTCAGTTTGTTTCGGCAATTTGTCGAACTTCTAGACTTCCAGAAATATTTTCAGCATTTTTATTCTTAAGTTGTGCGACTACCTGTAATTCTGTGGTTGAGGTAATTAATATGATAGATATATAGATTTTGTGAGTGTTAAAGTGTTTAATCGCTTAATTCATTTTATATCTATTTCTTTAGCGCAGAAGAGAAATAAAGTGGTAGGCTATTATATTTTCTAGGGAAGCATTCAGTGGAAAGCAGAATAAAAATTAAATTTCTAGCTTATAACGGCAATTGTAGCTATTTATGAATTTAATTTAACTGCTAATACTTAGACGAGTGTATTTTTCTAAACTAACGTATAAACTCTAGAATCGAGCCTCGTGAATGGTGACGGAATACGCACGTGTTCTTAATTCATGAGGATTGCTGATTTTTAAATATAACTTACGTCACGGGAAGTTTAAATGATAAGTAAAGCTCTCTGCTTGCAAGTTTAAATGTAAGTTATAACCAGTACAGATTCTGTTTATTATATTATATGTGTTATTTTTCCTCCACACAGTGAAAGTTTTGGGGTGACCCTAACTTTACCAGCACCTAGTAGTAGTTTCCATACTTGTGAAGAAATAGACAGTCCTTATTTTGAACCACGTGGGTTTCTTAAGTACCACTGGTCTAAACAGTGCATATGCAACCCGAGTTAGCCAGAAATACTATATCCCAATAACGGGTTTTCAAAGACTGTAATGCTAAATACTGGACCTTGGAGCCAGATCTTAATTTCTTCTAGAAACTCTACGTAATTTTTCTGCCTGGTGGCGCGAAATACTTCTAGTATTAACTAACATTTCCCGACTATATATATATATATATATATATATATATATATATATATATATATATATATATATATATATATATATATATATATATATATATATCTATATATATGTATATATATATATATATATATATATATATATTCTTGTGGACAAATCTGTGGTGTGACTAAAGTGAATCCTATACTGAGGGAAGGCACCGACCCGACATTCATCATTTCTAGAAACCTACGCTATTGACACTGTGCTCTGCTAACTCCCGCGCCTGGAATAATTGTTAGGTGACTTAATCAGACATTTGAACAAATTTGCACACCCAAGTAGTCGTTCCCGGAGACTCCGAGTTAAATACGTCTTTTGGAACTGGGGACTTCTTGGCAGAAGACTGCATTTTTTTTGAGTCTGTGTGAAGATCTAAAATCAGTGTGTTCCAAGAGGCAGCGAGCAAAGTCGTGAGTACATGAATGAGAGGCCATGGCGGAATGAATGAGTGTACGCTGGTTTGAGTGATATTTTCACTATTATATCTTTGACAACCTGTTGCTGTCCTAATATTTTTTTTCAATCTGCATAATTTGTTGCTAAGGCTAGAGTTCTTGTGTTTTTGTCTTAGGTTAAATCAGATTTTTTTTTTCAAACTCTGTGCATATAATTACGAGATAAAACGAAGGAAACTCTTAGACTCAAACCCTATGTATCTGTGACTCGGGCGCCATCATCTGTTCTCTTAACGGGGCCGGGCTAAACCTAGAGTTAACACTATAACGGGGCTATCATCCTTGCAACATTTCCTTGATTTTTTATGACTATGTGTATATGTATTTTCCTTGATGTACTTTCTTTGATGTTGTGAGCCGATTTTTCCTGATATTAAAATCGCTCTTGAACTTAATAATCGTGTTTGGTCAGCTCGTTCTAGATATATATATATATCATTGTTATAGTTTTCCCACGTCTGTGTGTTTACCTGTCGTCACGTGTATGTGCGTGCCTGTGAGTGATAGAAATATACGTAATATGTATATTGGTGTAGTCTGTCTGACGCTGTAACAACTGTTGTAGAAGATAGGTGAGAGAGAGAGAAGAATTCTTTTCGCTTTCAGAGACAGCCACTATATCAAAATCTATCATCTCACGTGTGTGGAAATTCTATTACCTTTCACTAACTCTCACTGAGTCTATCACCTATTCAAACCTATTCAGAAGGGACCAAACCTAGTCTTAATTCTCCTATCGAAAATCTACGACAAATGAGGGCTCGTTTCCGGTCTTTGTACTTAGAATAGGAAGACGAGTACGACAAATGTGGACTCGTCTATCTGGATTTTGAACTTAAGATTCTGTATTCTGATATAGAGTAAGAGTGTGATGTCTTGTGACTGTGTATCTTTAAAAAAAAAAAAAAATATTACCCCCTAGACTAGCGATCTGTTTACGGGCGTGCTGACCACACAAACTAATAAGTTTTTTTTTTCCACAGCATCTTTGAATAATATACATTTTGGTTACAGGTTGATTTTGTCGGGATATATGTTAACTGCTGACTGTGATACTAAATGCTGGTAAAGTGGTGAGTGTATAACATTCACTGGGTACTGAGGCAGAACGGCGTTTGAACTAAGTTAAGGAGTGTGTTTCGGATTTTTTGTCCAGATTAATTCCCTCCCTTACCCGATCTGACTTCAGGGGCGAACTTATAGTGGATTTTTAAAAATTAAGGGATTATTTTTCTCTTTAATTTTTGCAATAATTATTTTGCTTTTCCACTGTAGCAACTTATTTTTCAGAAGTAATCTTAACTACCATTTAGTTGGCGTAGTCGTGTTTTGCATTAAGTGCTTTATTGCCGATAATAGCAGCGATAGTTAGATTTTTATTTTTGGAGGAGGTATCCCAGGGTTAAATATATCATCTTTTGATTTTTGGTAAATTTTTTTCTCGTAAGTGGTAGGAACCAGTGTATCCTTTTTCCTATTTTCTTTCTCGACTAGTCTCAGTCACTGATTTAATATGGCCGAGAGGGCGAAACTGAGGCAGATGTTAAGACAGGAAGCAATGGAAGAGGGACTGGAAGGAGAAGAAGCGAAAGCATTTGTCAGAGACGAACTCGAGAGATATGATGCGGAGAGGAAAGCAGCGGAAGCTAAGGAAAAAGCCGCCGCAGATTTACAGCAGAAGAAGATGGATGAGGAAATGGAAATTCGCAGGATGCAGCATGAGGAAAGAGAGAAGGAGAGACAGCAGGAGAAGGAGAGGGAGGAGAGACAGCTTGAGGAAAAAGAGAAACAGAGACAGCACGAGTTGGCTCTTAAAACTCTAGAATTCCAAAGTCGTGGTGCTGCCTCTACCTCCAGCAATGGAGAGTCTTCTCATTCTTCCTTAACTGACCCTGCAAACACTCAATCTCTTCAACTAAATGCTATGTCTTTCACTCTTGAGTCTTTCCCTTGTCCAAATGAGAAGATTGACACATGGTTAGAAAAATTTGAGAAAATTGCAACTCTGTACGGGTTAGAGAGGTCGCGTTGGAATATGAAACTTTCCCAGGCCCTAAAAGGTTCTGCTTATGATGTTTATTCTAAGCTGGAAAGTAGCCAACAAGACGACTACGATGTGTTGAAGAAAGCGTTACTGGAGCGCTTTGAAATGAACGCTCGCAAGTTTTTGCAACTGTTTCGCAACAGCCGGAAAGAGAATTCTGAAACTTTTCACCAGTTCTCATCTCGTCTTAAGGGATATCTAACAAAGTGCCTTGAGCTTTCGCAGCTCCCCTCTACCTATGAAGGTCTTGAGGAACTTGTTCTAACTGAACAAATAAAGAACACTTTGTCTGCTGATACCCGGAGATTTCTCGCTGAGCAGGGGGCAGAAAAACTTGAAGACATTTTGGAAAAGTCTGAGCGTTACCATAATGCGCTGGCTGAACTACCGGCCACAAAGCGGAAACCGACAGAGGAGCATTTTCGAAAACATAACCTAGAGCAATCTTCTCAGGCTTCTAACCAAAATAACCACAGAGAAACTGGACCTCAAAACCCCCCTCCTGAAAAAATCCAAGTTCTACAAGAACAAGTACCCCAACCACCCCAAACAGTCTGATCAACCCGACCGCCCTACATGGCAGCGTAGCCAGAAAGGACAAGGTGGCAATGGGAGAACCCCTGAGCACGGGACATATGATCAGACCGAGCACACCGAGCCGAAACGCATCGGATGCTTATTGACAGTCTCGCAAGGCGGAATTATTGACAGTGGTTCCCAACCTGTTGGGGATAGACCCTCAACGCGAGGTACTGTTACTTTGAACGGTTCTCAAACTTCTTGCTTATTTGACACGGGGCTTTCTTACGATTGCATTGTTGCCAGAAACCTGGTTAAACCCGGTCAAGAGACAGGAGAGACCGTCAAACTTTGTGGAGTTCGTAAGAGTGATGCACCTACAGCGCTTCCCATCGCATTGGTGGAGATACACTCTGACTTTGTCAGAGGTGTGATCAAAGCGGCTGTTATGGATGATCCCATCTACCCAGTCATACTTGGCGGGAGATACGTGTGTATTGGGAAACCGGAAGAGCCGATTGTGGCAGCAGTAACTACAAGAGGGCAAACCAAGAAGGAACGGGAGACTGCGCCTAATTTGTTACCTATGGAACTTAAAGAAGCGCAATACAAGGACCCTACTTTGGCACCCTGCTTTAGGAAACTGCCCATGGCTAAGGAACCCAAAACAGCACGGGGACATTTTTTCTGAGGATGGCGTACTTTATCGGAGAACGGGCAAGCCTGACCAAGGTTACAACCAGCTCCTAGTACCGAAACAGTACAGAAGCCAAATCCTAGAAATGGGGCACTCTCTTCCCTTTAGCGGACATATGGGACAGAACGCCACAAACCAAACGTATAACCACTCATTATTGGTGGCCAGGAGTAAAATACTGATATTATCAGATATGTCAAATCCTGTGCCCAGTGCCAACGTGTGCCACCCAAGCAACGGGCACCCCCAGTCCACATGGGTGAAATGCCAATAATGGGAACACCATTCGAACGGGTTGTGATCGACATTTTAGGGCCTTTCGAAAAGGACTAAAAGAAGGAACAGGTTCATCCTGACCTTAGTCGATACATGCACTTTATGGGCAGAAGCTATCCCGCTAACATGCGCAGATGCCAAGCATGTCGCAGAAGCCCTCGTGCAGATTTTCACTCGGTTGGGATTCCCTCAGCAAGTGTTGACGGATAATGGATCTCCATACCGAAACCTGTTGATGGATGAGATCGTTAAGATCTTGAGGACCCAACACATCCACACTAAGCCATATACTCCGGCCGGGAAATGGGCTCGTGGAACGTGCTAATGGGAAACCTCACCATGATGCTAAGTAAGCTGGCACAAGTGAAACCTGAAGATTGGGATCTCTGTATTCCTGCAGCATTATTTGGCTACAGAGAATCTCCTCATACTTCCACAGGATTTCCGCCAGCTACACTCTTATTCGGCAGACCCATTAAGGTCCCGCTTGAAGCCTTACTTCAGTCTCTGACAGACGAGAAGGCGGATGAGACAGTCGTCTCAGCAAGTAAATATGTGTCGGTTTTAAAGGAAAGGTTGAAACTAGGGTGGGACCTAGCAACGACTAACTTTAAACGAGCTCGCACAAAGCACGCTAACCGATACAGGAAAGTCGCGGAAGAGAGAGAACTGGAAGCAGGAGAGAAAGTTTTGGTGTTGCTCCCTACCGAGAACAACCAACTGAAGATCGGATGGCAAGGGCCGTTTACCGTCCTGAAAAAGATTTCTAAGGCTAACTACCAGATCTCTATAGAAGGAAAGGAGAAGGTTTTCCATTTAAATCTCTTAAAGAGATACTTGGAAAAACCAGTGCCAACCTCCGACCATCTCCTGACGATCGCCAAAACTGACGAAGATGACGATAGTGGCAGGGATATTCCACCGCTATCACAGGAAATCTTTCAAAAATGTCAGAAGCGGCGACGCTCTTTCAAGCGCGCATATGAGACATTCCGGGGAAGGAAACTTTTGAGGAGTGGACTTGAGTAGGAATTGGACAGAGATGGAGGGGAAGAGGAGAGGGAAGAAGACAGACACCCCGAAGCTACGGTTATAGGAAATTAAACTAAACTCCATAACGTAGACATGGAGTGCTTCCATATCTTAAAGGGGGGATAGGAGGCTCTGTCACGTAGGGTTTATATTCATTTAATTTTTCCTACTTCTTCTATTCCTATTCTTTCACCCATAATTCTCTCTTTTATTATCTCTGTATTTCTTTTTTTTCCTGTATATTTTTCATCCATTCGTTTTGCGAATATTATTTTCATATAATTCGCAAAACTTTACCTGTTTTCCTTTCTCTAAAACTGAGAATCGCGCTAGGACGATATTACGTAGATGTCAGGGCTGCAGGGCGTCAGAAGGCGTGATAAGTCGGTTCGCTGAACATAGGACGTAGCAAATCGTCTACATTCTCACCGAGCGCGCGAGCTTCTTCTCGGCATTAGTCGCGGTGAGGTGTGATACTTTACATCTGCACCGGTCAGTATCCAGACATTTGTCTGGAAAATCCCAAACTGACACGGCGCTCACTTGGGCCATGGTCAGCTGTAGTGTGAAAACTGCCCTGAAATTGAGTCAGGCTGTCTGGGATTTGAAACTGACACGCGTACATCGTGGTCAGTAGGTGACAGTTACGACACGCGTTAAGCGGACGTAAATGTTGGGAGTAGGGGAGATAATTTCGCTTGGCGAAATAAGTTTGGGCCCTTTGTCTGATTTTAAAGATATTGGCCAAGTTTGAAACTTTAATTTCATTCTCGCTCATAGACTCCACAGTAGATAGGTCGCTCGAAAACAGAATAGCTGTTAGCGAAGATCTCAGTTTGTTTCGGCAATTTGTCGAACTTCTAGACTTCCAGAAATATTTTCAGCATTTTTATTCTTAAGTTGTGCGACTACCTGTAATTCTGTGGTTGAGGTAATTAATATGATAGATATATAGATTTTGTGAGTGTTAAAGTGTTAAATCGCTTAATTCATTTTAATCTATTTCTTTAGCGCAGAAGAGAAATAAAGTGGTAAGCTATTATATTTTCTAGGGAAGCATTCAGTGGAAA
>JAMPIV010004467.1:0-179009 GCA_024509875.1 Oreohelix idahoensis
GGCAAATTGTTGCGTGATAAATTCTCGCAACATCGTTTTATTACAATATCTATTTTATAACGCAAGGGCAACAACTGCTTGAAATTTATAGTCACTTTTCTCGGTAAGCATTTGTCTTCTCGCGTTGGTATCGAATGCAGTTAAGTTTTGAGCTGTGGTCATTTTGCGCTGGACTGCGCATGACTTGTCTTGTTTTTGGTCGATCGGTTTCCGCCCACCACTAGTGGAGTGAGCGATTTGGAATGGCGAAAGAGATGCCTCGTTGAAGAGGGGATCTCCGCTATTTTTTGTTCTGTCAGGGATGTGTAGTCCTCTTATGGATATTTCGTTTATTCGAGATAATACCTCTAGTGTTTCCCACATGTCGGGAGGCGTGATATTTCTGTGTATTTCATGAAAGCAAGGTAAATTGACTTTTTCATTAACTCTATCGATTTTGGGTCGTGAGCGATTTCGATTCATAGCCTGTCTTCGAAAGTCGTCGTCACGAGATGTTCTTTCCCAGCTCACATGTCGCTGCATTGTACTGCATCGGTTGATGCATGTACCAAGGACCATTACTTGCTACTTTGTTAAATGAACTAGGTTTAGAAAACCTTTATTATCTAGAGGATATTCTTGAGGACATTATTTATACTTCGGCAGACGTGTCTGTCTTGCTGAAGTCAACTAAGGAGAGTGAACTGATCTCATACATCTGGTTATCTCCTGGCTGTTATAGAAAAGGATGGAGTTTTTCACCTGACTACATTTACAGCACTTTGAAATATAACATGCATCGGACTCATCATTGTAATGCTGTCTACCGTTTATTGCTGTATTGAATGTTGCTGTGATAATGACTGTTTGATGTGCCTACACATTTGCGTAACCATTTTGTCACTGTGGCGTCCACAATAAATAATGAAGAAAAACGTCAACGGCTGTTTCAAGAATCATTGACTTTATACGTCGTGAGTTTACTGACGTCCTATGTGGATTGCCCTGTTATTTTGTATGAACATTGTTTTGACTGAACACATCTGCACACTACACAAAACCAGACATGCGGATACCATCCATCATCATATGGCATCACGCATCATTTGGTGGCCATAAGCTGGTTTGATTCTGGTACCAGCAAACACGGGGTCCCTTACCCACTTCATTTTCAACAAGAATTCATCAGCATCCTTCAAGAAATTAACATTCTTCAATACAGTCAACATCTTCAAAATTTTCAAAGTACTCGGCGTTGCCCGGTAAAAGTCAAAATTTCAACTTTTTGACGGAAACAAGAATTTGACAGTACCCGGCGTTGTTACATGTTGCCGGATAACTCGGACTGCTGTTATCTTTTACGCAAGTCAAGCAAGTTGCTGCTGTCAAGGTTCCAGTGCTGTCGTTTTTGTGAAGGTCAAGTGCCGGTTGAAACGGGTTGTTTTCTGAAGAAGGCCAAGTACCGATTTCCATCAACTTACTTTTGGATTAGAAGGTCAAGTGCCGAAACAACTCAACACACAGTATTTCAGAAGCTCTTGTACCATCGTGTTAGCAGTGGAAGCAGTTCAGATGTGCCATCATCGTTGGAGCTTCGCTCTTTAGGACGTTGATTGACATCCGTTTTTTCTGCTGTTCTACGATTGGAAGCCTATAAGTTAAGTGGCCTGTTTGTATGTAAACTGTGCCCTTATACTTCTGCTGAGTCTTCTGTGTATCATCTCATTCTATATGTTATATGTTTATATGTTATTTGTATATTTATATGTTTATATTTCAGCGGGTTCTCGGTTGGGTGGTGTCTCCGTTAGATTATGCCACGTCATAGAGGTCGTCTATTGTGAGCGTTTTCTGTAGGGTTTGCAAATTTCCGATACTGGAATTTGCTAAGCGACTTCTGTTGCTATTTATGTTAGCTGTGATGACATGTTTTAATATTGTTTTCGTTATTATTTCGCATTCTTTAGTTTTGTTTTGATTTGTTTGTATTTGTTAGCCTACTCTTGTCTATAATTTAGTTTCATACAACATTTTTGTTTATACACTGTGGTGTCATGTATTTTGTTTAATTCTATCGCAGATATCGTCACATTTTTTGTGATATTTCATTAATTTCTGCTTTATTTTTAGTTGATTTCTGCGAACGTTTTTGTATTGTTGCTGATCTTTGTTATTGTTTACATTGTTATTGTTTACATTGTTTGTATTGTTTACATTTTCAATGTTTACATTCTGCATGTGTTTACATAGTCATTGTTTACAGTTATAGTAATTAGTTAATGGGCTATGCTAATGCACTGTTACTACTACACTGATGATAAATGAATGATGAATAGTGTCGTGCACTATTGAATGAGAAGTGCACTTATGATCAAGAATTGAGTGCTGATATTTCATATACAAGTTCTTTGATTGGAGACTTGTTTCCCACAGAGACTGGGATAATATAATGTGATGTGAATATACAAGTGCTTAATTAAGACTTGTTACACTTAGGTTTGAAATAAATTAGTTAATTATTTCAGGTTTTGGACTCATATGTTAGACAACATGTCTACATTTGAGCACTTTATTGAGCAGGGTAAATTGCTTGGGAAGACTGGTGATAAGTTAGAAGAATTTGCAACTGCTCGATATGATAAAGCAATGGAAGCTGAACAAAAGAAACTGCAGATGCAGGTGGATGAAAAAAGATTCCAAATGGAAATGGAAAAACAAAAAAGGGAATCAGAAGCTGAGGAGAGAAAACTCCAGCTACAGCTAGAAGCTGAGAATAAAAGACTTGAAAAAGAGGCTGAGAATAAAAGACTTGAAAAAGAGGCTGAAAATAAAAGACTTGAAAAAGAAGCTGAAAATGAAAGACTTCAAAAAGAGGCTCAGGCTGAGGAAAGAAGATTACAGAGAGAGTCTGATGAGAGGAAAGCAAAAATGGAACATGAAGAAAAGGTCTTAGCTTTAGAGTTGGAAAAATTGAAATTGACGAGCATGAGTAATGGTAATGATTCAAACAAGGGTTCATCTTCTGGTAAGGCTAATAATGATACTTTTAAGATTAAGTTACCAACATTTAGTCCTTCCAGTGATGACATAATGTTCTATCTGGACAGATTTGAACAAGCATGTACAGCTCATAACATAGACAAAGCAAAATATGTTTATCAGTTATCAGGGATACTGACAGGTAAAGCTCTAAGTATATTAAATATGGTGGATGAACCTGACAAGAACAATTATGAGGTTGTCAGGGCCGCTTTGTTAAAGAAATATCAGCTTAACGAAGACGGCTATCGTCTACAATTTAAAAACATGTTACCTGAAAATGGAGTTGAATTCTCCGAGTTTATTGCAAGAATACGCATTACTTTCTCACGATGGGTTGAACTATCTAAGACGGAAAAAACTTATGAAGGACTTATGGACTTAATACTTAGAGACAAAGTCATGTCGTCTGTCAATGAGTCTTTCCTTGCTTTCCTTCATGAACGTAAACCTAAAACAATAAAAGAAATGGAAGATTTCTGTTGCCAATACGTAACTGCGCACCCACACATAACCATGGGTAACTCTAAGGTGAAAGAAGGTTTACCAGTTGCTTCGGCAGCTCCGTATGGTCAAAACTTTGCTCGTAGATTCCAACAAAATTTTGATAGAAAGAGTAGCGGTAATTTCTGTCAAAATCATGGAAATCAATTTCATGGTGATTCTTCTTCGAAGAATTGGAGACAACCTGATAGTACTCGTTACTATCACCCTAATAATTATAAGCATTTCAAAAGAGGATATGGTAATAGAGGTTATTCCTGCCGAAGACCTCAGAACCAAACAAATAGATGTTCGCATCAATGTGAACATGATAGTAATCGTGGAAACTGGAATTCGAACCAGGATAACAATTACAATAGAGACAATAATAACTGCAGAGATAATAATAACTCTGATAACTTCAGAGGTAATAATAGTCGGGGTAGATCTCAACACAAAAAAAAGAGATATCAGCAGGCTAATGCTGTACAACAGGAAACTGAGGGAGCCTGTAATCATGTTGTTGATAGTAAAAACTTTGACGCTGTCACTGGTTCTGCTTTTGACTTTGAGAGAGCAAACAAATGCCCCCAATGCAGTACTTTATTCGAACCGGGTACCATAACTACTTTGAGTTGTGGTCACCCACTTCCCGCTCTTCCTGCTGCTGTTGCGCATGACGGGAGGGGTTCTTTAATTCTACATAAGGGTCTTGTTAATGATACTCCGGTCTCACTACTTTTCGATTCCGGATGCACCACTATTGGTGTTAGACAATCGCTTGTAGATCCATCTTGTGCTACAGGAAGGGTTATTAAATGTGTCACATTTGGCGGCACTCTAGAAAAATATCCTACTGCTGTAATTCGCATTGCCACTCCTTTCTTTACTGGAGATGTGCATGCTTGTCTCTTACCTAATCCTATTGCGGACCTTATTATTGGTCGTATTCACGGAGTTAGGGAGTGTACCCCACAGCAGATTGCTGCTTGGGAAGATAATAACATGCAAGCTACAAATGCAGTAGTTACAAGAGCACAAGCTCTACAAACACCCGAAACTTCACTGAATAGTGATAATGAAGTTGATAGCCAAGATAGTCACTTAGTAATCACTCGTGACTCTTTCATAAAATTGCAAGAAGAAGATCCTTCTTTAAAAAAATTCTTCGTTCTTGCGAAGAAAGGTGATCCGAATCAGGATACAAATAGAAAATCTTGGATTGCAATGAGAAACGGCGTACTTGTACGTATGGTACAAGATTCGACTACGTCGGCACATTCGCAAATTCTTGTTCCCAAGAGCATGAGAGTAAATATTACAACATGCTCATGACTCGCAATGTGCTGGACATATGGGTTTTGCCCGTACGAAGTCGAGAGTCCTTGCGGCTTTCTTTTGGCCTTTTGTCAATAAGGACATTCGTATTTACTGCCGATCATGCAAGGTATGTCAGGAGGTCAAATCTAGAGGACCACGACATGCTGCGCCTATCCAGGCTGCTGACATTCCTATTCGGCCGTTTCAGAAAATGGCCATAGATATTATTGGCCCTTTTAAGGTCAAGTCGGCCAGAGGACATCAGTTTATCCTTACATGTGTCGATATGTGCACACGTTGGCCAGAGGCTATTCCTCTTAAGAGCATATCTACTACAGATATCGCAGATGCTCTTTGGTTGATATTTTCTCGCTTGGGGTTCCCCAGAGAAATATTGTCAGACCATGGCACTCAACTCATATCTGACACTATGTCACAGGTAATGTCTACCTTACATATTGAACGATCTCTCAGTAGTATCTACCATCCTATGTCTAATGGGTTAGTTGAGCGTCTGAATAGAACGCTCAAGACTTTGCTTGGTAAGATAACTGAAGATCATCCTCAAGATTGGGACAGGGTTTTACCCGCGGCTCTCTTTGCCTATAGAGAAGTCCCTAATGAACACACAGGATTTTCTCCCTTCGAACTTGTCTTTGGCGCGCGTCCACGCGGCCCTATGTCTTTATTACACGATCTCATCACTGCCGATGATATTAGCGATGAAACTCAATCCTCATATGAGTATGTCATTGCTCTTAGACAAAAGATCATTGAGGCATGTAAGCTAGCAACTGCTTCATCAGAAATTGCTAAAGAGAAGGCAAGGCAGTTTGCTAACAAGAATAGATGTCTACGACAACTTTGTCCAGGTGACAAAGCATTCGTCCTACTCCCCAGTAGGGAAAATAGACTTCTTATTGCATGGAAAGGTCCGTATGCAATAGTCTCTCGGATTTCCGATGTTGACTATGTGGTCGATATTGATGGAAAGCATAAAACTTTCCACATAAACATGCTTTCGGAATTTCACGAACGTCCGGACTATTTGCTGCCTATTTTCCAGGCAACGGATGATGCTCCTGCACCTCACGGTCATTATTCATCCCTGTCTGTCATTCAGGATGAGGAAGCTACCTTCTCTGATGTCAACCTTCCCCTTCCAGTGGTTCCATTACATTCCACGGAATCTTGGAAAAACGTTTCTGTTTCTCCTAATCTTTCTGGTGACGAACATCGACAAGTCTCGTCGATGTTACAAACATTTCAGGATGTTCTCACTGACATTCCTGGACACACAGATGTCATAGAACATGACATAATTCTTACCGACAATAATCCAATTAGGGTTAGGCCGTATCCTATTCCTATACACTTTCAGTCGCAAGTGGAAAAGGAATTGGATGAAATGATTCAATTAAATATAATTGAACCATCGACTTCACCATATTCTTCTTCCATGGTTATTGTCCGGAAGAAGGATAAGAACATACGAATTTGCGTTGATTATCGCAAATTGAATCAGGTCACAAAGTTCGACGCTGAACCGATGCCTTTGTTAGAAGATCTACTGATTAGACTTTCTAATTCTAGATTCTTCACTAAACTTGACTTGTCTAAAGGTTATTGGCAAGTGCCTTTAGCAGAGCATGCCAAACCTCTTACTGCTTTTTCTACACCTAGGGGTCTATTTCAATGGAATGTTATGCCTTTTGGTCTCATGAACGCCCCTGCCACTTTCGTTCGCATGATGCGTCGAATTCTGTCACATCGTTCGGATGTCATCGCATACTTAGATGACATCTGTCTCTTCAGTGATACCTGGGAAGATCACTATTTAGGGTTATATGACTTACTGTCCACTCTACGTGAGAATAATTTGACAGCAAAACCTTCTAAAGCTTTTGTTGGTTTTGGTGAAATCTCTTTCCTGGGTCATCGTGTTGGTCATGGTCTCTTGAAGACAGAAGACCACAATACTTCCAAAATACTGAACATCTCTGTTCCTAAAACGAAGAAACAAGTTAGGAGTCTCTTAGGTTTAATTCAATTTTATGGGAGATTTATTCCAAATTTATCTTCGATCATGGCACCTCTCTCAACATTGTTGAAGAAAGGTTCGCCTAATCTGGTCCGTTGGTCTGAAGAATGCCAATCTTCACTAGACCAAATCAAGAATATATTTTCTTCTCCTCCCATCTTAAGATTACCTACTCTTGATAGGACTTTTGTTCTTCGGAGTGATGCTTCATCCACTGGGATTGGAGCAGCACTGATGCAAGAATATGCAAATACTCTGCATCCTGTTATGTACATTTCTAGAAAACTAAATGCGGCAGAGAGGAACTACTCGGTTTTAGACCGTGAGTTGTTAGCGATGGTTTGGTCAATTCTAAAGCTACAAAGATTCCTCCTGGGCGCACATTTCATTCTAGAGACTGATCAGAAAGCTCTTACAGCTATTCAGACTAAGAATTTGAAGAGTTCGAGATCCACTCGATATGCTATAGCTCTTCAACCTTTTCACTTCACGGTACGAGCTATCCGTGGTGCGGATAATGTGATGGCTGACATTTTGTCTAGATGCCCACATGACTCCAACTAATACTTCTGTCCTATATTTCCATATATTACAGAGTCATAACACACCTATATTTCTACAATAGATTAGCACATCTGTACTTACTTTATATGTACACACTATCGTGCTTTGTTGTCATCTTCTTCTGTTCGTTTTTTAAGATGATAGAGGAGGACTGAGTAGTTAATATAAGGGCCGTTAGTTTACTAAACAGCCACAATTATTAATAATGTATTGTACCTTATGAAGCATATTAGTTATTAATTAGCATTATATTGCTTGTACTTTCTCAGAATGTCATTGTTGAGCTGAGGACTTACCTTACTAGTATCAAGCATGACGAGTTCTAGATTGTGTACTTACCCTCGGAATACCAGAGCATATGTCCTGGATCGTCATGTAGTTTAACTTTACTATGTACTTATGTCATTACATGTCAAAGAATGTACTATTTAAATTTTCCTATCAGATTTGTACATCCATTTTTAAAGACAATATTAGAGTATGCTGTTTAATGATGATTATAGTAACTTGCATACGTATATTGTGTTTACATGCTAACGTGATGTGTGTGGGTGACACCTCCCCGATGTGAATATTTTTTGAGACATATTGAGTTGGCTGTTGAGGTATATCCTCACCAGACACTCTATAATTAGCCTATGGTTTGGCAATTTAATTAATTATCAGCGCATAATTCGTGCGTTTTGAGCCGCTTATCGCATGCTCTTTGATATTTAAAAAAAAAAATATGTTCCACATTTTTTTTTTATCGGGAGGAGGTGGTGATATGTTGCGTGATAAATTCTCGCAACATCGTTTTATTTCAATATCTATTTTATAACGCAAGGGCAACAACTGCTTGAAATTTATAGTCACTTTTCTCGGTAAGCATTTGTCTTCTCGCGTTGGTATCGAATGCAGTTAAGTTTGAGCTGTGGTCATTTTGCGCTGGACTGCGCATGACTTGTCTTGCTTCTTGGTCGATCGGTTTCCGCCCACCACTAGTGGAGTGAGCGATTTGGAATGGCGAAAGAGATGCCTCGTTGAAGAGGGGATCTCCGCTATTTTTTGTTCTGTCAGGGATGTGTAGTCCTCTTATGGATATTTCGTTTATTCGAGATAATACCTCTAGTGTATTTGCACATGCCGGGAGGCGTGATATTTCTGTGTATTTCATGAAAGCAAGGTAAATTGACTTTTTCATTAACTCTATCGATTTTGGGTCGTGAGCGATTTCGATTCATAGCCTGTCTTCGAAAGTCGTCGTCTCGAGATGTTTTCCTAGCTCACATGTCGCTGTATTGTGCTGCATCGGTTGATGCAGGTTCCAAGGACCATTACTTGCTACTTTGTTAAATGAACTAGGTTTGGAAAACCTTTATTATCTAGAGGATATTTTTGAGGACATTATTTATACTTCGGCAGACGTGTCTGTCTTGCTGAAGTCAAACTAAGGAGAGTGAACTGATCTCATACATCTGGTTATCTCCTGGCTGTTATAGAAAAGGATGGAGTTTTTCACCTGACTACATTTACAGCACTATGAAATATAACATGCATCTGACTCATCATTGTAATGCTGTCTACCGTCTATTGCTGTATTGAATGTTGCTGTGATAATGACTGTTTGATGTGCCTACATATTCGCGTAACCATTTTGTCACTGTGGCGTCCACAATAAATAATGAAGAAAAACGTCAACGGCTGTTACAAGAATCATTGACTTTATACGTCGTGAGTTTACTGACGTCCTATGTGGATTGCCCTGTTATTTTTGTATGAACATTGTTTTGACTGAACACATCTGCACACCACACAAAACCAGACATGCGGATACCATCCATCATCATATGGCATCACGCATCACCTATACTGCTTGATAGAAATACAACAGAAGTGATTGCATCATTAATAGGCTGAACTGCCCATGGAGGACTTCTGGTGTCGTGTATTGTGGTTCGCACTATTGACCTGCCATTGAAACATCATTTTTTGATGATGCGTAGATGGCAGAGCGGATAGTGTGATTCGCTTGCATGGCTAGGCGGGGTTGTCGCACGGAAGGTCCAGTGTTCAAATCCTGGATAAGCCACTCATGTCTGTTATTTTTCTGTTGTCTGGTGTTCTACTTCTTTATTTCCTGCGAGTGCCTGATAACATACCTTTATATTTGTTTCATATTAATTTACTGTTTACAGGCCTCAGGTTTCCCTCCCTTATTTGTAATAAATGTTTGTACAATACCAAACCTACCCACTATCCTGTTCTCACTGTTCTAGTCTACTATCATTTACTGGACACAGTATTAAGGTCCTAAGGGTCTTGTTGGATTCGGCCTATACTGCTTGATAGAAATACAACAGAAGTGATTGCATCATTAATAGGCTGAACTGCCCATGGAGGACTTCTGGTGTCGTGTATTGTGGTTCGCACTATTGACCTGCCATTGAAACATCATTTTTTATGATGCGTAGATGGCAGAGCGGATAGTGTGATTCGCTTGCATGGCTAGGCGGGGTTGTCGCACGGAAGGTCCAGTGTTCAAATCCTGGGTAAGCCACTCATGTCTGTTGTTTTTCTGTTGTCTGGTGTTCTACTTCTTTATTTCCTGCGAGTGCCTGATAACATACCTTTATATTTGTTTCATATTAATTTCATATTAATTTACTGTTTACAGGCCTCAGGTTTTCCTACCCTGTCAAGCGAGGAAGTTAGGAACAACCTCGCAAAACCGAACCCAGACATAAAGCTGGTACACGTAGACAGAATAACAACGGTGAAAGGAAATATTGTGACCCCAGTGGTTGTAATAACAACAGAAGGGAGGGAAACCCCGAAAACACTACTATTTGGGAAAGCCAAAAAAGAATACAGAAGCTTATATTCCCCCTGTGCTACAATGCTCCAACTGTTTGAAATTCGGCCACGGAAAGAACCACTGTAAGGGTAAAACAGTTTTAGATACTGCTCCAGTAATCACCCCTCTACACAGTGTGAAAAGGCAAAGGCAGATACCGACTACAAAAAGGCGAATGGGAACAGAAAGTGTATCAATTGTAAAGGGAACCACAGTGCCAGGTTTCAGGGCTGTCCAGTGTACCAGCAAAGAAAAAAAACAAGCACTAAAAGAATCCATCTTAACAAGAAAACCATTTAAAACAGTAATTAAAGAAAACACCAAAACACAAACAGTAAAGTTGTAGAAGAAATCAAGTCTGTAAAGAGAAATTAAAACTTTAAAAATAAAACAAACACAGCTGTCAAAAAGAAAAGACCAGAAAGTAGCTAACAAAACAAAGAAAAACAGTCAGCCAGACAGTTCAGCTACAACATTGGAAAAATGTGAATGCGGTGAAAAGTGCAGAGGCATTGCTTCAAGAAGTGAAAGCCATACAGCACCAAATTGCCCAGGATGTGGCTAACCTGACTGTACTGAACGAAGAAAATGAAATAATACTAGTCAAACTGTCTGAACTAAAAGAGGAAAATGAAATACAGTAGAACTCCATTTATCCGAACCCCAATTATCCGAACATCCAATTATCCGAACACTTTGTCCAGAAAAAAAAAAAAAAACCAGGCGCCACCAGTCACGTTAGACTACAATTCTGAATCTTTTGATGCGGCAAGCTTCAAATGTGTGCGAACAATTTGTAGAGGATGGGATGGGCTAAATGTCGGTCGCTTACATACAGGAAGTCAGTTAGATCATTATATCATAAAGTCAGTTAATATCTGGTTTACCAATCCAGTGTACGAGTGCGTTCTAGGCAGAACACTGGCTAAACAGACAGTTCAACTTAAAATAATTGTCTCTGCTACTACAGCAGAATAATTTTGGTGTACAAGTATTTCTCTGTGCGAAATGGCATCTTCCAGTAGGCCTAAAGCATATAAAAGGAACCGCAATGTTTTGTCAATTGAAACGAAAACAGAAATTATCAAGAGACTAGGAAAAGGTGAAACTGAGTCTTCACTTGCGAGGATTTTCAATGTTGGGAAAGCTACCGTCTCTGACATCAAAAGTAACAAGGATAAAATTATGAGTTTTGCATCGAAATTGGATAGTGAAAATGGGTCGAAGAAACGTAAAACCATGAGAAATGCAAAAGATTTTAAATTGGAAGAGGCTTTGTATATATGGTTTGTGCAAAGAAGAAGCAAAGGGGAACCTATCTCTGGCTCTCTATTGTGTGAAAAGGCACTTCAGTTCAACAATCAACTTGACGGTCCTCCTGACTTTAAGGCTAGCCAGGAATGGTTAAGAAACTTTAAATCTCGTCATGGCATACGAGAATTGGAGATTCAAGGGGAATCTTTATCTAGCGATGCAACTGCCGCTGAACATTTTCAAGAAACACTCTTGGCTTTTTTCGGAAGAAGACGGTTATTCACTCGATGATGGGTATAATGCCGATGAGACTGGCTTATACTGAAAATCAATGCCTCAAAAATCACTTGCATCTCAGCGCAAAGCAGCTGCCCCTGGGTTTAAAAAGTGCAAAGAGAGAGTAACAATTTTGGTAGCCGCGAATGCCAGTGGAAGTCATCGTTTACCGGTGCTAACGATCGGCAAAGTAAAAAAATCACGTTGTTTAAAGAATGTGACATGTCTCCCATTGTGCTACAAAGCACAGAAGAGTGCTTGGATGAATAGTGAAATATTTCTTGATTGGTATACAATCAGTTCATCCCAAATGTGAAGAGGTTGAGAGAACAAGAAAAGAAAACTGGAAAAGTAATTCTTCTACTGGACAATGCACCATCTCATCCAGAGACGGATACATTGAATGCAGTTGATGCAAATTTTAAAGTAATTTTTCTGCCTCCTAATGTAACAGCACTGATTCAACCAATGGATCAGGGTGTTATAGCAAAGCTTAAAAAGATGTACAAGAAGGAAGTCCTGCGTCGTTTATTGTTGGCTGAAGATGAAGAAGTGTGGTGGCGTTTTCCAAAAAGCTTAATCTCAAAGACTGCTGCTATATGTTAGCTGATGCTTGGACCACCCTGTCACAAGATAATCTCAACAAGGCTTGGAATAGATTGCTTGGGAAAAAAGGAGGAAATGAAACTACTGCAGTGGACACAAATGATGATTGTATAAATGAAGTTGTGGAACTGTTTCAAGCAATGCCCGGATTTTCGGACTGTGACAAAGATGATGCACACATTTGGCTAGAAGATGATAATGATTCTGGTTTTCAGTTTTTGAATGACGAAGAAATTTTGTCTTTTGTGCAAGAAGAAAACCAAATACATGTAGTGACCGATGATGAAGACTCCTCAGAAGTACATGATGTACTTGTAGATTATGAAGAAAACCCAAAGCGTCGACCAAGTCCTGAAGAGGCCTTTATAGCACTAGAAACAGCGATGGCTTGGTACGAGCAAGAAGATGACAGCTGTTTTACACAGCTTCTGCTGTTGAAGAGAATGCGGGACTTAGCAGCCAAAAGGAGACTATCCAGTTTGGTGCAAAAGAGGATTCCTCATTATTTTAAATAGTGGGCTACATCTGTGCAAGTACATGTATACGTAAGTTGCGCATGGTTTTGAATCGTTTGTAATGTTATTTTGAAGACATTTCTCTTTCTTAAAAAACATAATTAATACAAGTAGTACATGCACTGCTGTGTAATAAAAGATTTTGGTGATACGGTGATCTAATACAGTGTGGGTATTATTACTACAGTACAAGTAAATATGTTTTAATGTGTATTTCCCTTGTGATGGTTAATTATTTTTAGAAATACGAGCGTATATGTACATGTACTCGATACATTATGTAATCCAATTATCCGAACATTTGATTATCCGAACGATGCTCGGTCCCAAGGGGTTCGGATAAATGGAGTTCTACTGTAATGCTAAAAAGAATGGAAAGGGGAAGACAGGAGATTAACCTAGGGAGAGAAGCGAATGTGGTATTGGATGAAAATAGGAAACTGGTTAAAAAAAACATAATGCAACATGGAAACAAAAGCAACCTAGAAGAAACTATCAAAGAACAAGTTGAGGTACTTTTACCATACTTAGTGGAAAAAGTTAGTTACAAAATGACAAGTTTAATGAGGAATTTCTCGAAAACATGTTTGATAATGGTACAGGAAATACAGAATAAAAGTAAATTTGGTACTTTAACCAAAAATAAAAGGGATACTAGATGATGTTAAAATGCAACGTAGAAGGATTTAGAATTATACAGTGGAATTGTAGGGGTATCAAAAAAAAATGTTGCAACCCTACTAGCAGAGACAGGAGGAACTACCTTATTTATGCTCTTCAAGAGACCCATTTAAACCCAAATAGTAGATATAGTTGTAAGGGCTTTAAGACACTTAGGCACGATAGGAAAGAAGGTAGAGGAGGGGGTGTCGCAGTCTTAGTTAGCGAAACATTTAAAATTATAGACTGGGAAATATTTGATACAACCAACATAGAAGGTATCCAGGTAACTATAGCAGCAGAACCACACAATCTAACAATTCTAAATGTATACGCTAAAGATGGCTCAATTAAAGATGAAGAAATGCAAGCCATAAGCACCAGACTAGGCCCCAAAACAGTCATAGTAGGCGATTTTAATTCCCATCATTATGCTTGGGGTGGACAACATGCAGACAATGCAGGAAACTGCCTACTTGACTTCATAGAAAACAATGACCTCCTAATTCTAAATGATGGAACTGCAACTAGAATTAATCCACAAGCTAGGACAGGACTCAGCTATAGACATAAGTATAGCAACTAACTACCCAGCGAATGTAAATTGGGAAGTGTTACAAGACTCCAACTCAGCTCATTTGCCCACTGTAATAACCATGCAGGAAAAAGTCATTTCAAAACCAGAACCAGTGAAACTGACTTTCAACTATAAAAAAAGCAAACTGGGAAGCCTTCCAATCAGACCTGGAGGTGATGGAATATAAAGACATGGAAACAGATGATACTGACTGTTGCACCCCCGTAACTTTCACTGTCTATTGAAGGATTGGTGTATGGTGGATACGGTAAGGTGTCTATTGATTATCTGCTAACGTTACTGTTGTGTTGTGTATCTGGTAATGTCTACATTTGATACATACATATACGCCACACAGGCAAACACTGTAGAAGTCTACTGGTAAGCGATGAACAGGTTCTCGATATAAATAGGACACGCCCACTCCGGGGCTATTTCTAAATACGTGTTAAGTTCCCTGTCACCTCACATATTAAGTGCGTGTGTTGATCCAATCGTTCACGCCACAGGTGCATACACACGAGTCATAAAGGGTTGTAAACGACTGGTGACATTTCATATGGGTTTATTCACGTCACAACACATTAATATGAAATACACATGGAATACCGTTCACAGCACAACACAAGATATAAATTACCACATAAGGACTGCGCACTCGGCAGCTACAATGATATCATAATACATGGCCTAGAGTACTCATATTAAACTCAGCGTTATAAAGAATCCTGCCCTCAGCAGCTATCGCGATTCATGGCCTAAAGTACTCTTATTAAACTTAGCACTATAAAGAATCCTGCACTCAGCAGTTATCATGATTCATGGCCTAAAGTACTCTTATTAAACTCATCTCTATAAAGAATCCTGCACTCAGCAGCGATCATGATTCATGGCCTAAAGTACTCTTATTAAACTCATCTCTATAAAAAATCCTGCACTCAGCAGCGATCATGATTCATGGCCTAAAGTACTCTTATTAAACTCATCACTATAAAGAATCCTCAATAACAATCCTCTCACAGGAGCTATCATGATTCATGGCCTAAAGTACTCTTATTAATCAATACTCCTCACACAGGAACTAATGGCCTTTAAAGACTGCACACTGCAGTTATAAACATTTCCACAATAATTCAAACTGCAGTTTTATACTACGCTGTATCCACAGCGAAATACTTGTCGACAGATTAACTCATCACTGTACAGGCATACACTTCCCAAAAACACAGGCCCGACTTACTCCATCGACCGCCCGGAACACACTCCCCAGATAACACACTCGTCCCGCTGAAAAGCAGTCACGAGACTTTCTCACTGTTCACACAACACAAACACTTGCGGGCTAGCAGCGAGCTTCTCTCACCCAACTCAAAACAATACAGAATAAATATATCAGCGCTTTTCACGCTGTCTGTAATCTGTCTCTCGAAACTATCACGATATACTCTCTAAATAATTCGATAGCTAAGAAGCAAACAAGTGCTATAACTCAAAATCTATTTCAACTACTAACATACTCCAGTTTACTTCCCCTTACACTAAAACTGTCCGTTACATCTTACCTCACCCCCAGAGAAAAAAATTGATTCTATCAATTTTTTGACAAATACATTCCCCAAAACCAAAAAAGATTAAGAGGACAATGAATCTCTAACATATGCGTATAAGAATTACCTTAAGTTAAGTCAAAATAAGACATCTACAAAATATAAGCATTAAGTGAAATGTAAAAAATGAAGTATACAATGTAATCAATTAAGCATACCAAAAAATAATGCATTACAAAACCGAGTTAAGTGAATACAGAACAATTAAATAGGAAACAACCGATAGTACAAGCAAAGACAAGATCAAACAAACGAAAAATGATCCGTAAAAAAGTAAGTATGAAATCAGAATATGAGGAAAAAAACAATAATATTACATTCAAACAATTTCTTATATGTAAAATAATTACAAATATCATAAGTAGCTACACTATATTAAGTTATACCATTAAAGTAACAATACATAGAATGAAAGTACAAGAAGCGAAAGAAGAAGTATACAAGAAGGATGCAAAACGGACAAAACGCACGGAATGTAAACAATATATGAAACCATACTGAAAAGACAACAGAAAAGAAAGAATAGAATGAAGAATAATCAACAAAAACAGATAGAAAGTAAAAGGTATGAATATAGAGAACGTTGGTAAAAATATATACTAATAACTATTTAGATCAACAACGTATTTCAAAATACATACAAACACGATCGAAAAACACAAACAAAATAACAAAGTATTCCTATACTAATACTACAAAAAATAGTTTATAACTAAACAAAACATAATCAGTAATTTAAACAAGTTCTTTCTTCTTCTTCTTTCGTTCGCTTGAAATATATTGTCTATATCTGCAATGTTGTTTCTTGTATAAACTTCACTGTCTTTTGTAGTTCATACAGAGGTCCATATAGTTTTGCTTCCAGTGTTGTTTCTCTGGGCCAGTGGGTTTGCCTCAATATATCATATTCGGGGCAATCTTGCAGTACGTGCTCCGCTGTCTGGGGTGCCTGTCCACATGTACACATGGCTGAATTGCCAATCTTGAATTTTGTATACATGTGGCTGCGGAGGCGGTTGTGTCCTGTTCTGAGGCGCAGAATGACTATTTGTTCTGATCTGTTCATAGCTTGGTAGTCATCCTGCGTTGATGTTGGTGGCTTTCTGATAGATTTGATCATCTTTTTCTTCTGATGGTACGTAACTGGTACATCCGGTTGTTCGTCTGCAGCACCTTCTTTAGCCAGTCCGTCTGCTCTCTCGTTTCCTGGTATTCCACAATGAGACGGTATCCACTGCATGGCGACCCTGCGCTGGTTGCACAGTTCAGAAAGTAGGGCTTGTATAACTGGCAATTTTCTGGACTGAAGTGCTTGGAGTGCTGATCTTGCATCTGTCAGGAATACTACAGGCTGTGGACCGAGATTGGTGTTCAGTAGTTTCTCAGTTGCCACCTTGATTGCCTGGACTTCTGCATCATAGTTGTTACAGAATTTCCCCGTTGGTACTCTTACCGTATCCCTAGTGTTGTTTGGGTATTCTATGTACACTCCTGCTCCTCCATTCTTTACTGCATTCTGTGCTGACCCATCTGTGTATACTCGGACCCAGAGGTCCTGTGGGTATTCATCATCCAGGAAACTGAGAGTGACTGTCCTACGTTGCACGCTGTTCTGTTCATCCCTGTCGAATATTCCTTTCACTTTTGTGTGGATGTGTACTGGTAGTCCATGCTCCTCTCTCCAAGGGGTTTGTTCTGGCACAGACTTTAGGGGGCTGTTAACTTCAGGCAGGTCTGAGGTTTGTCTACGAAATCGTTTGGCCTGGTGGATAAAGCTGCTTCTTTTCAGTCGCCCCATTGCTAGGTTTTGGAATCTGTCCTTCATTGGATGGCTCGGCATACAGAGGAACTTTTCTGCCTGTGTTAGCACTTTCGTGTCTCTGCGTTCTCTCAGTGCTTGTATCCTCCCCATTTTCTCCATCTCCACTATAGGCGTTGATTTCATTGCCCCGTGATGACCCTAAGCGCCTGGTTTTGCACCTTATCTAGCTCTTGTAATGTGGTGTTTGATGCTGGACACCACGCAGCTGACCCATATTCCAGGTGTGGTCGTATGCCCTGCTGGTAAACTTTACTAAGTATTTTCCCGCTGGCTCCCCATGTGGTTCCACTTAGTTTTCTCAGGATGGCTAGCTTCCTCCTGGCCTTTGTTGCTGCCTTGTTGATGTGCTGCTTCCATGTCAGCCTATCATCGAATGTAACTCCGAGATAGGTGGGTTGTTTATCTTCTCTCAGGAGCTCTTCGTTTATCTTGATGACACCAGCTTTTTGTTTGGGAGAGAGGGTGAAGAGCGTAGTGCTGCACTTGTCTGTGTTGATGCTGACACACCATCTATTTGCCCATGAGGTTAAGGCATCTATAGCTCTTTGTAGCAGTTTGGTGGCCACTGTTGCATGCTCATCTGTGCACCATATTACCAGGTCATCAGCGTACATTGCCACTTTCATTCCATGTGGTAGTTCAGCAACCAGGTCGTTGATGTAGACTAGGAAAAGTGTGGGGGACAGAACCCCTCCCTGAGGGACGCCATGACGCAGTAGAATTTTCTTACTCTTGAGGCCATCTAGTTGTACTCGGGCTCTTCTGTTATGCAAGTATGCTTTCACCCATTTGTACATCTTACCATTCACTCTACAATTTCTCAGTTTCTTCAGAAGCCCTTCTTTCCAAACCTTGTCAAATGCTTTCCTTAGATCTATCCATGCTGCTAGTACCAGTTTCTTATCTTGGAACGCATCCTCAATCTCTTGGGAAAGGTAAGTTGCCTGATCTTCGGTGGAATAACACTGCCTAAAGCCCGCCTGCTGTGGTACAAGAAGGTTTTCACTTTCAAGGTACCACTGTAGCCTGAGGTTGATGATACGTTCCATTGTTTTGCAGAGGCAGCTTGTAAGGCTGATTGGTCTGTAGCTGGAGGCAGTGGAACTGTCTTTTCCTGGTTTTAGGAGTGGTATCATGATTGCTTCCCTCCAGGTCTGTGGAACTCTGCCTGAGTTCCAACAGATATTGAAGATCTGTAGCAGCTTTGTTTTTGCTGCGGTTCCCAAGTTCTTAATCATTTCATTGGACACTCCATCAACTCCTGGCGACTTTCTCATTTTCAATTTGGATATTGCAAGCTCCAGTTCTCTGAATGTGATTGGTGCCTCCATAACTTCAGGTATGGTTCCATCTCGTCCTGCGTGTTGTTTCTCACGAGTCTCCTGTTGCTTCTCTGGGCTAACTTCGATGTTGTTGTCTTTAGCAAAGGAGTCTGCAAAGTGATCAGCTGCCTGTTTTCCCATGAGGATGTTTCCATCTTTGTACAGAGCAATCCTTGAGTTTCTCTCTGTACCTTCATCGTTAAGTTGCTTTACCAGCTTCCACAGTTTCCTCGTATCTCTTTCAAAGTTCAAGGACTCTGTTTTCTCCTTCCAGCTTCTTCGCCTGGCCTGCAACTTGGCCCTTTGAAATTTGGCCTTAGCTTGCTGGTAGTTATTGTGGTGTTCTTGGCATGGACTGGTCTCTGCCTGCTTTCGAGATGTTTCCACGTCGTTGTGCAGCTGCTCTAGTTCACTATTCCAATATGGTTTGTAGTGCTTACGAGCCCCTCTAGGTATTGTTTCACGAGCAGCCTGTAATATGCATCTGCTGAATTCATCGACTAGCTTATTGATGTCTTTGTCTACAGTCAGATCTCTAGCCAGTATACTAGTACGGTGCTGGTACATTGTCCAGTCTGCTTTCTTGTAGTTCCACCTAGAGAGAGTGCTGCTCTCCTTGACAAGTTCATTTTCCACAATTAGGAAGACTGGACGGTGGTCGCTGCCTCCAAGTTGTTTCCCTACAATGCGTGTGGTGTTCCACTCCAAGCGGGTGAGTGGAATGCCAGGTCTGGTGTAGAGGTGGTGTGCCATGATCTCGAGTAGAAGGTTGGTGGGTCGATTGGCTGGTTAATCAGGATAAGCCCATTGTCATCCTGCCAGTTTTCAAGCTCCTCACCTCTCCTGTCCATGTGATCATAGCCCCAGCTCTGTGAGTGGCTGTTGAAGTCTCCGCATACAATCAGTCTTTCTTTTGCTGGGATTGTATCTAGTGCCAGTGGGCGGTCACTCGGACAGTAGTAGTTGAGCAGGTGGAATTCTGAACTTTCTGTCCTGAGATGAAGCATCTGGTATTCCGCCCCCTCCATATATGTTTCAAGCTGACATGCACTGATGTTATTCCTCACGAGTGTCAGTATTCCACCTTTTCGCCTGTCTATTCGGTCAGATCGGTAGCACTGGTAGCCTCTGATTTTGAAGGCTATGTCTTTGTTGAGGTGGGTTTCTTGCAAGCAACATACATTTACTTGCTCTTCATTCAAGATATTTTCGAGCTCTAATTTTTTGCTGTAGCCGTCTTTTTTACTATTGACGCCTTCAGCATTCCAGTGCATTATTTTAAATGGTCTTTTCTTTGCTTGGCCAGTAGCTCTATTCTCATGCCTCCTGGCTCCACAGGGCAATTGAGAAGGACCCCCAGTAGTAGGGGTTGGGCCCTTCCGAGGCAGAGGGCCCGGCACTGCGCCTGCCTGGGTGTCCGTCACAGGGCGAGTGCCATAACGTTTTGCAGATATAGGCATACTTCCCATAGCGCATGTGCGTGGCATCCTGATTGCTGTGGTGCGCCTCTTGGCTGGTTGCCTCCGTCTTCAGCACCTTGACTTGCTAGGGCAGACTGTGGTCTTGCTCGAGTCTAGGAGGGCCTGGCCAGTCTTGGTTTTTCAGCCGCTGATGGCTGTACTTGAGCCCCATCTCCACGTCAAGGAGCTGGCCTTGATGGGGTTTAAACAAGTTATACATAATCAACAATAAATTATCGACACCACACAAAAAAGTAATAGCATTGCTATAACCAAGTTCCAACAACGCACAATCAAGCGCTAATACAACATAACATCCAAAAACAAAAAAAAACTTTCTTTAACGAACTAACATTACTCTACATATCAAACATAGTACATAGTCAAACGCTAGGCACACACAAAAATAAAAAATTACAATGTCTGGAAAAAAAATATTTTCCAAAAAATTACATCACAGAGAAACACATAGAAAAACACACTATTACCAACATACAAGTTTGCAAATACATGAAAACAACGTAATGTATGTTAAGCAAGTGCTTAAATCAGATCTCTAGATTTCTCAATCAAATAACAATATCAGCAACCGCTGTTAATTTTCTCTATACAGTTCAATTTAAACTTTTAAATATTTCCGGCTGACAATCATGTACAGCTTAGCTACAGTGTTATTCAGTTATAAATTTATATTTTTCTCCACCTGATATATTAAAAGTAACTATTGTAACACTACAACTAATGAGTATGTATGAGCTAGCAACCTCATCATGAACAAAACTATTCTACCCAACATATCTGTAAAACAAATACCAAAAAAAAAAAAAAAAACTGCAAGTTCTACACCAGAGTATAAAAGTCAATGATTATAAGGTATAAATAGGCATAGGTTTGTAACCAGTAAGGTTAAATATAAATCTGCTCATTGCATTCATGAATAGTAAACAACACGTCACTACCATCTAACACACTACATATTATCCAAAACACAATAGTATAAAAATAGCATCGAAATGAACTAATGCATAATTAAAACAGTCATACATATCAAGAAAAACAATAGACATCAAATGATGCGTAAAGATGATGATCATAATATAACAACCTATAATGATCTATGCAATAGAATACATTAACATCTACTGTCCTAATAAACAAAGAAAACAAAAAAGAATCAACCGCAAAAAAAAATCTCCATAGGTCTTGCCGACATCTCATAAACACAAGGGGTAAAACGTCCAATGCATAGTTAGCACGCTGATATGTTCTGCTTGAACACTCACTCGGGCACAATGTTGACCTATATTCTTGCCGCTACCGTAAACAGAAGCACTGACCCTTATCGAGAAGTCGTTTCTGAAAAAAAAAAATACAAATGAAAATTCCAATTTAATGAATGGTGAAATTTACTACGAACAACGGAGAGGTTAAACAAACAATTACCCCGCACTGTAGTCCGTGTAGAAATCTGGTCACCCCACGATGTCATCGACTCTTCCTTTAAGTTCACAACAACGTGCTGCTCTTTCAAAATCAGAAACATAACGAGCAGTAGTATTTGTGACATCATTATCATTGCTACTTTGGTTAATAACAATGCTTCTAGGCTCATGTCGAGCAAAATTAGCATAATTGCACTTATTATTCGTCGTTTGATCAAAAGATTTATCATCATTTCCTCTTTGTTTGAGACTATTATTATGTCTATAATCCCAGTCAAACTTGTTATGATTAACGTTTCTACTCCGCACAAAAAATCTGTCAGAAAAATTATTGCACGACTGAAAACTCTTCTTGTATTTGTCTGTACCATTATTTTCAAAATTCTGAGAATTAAACTGTTGAGATACATTAACTTGTCTCTTATCTCTCTGAGAAGGAAAATTATTATTATATGAATTTCCTTGGTACTTTCTAACCTTAGAAACATCTCTCCTACAAAAACTCTTTCCATTCTTTTCTTTGACAATATGCTTGTTTGCAGTATCATCTGCAGATCTATAAGTATCTTTATCGTTACGCCTATAATGGGTTTCATCCTTGGAACCACTACTTATAACTTTATCCATTGATATCATCTTATGAGAACTTCCAAAATCAGTTACTCGTTTAATCTTTGGGCTTTTAGCTTGAAATCTATCAGGACTGACTGTTACCTTATCATTCTCTCTATTACACTGCCGCCAAGAATTGTTGCTATTGCAAGAAGAATCAAAAGATCTTCGAAAGTTATATCTTCCCCGAAAAGATATTTGTCTATCACATCTAACCTTTCTATCCGCAAAGATTGTATAGGGCTGGATCTTTGCTCTTTTAACCTGTTGGTAAACAACTTTCTGTCTAGCATTGTCCACATTTACAGAAGACCATATTCCGCTGTTCAAAATAACATCGAGTAGACCCTCTACTCTTTTTGTACTTTCTGCAATTTCAACATTTTTTTGTGAAATTTCTTCACTTAATTTCTTATTTAATTTGTCAAATGTCAAAACTTTACTTCTCTCCTCTGTTAACAATCTCTCAATCTTAATCATTTCCTCTCTCTCAGTCGTTAACTCTTCTAATTTGTCTTTCTCATCCTTTTCTTTATTTGCTCTAGTTTGACATGTTTCATTACCTAATATCTTACATTTCTTATCATGAACTTTTAATTTGTCATGTATGTCTTTCTTTTCTTTCAGTTGGCAACTGATAATATCATTATCATCCAACACCTCATGAAGCATATTTATGTAAGTCTCTTCACGAACATTGCTCTCAATCTTTAATATGTCATACATTTCTTTTTTTCTCTTGAACTTCCTGTCTGAGATTACCAACTTCGTCATCTTTGTCTTTCACCCGAATTTCCAACTCTTTGTTCTTGTTCAATGCTGCATCTAACGCCGCATGTACTTTAGTAAGTTCCGTGTTTGACTTATCTAACTCATTTGCCAGTTTAGAGACTGTTTCGTGTAGTTTACTCACTTCAGTTGTAACTTTTAAACAATTGTCCCTTTCCCGTAGGGCACTCTGTTTGTTGACTTTTATTTGTTTCTCACTTCCTAATTCCTTTTTCTGCTCATCAGGAATACCGTTGTGGATTATCTTGAATATACTTTGAACTACATGTCCGTGCTCAAGCTCAATATACTGTTTCAAAAACACACGAAGGTGCTGTAGCAAATCAATCAAATCCTTAGCCATTATTGAATTACAAACAAACTTAAAATTATGTTCAGCAAATAACTTTAGGGATACTGACACATTAACCAACAAATCGTCCATAATCCATACTCCAAGTCGTGAACCACTCAATCCCTTTTCATCTCTACCTATCAACAATGCACACTCCAGCATAGGCCTTATATCTGCAGGATTATTATCAAAATCCATGGTGATTCAATCACCCAGTTAACTATATATCTATATCAGTATAATTATTAATGTCGCAAGTTTATGTTTCAAGAAGTTCTGACAATTACCCTTCCATTTCACACAGTTAAGTATGTATACCAAAAACATTATTCATAAACTTTGTATCATCAATTCCTTTTCAAAGAACCTTTATAACATCATATTCATATGAGGGAAGATTACATATATCATACAACCATCAATACTTAGCATCAATACTAAATCCTAATAATATGTCTATATAGAATTAGACAACAAAACAACCGATTTCAACAGTATAGGAGATGCAAAGCACAGGAAGGCTCGTTGACATAGTTAAGGCGACACAGTTCACACCACAAACATAACTACTTATCTTGAATGAAAACTCTTCTGTTCCTTTCCGTTAACACCCTGGATATCACAAATTTCAATGGTAAAACAATCGACAACAGAAAGGCATTGGAACTTGACACCTTGATTCCGCTCAGGTCCTCGATTCAGCACGCTACGTGCTAACACACCGCACAGGAAAGCAGGAAATGGGTCACCGTCTGTCAATTTCGTTGAAAGAAGGTACACCACTCGTTCCTACTGCCAGATGATTACTTGTACTGGTATACAGACGCCACTGTATATCATGACATCTCATAATCTTGAGTAATAAATTCCTTGACTTGCGACTGTCACTTAAGTTAACAGTTCCCAGTTTAACTGATACTGAATAAGTATTCCCTGGGCCTGGATACAGCTCTCAAATGTGATGTCTGTCTTTCATATACTAACGCCACTCAGGTTACAAGCTAACACTTGTGAATTAATATCACGCGAATTTCGCGGGTTTCAGATCCTATAAACCTAGCACACCACTGTAACTTTCACTGTCTATTGAAGGATTGGTGTATGGTGGATACGGTAAGGTGTCTATTGATTATCTGCTAACGTTACTGTTGTGTTGTGTATCTGGTAATGTCTACATTTGATACATACATATACGCCAGACAGGCAAACACTGTAGAAGTCTACTGGTAAGCGATGAACAGGTTCTCGATATAAATAGGCCACGCCCACTCCGGGGCTATTTCTAAATACGTGTTAAGTTCCTGTCACCTCACATATTAAGTGCGTGTGTTGATCCAATCGTTCACGCCACAGGTGCATACACACGAGTCATAAAGGGTTGTAAACGACTGGTGACATTTCATATGGGTTTATTCACGTCACAACACATTAATATGAAATACACATGGAATACCGTTCACAGCACAACACAAGATATAAATTACCACATAAGGACTGCGCACTCGGCAGCTACAATGATATCATAATACATGGCCTAGAGTACTCATATTAAACTCAGCGTTATAAAGAATCCTGCCCTCAGCAGCTATCACGATTCATGGCCTAAAGTACTCTTATTAAACTTAGCACTATAAAGAATCCTGCACTCAGCAGTTATCATGATTCATGGCCTAAAGTACTCTTATTAAACTCATCTCTATAAAGAATCCTGCACTCAGCAGCGATCATGATTCATGGCCTAAAGTACTCTTATTAAACTCATCTCTATAAAAAATCCTGCACTCAGCAGCGATCATGATTCATGGCCTAAAGTACTCTTATTAAACTCATCACTATAAAGAATCCTGCACTCAGCAGCTATCATGATTCATGGCCTAAAGTACTTTTATTAACTCAGCACTATAAACATGGCCTAAAGTACTTTTATTAACCTCAGCACTATAAAGAATCCTGCACTCAGCAGCTATCATGATTCATGGCCTAAAGTACTCTTATTAATCAATACTCCTCACACAGGAACTAATGGCCTTTAAAGACTGCACACTGCAGTTATAAACATTTCCACAATAATTCAAACTGCAGTTTTATACTACGCTGTATCCACAGCGAAATACTTGTCGACATATTAACTCAGCACTGTACAGGCATACACTTCCCAAAAACACAGGCCCGACTTACTCCATCGAACGCCCGGAACACACTCCCCAGATAACACACTCGTCCCGCTGAAAAGCAGTCACGAGACTTTCTCACTGTTCACACAACACAAACACTTGCGGGCTAGCAGCGAGCTTCTCTCACCCAACTCAAAACAATACAGAATAAATATATTAGCGCTTTTCACGCTGTCTGTAATCTGTCTCTCGAAACTATCACGAGATACTCTCTAAATAATTCGATAGCTAAGAAGCAAACAAGTGCTATAACTCAAAATCTATTTCAACTACTAACATACTCCAGTTTACTTCCCCTTACACTAAAACTGTCCGTTACACTGACTTGTGGGCAGAAACACTGACCAATGAAAGTCTGAAAATAGGAATTAAATATATACTAAATAAAAATATGCCACAGCACCTAAAACCAATAAATAACATTAATAAGAAAATAAAAAATCAGTGGAATAAAGAACCAGTTGCCTGGTGGAATAAAAGCTGTGCAGAAATTCACGAGAGAAGAAAAAGGGCCTTATAAAAATATTGCAATAACAGAACAGAAGAAAACTATGATGAGTATAAACATATTAGGAAGGAATCTAACAGAATAATATTTAAAGCCAAAGAAACTAACTGGAAGAAGTTTTTCCAGTCACTTAAACCACGCACTCAAATTAAAGAAGTCTGGAAGAAGCTTACGGCAATCAAAGGGAACAATAAGAAAACAATTATGCCAACAATCAAACTACCAAAGACAGCAGAAACAGATAAAGAAAAAGCTAATCCCTTGCTGAGTATTTCTATAAAGTCAGTGCAAAATGTAGTCTTGGACAGGAAGAAAATGAGAGAAGAGAAAGACTTAGGATACAGTTCTCAAACGAACTACCAAACCAGATAGATGAAACAAACTATTTAGATGCTGATATAACAGAGGAATCCGTAATTAGTGCAATATAAGAGAAATCTAATACTGTCTCAGGGCATGATATACTTAGTTATGAAATCTTTAAGAAAATACTAAAAAAAAACTATAAACGTAATAATTTCCCTATATAACAAAATCTTTAGCTTAGGAAAGATACCAAAAGCATGGAAAAAAGCTATGATAGTACCCATCCTAAAACCAAATAAGGAAGCCCATGATGTAAGTTCATATAGGTCTATCTCCTTAACATCACAACTAGGTAAAATACTGGAAACTGTTGTTAACAAAAGAGTTAAATTCTATCTGGAAAAAATCAGTTATATAGCCCAAACCAGTCATGGTTTAGAGCAGACAGAAGTACAGTAGACCAGCTTGGAAGATTAGAACATGATGTAAAGCTAACGTTCAAGAGGAAAGAGAAAACAGTGGCAGTCTTTCTAGATGTAGCAAGAGCTTATGATGAATGCTGGCGAGATGGAGCTCTTTACAAAATGAAAAAGATTGGCATTACTGGTAAAACCTATAGGTATCTAGAAAACTTTTTACAGGGCAGGTGATTTGCTGTACAGGTGAATAATGATAGGTCAGAAATATATGAACAACAGAATGGGATTCCTCAGGGATCAGTGATTTCACATTCAATTTTCCCTATAGCTGTAAATGATTTAGCAGATGAATTTAACGACATTAAGAATGCAAAATCACAATTTGCAGATGACTTCCATTTGGCGATCTGGAAAAACTTGGACCATGTTTACCAAAAACTTCAAAAACAAATAGACACAGTTTCAGAGGGGATGAAAAATTGGGGCTTCCAAATTAATGTAAACAAAACAGTAGGTATGATATTCAGCAAAGGAAATTTATAAAAAACAAAAAACAAAATCAATATAACCATTAAAGGACAAAAAATATGTACCTCCTCAACAACAAGATTTCTGGGCTTAACACTAGATAAACAACTAAAGTGGAATAAACATGAAGACAATTTAGGAGAAAGCTGTAGGTGACCCCTAAATGTACTAAGGATAGTAAAAGGTAATGGATGGGGGGCCAGCAATAAAATAATGCTTATGTTCTACAAGTCTTTCATCAGGGGAAACTGGATTATTCCAGCATAGTCTATGACTTAGCTGCAGACGGAAGGAACTAAGATTAAATTATTGAAGTAAAGTAGCACAAGACGTGACCCACCCAGCACATAAAGCATTTGTCAAAAACCAACCAAGTGTATGGGACGTCCCCTTAAACAAAGATAGATATCCAACAGGGTGGAGAACTATAGAAGATCTAACGCAGCTCAAAGAACTATCAAACACAATTAAAAATAGTAATAAATATAGAAGCAAAATACCACCCTTGGAACTAAAAATACCAATCATAGACTACTCACTTACTGAAAAGATCAAACAAAACATAGAACATAAGGAAGCCAAAATGATAAGTAGAAAGTTCATAGATCAACTAACTAAACCGGAGCCGCGCTAGCGTAGTGGTTACAACACCGCTCTGGCGACCGGGTGATTCAGGATCAAACCCGGGCGACGGCATTTGAGGATTTTTCGTCGACCGGGTTTTGGACTGGATTAACTCGAGACCTGGCAAGAACATTTGAAGGAGTTTCGTCGACCAGGGATTGGCAGCTCCTGAGCCGACCCAGCTCTAATGGGTACCTCCGAAATCGGCGAGTATCTGCCTGAATGGCGAGGGACACCTGCCTCTGTACAAGAAAAAAGGGATACTCACGTAAAATCAATGTCAGGTTAGACATTAAAAATAACCTGAGATTTCGCCTCGAGTATTAGCGTGCGTACAAAAAAAAAAAAAATTACTAAACAAAGTCTGGCCGTCTACACTGATGGATCCAAGGGTGATAGTGGGCAACTAGGTGCCGGAGTTGTAATACCACAATGGGGAATAAAAAAGAGCTACAGTGTAACTGAAGGGGCTTCGATTTTTACCGCAGAGATGGTAACAATTCTTAAAAGTTTAGTGATAATCGAAGATAACTGTTACTTGGTTTTTATAGCGTGATGCAAATGTTGATGTGTAATTGGCCAGGTATGCGTGTCGATGTCACCTGAACAGGGTAATGGTGCGGTGAAAATCTGGGTCACTCACGCTGACAGCATACATGGTCCTTGTACGATGATGATGTGAGACATGGGTGTGCAGACGCGAATGTGTTTAGGATCATATATGGTATACAATGCACCCAGTCACACTCGTACAAAAGCCAATGATGGTTGTAACTACTGGAAACAGTTCATACATTTATTCACAGCACTAACAGTAGAATCACACAGGAACAGTCAATGTAAACAGGTTCATGTACATCATGTTAACTGAAATCGCTTGGTACATATCAGTATTCTAAGGCTGGTGAACATTCACATATGTGGGCATGGTCAATAGTGGTATGTTCTTTAATGTACAGTTCATAATGCCGCTTTGGTATCCCTGACTGAACGCGTCAGATACCTGAATAACTCCGTCATACAAAGGACGAGCCCATAACTCATGTAATCCTATTACCAGGGCCGTCGTTCAACTTGGCATAACACGCCAGTTACATCTTTTCATGCTGTAGAATAGTGGCCATTACACATGCCTAAATATGACGTCAGCTGTGTACTCTTCATAAGCAGAATGCCTAAACTCTGCTATAATGTTTGTATAAATATACCAGCATATATATAACTTCGTCACTGGACTTCTGTTCATATAAAGACGAATAGTCTTACATAGCTATCTTGAGCACGAAATATAAGTTCTGCATACAGGATCTATGAGCTGTTCTCACCGCTAGGTAATCCTTTAACAAATTCTGCAACCGAATGCATAGTAATGATAAAGTCGGTGTTACTTTGAAACGAATCCTCAGAACACAATAAATAACACTGTCGTCATTCCTGACGTACAGTAAATTACTGGGGAAAACTGACAACGCAGTCACTTCGAAGATTTTCCTTTCCCAGGATACAACGCACATTCACGTCCCACAGAAACCAGAACCCAACTCTCCCTGACGGAAGTCTAATTTTGCGCTCTCCAACTGCGCATGGCACATCGCCCAGAACTGTTTACCTTTGACCCTAAAAGTCAAACACAATGAATGAACCAAAAAGGGAGATAAACCTTGACACAGCAAAGTTAAGACATAGTTACCTAACTTTGACCAGGGTGAACAAAAAATGCGTGAAATAAATTGACGTCTGAAACTCCGTCAAAAATGACCGCAACATATTACTGCACCGCCCCTGTAAAAAAATGACACTTTTTTAAAAAAATATATCCATGAGCAAGATAGCACAAGAATCAATTATGTGCCCATGAAAGAATGAACCTAATATCAGGTACAATAGACGCATAAATAAAGCGTCTGGAGAGAGTAAAAATCATCCCCCATCACAAGAGAAAATATTTCCTCTAAGCAAAACAAACTCGGGAGGTAACATTTAAGAAACCTAAGTTGCTGGCAATACCAATAATAGATATAAAAAATTGTCAAATACTATAATTATAGCAATATACAAATTTCATGAGTTACAATGCTATACTATCAACATATCTAATGGATATATATCATGGATGGACATAACCAAATTTATTAAAGTCATTATACATCATCCAAATAACGACACAATTGTGTTAATATATATTATGACATTAAGAACAGACAAAGTTTGGAAGTATATCAGGAGATCTAGTACACAAGATTTAAATGGAATCATGTGGGCATCTAGACAGTATGTCTGCTATCACATTATCCGAACCACGGATAGCTTGCACCGTGAAATGGAAAGGTTGAAGAGCAATTGCATAACGAGTAGATCTCGAGCTCTTCAAATCCTTACTTTGCATAGCTGTAAGAGCTTTTTGGTCAGTTTCCATAATGAAATGCACGCCCAGAAGGAATCTTTGTAGCTTAAGAATGGACCAAACCATGGCCAACAATTCACGGTCTAAAACCGAGTAATTCCTTTTTGCCGCATTCAGCTTCCTAGAGATATACATTACAGTATGCAGAGTGCCTGAATACTCTTGCATTAGTGCCGCTCCAAGCTCAGTGGAAGAGGCATCACTACGAAGGACACAAGTCTTATCAATCGTTGGTAGTCTTAAGATATGATGAGATGAGAATAAATTCTTAACCTGATCCAATGACGATTGGCATTCTTGGGATCAACGCACCATATTAGGAGAACCTTTTTTTAATAACGTTGAAAGTGGTGCCATAATGGAGGATAGATTCTCAATGAATCTTCCATAGAATTGTATTAATCCCAAGAGACTACGTACTTGCTTTTTTGTCTTCGGAACCGAGATATTTAATATCTTCGAAATGTTTTGGTCCTCTGTCTTCAACAGACCATGACCAACACGATGACCTAGGAAAGAGATTTCACTAAACCCAACAAAGGCTTTAGAGAGTTTTGCAGTCAAATTATGCTCACGTAGAGTAGACAGTAACTCAATTAAACCCGAATAGTGTTCTTCCCAAGTATCGCTGAAAAAACAGATGTCGTCTAAGTATGCGATGACATCTGTACGATATGATAGAATTCGTCGCATCATGCGCACAAAAGTTGCTGGGGCGTTCATAAGACCGAAAGGCATAAAATTCCACTGAAATAAACCCCTAGGTGTTGAAAAAGCAGTGAGAGGTTTGGCGTGTTCCGTCAAAGGATCTTGCCAGTAACCTTTCGACAAGTCTAGTTTAGTAAAGAATCTAGATTTAGAAAGTCTAATAAGTAGATCTTCTAATAAAGGCTTAGGTTCAGCATCAAACTTCGTAACTTGATTTAATTTGCGATAATCAACGCAAAGACGTGTGTTATTGTCTTTCTTTCGAACAATAACCATAGACGAAGAATAAGCCGAAGTGGATGGTTCAATTATTTTCAACTGAATCATTTCATCCTATTCTTTCTCGACTTGTGCTTGAAAATGAATAGGTATAGGGTATGGTCTTACTCTGATCGGATTACGATCAGTAAGTATGATATCATGTTCAATAACATGTGTGTGTCCAGGAATGTCGGTAAGGACATCCTGAAATGATTGTAGCGTAGAGGATACTTGACGCTGTTCCTCAAAAGACAAGTTCGAAGAGAGTGAACGTTTTTCCATGATTCCGTAGAATTAAGTGGAAGACCGGGAAGAGGTAATATAACATCAGAAAAAGTAGTTTCCTCATCCTGTATAACAGACAGGGATGAGATATGACCATGTTGGAATGGAGAATCGTCTGTCGTCTGGAAAATAGGCTGTAAATAGTCTGGTCGTTCAATAAATTCCGTAAGCATATTTATATGAAAGATTTATGTCTTCCATCAACATCGACAATATATTCGACATCCGAAATTTTAGAGACCTGTATGGACCTTTCCAAGAAATGAGAAGTCTGTTCTCCCTCGAGGGAAGTAAGACAAACGCTTTGTCTCCAGGACAAAGTTGACGTAGGCGTCTTTTCTTATTAGCGAATCGTCTAGCATTTTCTTTAGCAAATTCTGATGATGAAGTAGCTAACCTGCATGATTAGATAATTTTTTTCCTAAGAGCAATGACATATTCATATAACGATTGTGTATCATCGTCAATATTATCGGCAGTGATCAGATCGTGTAGCAAGGACATAGGACCTCGCGGTTGCGCGCCAAAGACAAGTTCAAAAGGAGAAAATCCTGTATGCTCGTTGGGAACCTATCTATAAGAAAAGAGGGCTGCAGGTAGGACCCTGTCACAATCATCAGGATGATCCTCCGTTATCTTGCCAAGTAAGTTCTTTAGTGTCCTATTAAGACGTTCAACCAATCCATTGGACATTGGATGATAAATACTACTGAGAGACCTTTTAATGTCCAGAGTAGCCATTACCTGAGACATAGTGTCCGCTATTAATTGAGTGCCGTGGTCTGATAGTATTTCTCCGGGAAATCCCAGACGAGAAAATATGAGCCAAAAGCATCTGCTATATCGACAGTTGATATGCTTTTAAGAGGAATAGCCTCTGGCCAACGCGTGTACATGTCAACGCAAGTAAGGATAAATTGATGTCCTCTGGCTGACTTAATCTTAAATGGGCCAATAATGTCTATTGCCATTTTCTGAAACGGTCGAATAGGAATATCTGCGGCCTGAATAGGTGCAGCATGTCTAGGACGTCTAGACTTGACCTCTTGACAAATTTTGCAAGATCGGCAATAAATTCGTTTGTCCTTGTTCACGAATGGCCAAAAGAAAGACGCAAGGCTCTAGTCTTAGTTCTTTAAAAACCCATATGTCCAGCACACTGAGAATCGTGTGCATGTTGAAGAATTAAAGCTCTCATACACTTAGGCACAACAATTTGCGAATGCATAGACTTGTCCGAGTGTTGTACCATTCGTACCAATATACCATTCTTCATAGTGATATACGATCTGTGATTCGTATTCTGATTAGGATCACTTTTCTTTGCGAGAAGGAAGAATTTCTTTAAAGAAGGATCTTCTTCTTGTCGTTTAACAAACGAGTCATGCGAAATCACCAAGTGATCGTCTTGGCTATCAACTCCATTACTATCATCAGATGAAGTTGGAGGAATAAGAGCTTGGGCTCTTGTTACCACTGCATTGACCGTTTGGATGTTTTGTTCCTCCCAACTAGAAATTTGTTGCGGGGTGCATTCCTTAACCCCATGAATACGACCGATTATAAGATCCGCAATAGGATTAGGAAGAAGACACGCGTGGACATCTCTTGTAAAGAAGGGAGTGTCAATGCTAATGATAGCAGTAGGTTATTTTTCCACGGTACCACCAAATGTAACACATTTGACCACCTTTCCCGTGTAACAGCGCTTATCTATGAGAGACTGTCTAACCCCGACAGTAGTACATCCAGAATAAAAAAGCACTGAGACTAGACTATCATTTACTAGACCTTTATGCAAGATAAGAGATCCTTTCCCATCATGCGCAACTTAACAGGAAGAGCAGGAAGAGGGTGACCACAAATTAAGGTAGATACAGTCGATGGCTCGAACAATGTTAAGCATTGGGGGCATTCAGTTGCTCTCCCAAAATCGAAAGCACAACCAGTGCTACTATTAGAGTTCCCATTATCATTTACCTGATTACAGGCTTCATTAAACTCTTGTTGCGCAGAGTTTGCCTGTTGGTAAGATTTTCTTTTGTTATGTCTAGGTCTGCCGCGATTATCATTTCCCCTGTAATTGTTATCATATTGCCTATTGTAATCATCATTCCGGTTTGAATCCCGGTTTCTAAATTCACCATCGTCATAATCTTGACGTCGAGAATGATTACCTCGAGAAGAAAAGCTCGGATAGTTTTTATTGTGATAACCTTTGCGATAGTGTCTATAATTATTACCACCAAAATTACGAAAACTACCATCTCGTCTCCAGTTCTTAGAAGAAAAACCTTCATATGTTGGATTACTCTGCTTATGAGTGTAATTCTGATTACTTTTCCTATTCCAGTTTTGTTGAGCACCCTGAAATTTCTTATTGAAATTAGGGCCATATGGTGCTGCCGAAGCAACTGGCAACCCTTCATTCATTTTAGAATTGCTAACTGTAGCATGGGGATGCGCGGTGGCATACTGACAACAGTATTCCTCCATGTCTTTTAAGTTTCTAGGTTTACGCTCATGAAGAAATGAAAGGAAAGAATCATTAACAGATTACAAAACTTTGTCTCGATGCAATACGTCCTTTAGACCTTCATATGTTTTCTCAGTTTGAGACAACTCAATCCATCGTGTAAATGTACGACGTATCTTTGTAACAAAATCAGAGAAATCTACTCCATTCTCTGGCAACATTGTCCTAAAACGAAGACGATAATCTTCTTCTTTTAGTTGATATTTTTTTAGTAATACTGCTCTAACAACATCATAATTAGTCCTGTCATGTTCCTCTATTGTCATAAGAGTAGTCACTGGTTCACCTGTAAAAAATTCCATCAGTAGTTCGACATATTTTTCCTTTTTTATTTTATGCGTATCGCATAAAAATTCGAATCTATCAAGATAATCCGTTATATCATCTTTTTAAGGATTGAAATGAGGTTATTTGATCTTACTAGACTTTTCCTTTGTTGTATCCGAAGTTGCTTGATGAGCACCAGCATTCATCAACTTTAATTTCTCTAACTCTAAAACCGCGAGTCTTTCCTCATGTTCCCTTTTTGCTTTTCTCTTTTCAGCCTCAGCTTGATATTTTCTTTCCTCAGCAGCAACTTGAAATTGAAGCTTTTTCTCCTCAGCAGCAGCTTGAAGTTTTTTCTCCACAGCAGCAGCTTGTAATTGAAGCTTTTTCTCCTCAGCAGCAGCTGTATTCTTCTATCTTCAGTTTCTCTATCCAACTGCATTTGTATCCTTTTCTCCTCAGCCTTCTGTGCCTTGGCATATTGAGCAAGTGCGAATTCTTTTAACTTCTCACCTGTTTTCCCAAGGGCTTTCCCTTGTTCAATAAAGACGTCCAGTGTAGACATTATGTCTAACTATGTGAGATCCGACCTGAAAAATTCAATAAATCACCTATCTCACCTTGATGGGAGACAAGTCTGTAATACTAGACTTGTATACTCACTTTATTTTATTCAATTCTCTTTGAGAGACAAGTCTTAATCAAAGACCTTGTATGATTACCTTGTTTCTTTATAATAATATTCTATCAATAATCTCAATATGAATAGTATATCATATTAATAACAATAATAATAATACATGACCAAGTATATGTATGTAGACTGTGTATGACAATAATAAATACAAGGGCAAAGATACAGAACAACAACCGAAAACGTTCGCAGAAGTCAAAAAAACAATACAGCGAAACTAAGGAAAATGTTACAAAAATATGTAAAGATGACTCGAAAAGTAAACAAGACAAATGGCAACACTGTTATAAACAAAAAAGGTGTAAAGAAATAAATGAAAGGAAGAGAGACGAACAGATACAAACAAAACAAATCGTAAATCAAAGAATGGAAAAATAACAAAAAAAACACTAACACATCTCGTCACAGCTAAACGTAGATAGCAACAATTGTCGCTAGCAAATCCCAATTAAGGAAATTTGCAGTCCCTACAGAAAACGCTCTCAATAGACAACCTCTATGACGTGTTATGATCTAAAGGAGTCACCTTACCCAACCAGCCCGCTGAAAACACCAGAAAAATACACAACAATAATACAAGTAACATAAATATCATCAATGGAATGTGTTGCAAACAAATTAATTACAAATAACAGTATAGTAACTCTCTTGCTCTTTGTCAACACGGGAGTACAATGTCAAGCGCGCAATGATTGTTAGATCCACAATAACATGTAGTGGTCTCCAGGAACATAAAGTCACTATGACCTTCTCGATGAATAGTTGAGACTTGAGGCCCAATGTTGAAAAAGTTCGTAGACGGTATTGTTTACCAAAAATACTTGACCTCGAAATATGTGACTTGAACGTTCAGACGTTGAAGAGTCTGTTGACTGTAACGTGTAAACAACCAGCGGTACTGTTTACAAAAAGGAATCGACTTGTGTGCAGCTGTGGTCCATGTAGCAATATTGCCAAGATGCCAACTCCAGTACTTGTACCCACTGTCGTTCATGTAGCATTATCACACAGATGCCAACACTGTTTATGTGGGTCAACAGTCGATGACCTATTTCTACTGTCCTGTGTAGCCAAAGCTTAGAAATGTAGAGTACTACCGATGTGTGTTATTTATAGCTGTCAACCTTGATCGTTCCGATCTGTAGTCGAAGCCAAAAGTGAAGCCGTAAAGCCCACGGAACTGGCCTACCAGAAATGTTACTTGACTTTTATAGCGTGATGCAAATGTTGATGTGTAATTGGCCAGGTATGCGTGTCGATGTCACCTGAACAGGGTAATGGTGTGGTGAACATCTGGGTCACTCACGCTGACAGCATACATGGTCCTTGTACGATGATGTCGTAGATTTTAGATGGGAGAATTAAGACTTGGGTTGGTCCCTTCTGAATAGATTGGAATGAGTGAGAGTCACAGTGTGAGTTAGTAAAGGAAATAGATTCCACGAGTGAGATGATAGAATGTGATATAGAGGCTGTCTCTGAAAGTGAAAAAAAAATTCTTCTCTCTCTCACCTATCTTCTACGACAGCTTTTACAGCGTCAGACAGTCTAAACACATATATATATATATTACATATATTTCTATCTACTCACGGGCACGCACGTACACGTGACGACAGTTAAACACACAGACGTGAGAAATCTATAACAATGAATATATATATATTAGAACGAGCTGACCAACGCACTGATTTAGTTCAAGAGAGATTTTTTTAAATTATCATCTAAAAAAAATCTTCTCACAACACCTAAAAAAGATACATCAAGGAAAACATATACAAATAGTCATAAAATTCAAGAAAATGCTACAAGGATGATAGCCCCGTTATGATCTTACTCTAGGTTTAGCCCACAGCCCCGTTAGGATGACAGATGATGGCCCAAAGAGTTATAGATGCATATGGTTAGGGTCTAATATTGTCCCCTTTCTTAAAGGTAAGAACTGACTTATGACAGCAGTATCTATTCTAAAGGAACAATTAAATTAAGCAGCAAGTCTTTCATAAGGAAAAATTACAAACAAATGAGTGCATTAAACAACGAACATCCTTCCGTCACTTTCACTCGGTTCTTTCATCCGGGTACCCAGGCTTTCGTGCTTACCTAAAAACTTGAGGTTGTTCACCGTCTGGCGCACCTTAGGACACTTCTCTACAGTGAATCTGGATTCTTTGGATAAAGCGAATCCCAGCTCTACAAATACAGGTTTCTTCCACTGTTTTCGGGGAGCGTTCACTTCACCAGTTAAATTTTAGATTTACTGTTAATGTCACTTGAATCAGGTTTGATAAGCAAGTTTAAACGGGCACACAGAGTTCAGAAAATGACGAGGATTCCCTTAATTTGGAAAAGATGACCAGTGGACAACTGCTCTCAACAGATAGTCTTGGTTCACTATCCACTCTTTCAATAGGGTCGGAAATGTTAATGTTATTTCTTGTAATTATTCTCGCCGCTAGGCAGCATGTACATTTGAATTTGTGGAACAATATGAACTGGCTCCAAAGCCCAGTATATATTTCTAGTCTTTAGAAACCGTTAGTGGGATGGGTACTACTGTCTATCTCTGATGGCACATGCACTGTCAGACCAGTGTTACTTGAAAAAACCCACGTGGTTAAAGATAGGAAATGTCAATGCTTCTCACAAGTATGTCTCTTTACTAAACGCCGGCAAGTTGGGTTCACCCCAGTATTCACTGAATGAAGAAAAACAACATATAATATACTATACAGAATATGTACTCGTTATAATCTTACATTTTAAACGGCAAGCCTACAGCTTGACTTATTATTATTAAAACTTCCCGTGAGATAAGTTATATAAAAATCAATCATCATGAATTAGGAATATCTGCGTATTCCGTCAATATTCACTGATGTCGCATCTAGCATTCATAAGTTAGTTTAGAAAAATATACTCGACTGAGTAGTTAGCAGTTAAATTAAATTTATTATAGCTACCTGTTTGTTAAGCTTAGAAATATAATTTATTCTGCTTTCCACTGTATGCATCACTAGAAAATAATACAGACTTATAAATTAATCGCTCTGCACCAAATCTAACTAGGGGAAAAAATAAGCAATTTAACACCTTAAACACTTTGCAAATGCTAGATATATTAGATATAATATTTTTACCTCCACACGCAGAACTACTGACTAAACCATGAACTAGAATACTGCAATCTAATGGTAGTCTAGAACTCGGCAAAATTTTGCCAAGAAACTCAGACTTCGCCAAAACACAGATATTTGGCCTAGCACAGCGATCTGTCTACTGCAAAATTTTGAGGACTGAATGAAAATAAGGTTTAGCATTCTGGTTATATCTATTACCAGACAAAGAGGTAAACGTTTAATTTCGCAAAATGCATGTACTCTCCCCTTCACTCTCTCTCACACCTCCCATTTACTAGAAGCATTTCCCCTAACTGACACTTCTCGTTTTCACGCCTCACGCTGACGAGGGCCCACCGTGAATGCAGTGTCAGGTCAGATTTCCAGACAACTGTCTCGTACTGCGTCGTAGAGATGTCAGTAATCACGCCTTACCTAAGCGCTCAGCCGAAAGAAACCCCGCGTGACAGGTGCAAATGTAGACATTTAGTTTGCTCTCATGTCTGAGATAAGCAAAAGTCACAGTTTCGTTCACTGACATCTAATGCCATAGAATGCATTCTCACGCCAAATCGTCTGGTGAGGGACTGAACGTTACGTCAGAAGTTACTCGTTTAATCAGCACTGATATGCGTTTCTAAATGAGACACTAAACTCGCAAAAGTGAGAATGGGAAAATAGTAATGTATATAGTCGCAAACGAACGAATGCGAAAAATACAGGAAAAAGGTAAAGAGTTAATAAATTAAAGGATATGGGTAAAAGAAAAAAAAGGAGAAGATATAGGCAATTTAATGATCATAAAACCTATGTGACAGTACGTCCCCCCTTTAAGATATGGAAGCACTCCATGTCTACGTTATGGAATATAATTTCCTATATCCGCAGCTTCAGGGTGTCTGTCCTCTTCCATCTCATCTCCCCCCTCCATCTCTGTGCAATTCCTACTCAAGTCTACTCCCAAAAGTTTTCTTCCTCTGGAATGTCTCCCATGCGCGCTTGAAAAAGCGTCGCCGCTTCTGGCATTTTTGAAAGAATTCGTGTGATTGCGGTGGAGTATCCCTGCCGCTATCATCATCTTTGTCAGCTTTGGCGATCGTCAGGAGATGGTCGGAGGTTGGCACTGGTTTTTCCAAGTATCTCTTTAAGAGATTTAAATGGAAAACCTTCTCATTTCCTTGAATAGAGATCTGGTAGTTAGCCTTAGAAAACTTTTTCAGGACGGTAAACCGCCCTTGCCATCCGATCCTCAGTTGGTTGTTCTCGGTAGGGAGTAACACCAAAACTTTCTCTCCTGCTTCTAATTCTCTCTCTTTCGCGACTTTCCTGTATCGGTTAGCGTGCTTTGCGCGTGCTCGCTTAAAGTTAGTCGTTGCTAGGTCCCATCCTAGTTTCAACCTTCCTTTCAAATCCGATACGTATTTGCTTGCTGAGACAACTGTCTCATCCGCCTTCTCGTCTGTCAGAGACTGAAGTAAGGCTTCGAGCGGGTACTTAATGGGTCTGCCGAATAAGAGTGTAGCTGGCGGAAATCCTGTGGAAGTATGAGGAGATTCTCTGTAGCCAAATAATGCTGCAGGAATACAGAGATCCCAATCTTGAGGTTTCACTTGTGCCAGCTTACTTAGCATCATGGTGAGGTTTCCATTAGCACGTTCCACGAGCCCATTTCCGGCCGGAGTATATGGCTTAGTGTGGATGTGTTGGGTCCTCAAGATCTTCACGATCTCATCCATCAACAGGTTTCGGTATTGAGATCCGTTATCCGTCAGCTCTTGCTAAAGGAGTCCAAACCGATTGAAAATCTGCACGAAGGCTTCTGCGACATGCTTGGCATCTGCGCATGTTAGCGGTATAGCTTCTGCCCATAAAGTGCATGTATCGACTAAGTCAGGATAAACCTGTTCCTTCTTTTAGTCCTTTCGAAAGGCCTTAAAATGTCGATCACAACCCGTTCGAATGGTGTTCCCACTATTGGCATTTCACCCAACGAGACTAGGGGTGTCCGTTGCTTGGGTGGTACACGTTGGCACTAGGCACAGGATTTGACATATCTGATAATATCAGTATTTACTCCTGGCCACCAATAATGAGTGGTTATCCGTTGATTTGTGGCGTTCTGTCTCATATGTCCGCTGAAGGGAAGAGAGTGCTCCATTTCTATTATTTGGCTTCTGTACTGTTTCGGTACTAGGAGCTGGTTGTAACCTTGGTCAGGCTTGCCCGTTCTGCGATAAAGTACGCCATCCTTAGAAAAAATGTCCCCGTGCTGTCTGGGTTCCTTAGCCATGGACAGTTTCCTAAAGCAGGGTGCCAAAGTAGGGTCCTTTTGTTGCGCTTCTTTAAGTTCCATGGGTAACAATATAGGCGCAGGCTCCCGTTCCTTCTTGGTTTGCCCTCTTGTAGTTACCGCTGCCACAATCGGCTCTTCCGGTTTCCCAATACACACGTATCTCCCGCCAAGTATGACTGGGTAGATGGGATCATCCATAACAGCCGCTTTGATCACGCCTCTGACAAAGTCAGAGTGTATCTCCACCAATGCGATGGGAAGCGCTGTAGGTGCATCACTCTTACGAACTCCACAAAATTGGACGGTCTCTGCTGTCTCTTGACCGGGTTTGACCAGGTTTCTGGCGACAATGCAATCATAAGAAAGCCCCGTGTCAAATAAGCAAGAAGTTTGAGAACCGTTCAAAATAACAGTACCTCGCGTTGAGGGTCTATCCCCAACAGGTTGGAAATCACTGTCAATAATTCCACCTTGCGAGACTGTTAATAAGCATCCGATGCGTTTCGGCTCGGTGTGCTCGGTCTGATCATATGTCCCGTGCTCAGGGGTTCTCCCTTTGCCACCTTGTCCTTTCTGGCTGCGCTGCCATGTAGGGCGGTCGGGTTGATCAGACTGTTTGGGGTGGTTGGGGTACTTGTTTTTGTAGAACTTGGATTTTTCAGGAGGGGGGTTTGAGATCCAGTTTCTCTGTGGTTATTTTGGTTAGAAATATGAGAAGTATGAGAAGCCTGAGAAGATTGGTCTAGATTATTTTTCCGAAAATGCTCTTCTGTCGGTTTACGTTTTGAGGCCGGTAGTTCAGCCAGCGCATTGTGATAACGCTCAGAATTCTCTAAGATGTCTTCAAGCTTTTCTGCACCTTGCTCAGCCAAAAACCTCCGGGTGTCCGCAGACAAAGTGTTCTTTATTTGTTCTGTTAGAACAAATTCCTCAAGACCTTCATAGGTAGAGGGGAGCTGTGAAAGCTCAAGGCACTTTGTTAGGTATCCCTTTAGACGGGAAGAGAACTGCTGGAAATTTTCCTAGCTCTCTTTCCTGCTGTTTCGGAAGAGTTGCAAAAATTTGCGAGCATTCATTTCAAAACGCTCGAGCAAAGCTTTCTTCAACACATCATAGTTGTCTTGTTGGCTGCTTTCCAGTTTGGCGTAAACATCATACGCACTACTTTTCAAAGCCTGAGAAAGCTTCACATTCCATCACGACCTCTCCAAACCGTACAGAGTTGCAATTTTCTCAAATTTTTCTAACCATGTGTCAATCTTCTCATTAGGACAAGGGAAAGATTCTAGCGGAAAAGACATAGCCGTGAGATGAGTAGATTGAGTATTGGCAGGATCAGTTAAGGAAGAATGAGGAGAAGACTCTCCATTGCTGGAGGTAGAGGTAGCACCACGACTTTGGAATTCAAGAGTTTTAAGAGCCAACTCATGCTATCTCTCTTCCCTCTCCTTCTCATGCTGTCTCTCTTTCTCTCATTCCACATGCTGTCTCTCTTTCTCCTTTTCCTCATGCTGCATCCTGCGAATTTCCATCTCCTCGTCCATCTTCTTCTGCTCTAATAGACGGTCTTCCCTTTCCTTCTCTCTAGCTTCTGCTTCTTTCCTCTTGAGTTCTTCTTTTTCCTCTTTAGCTTCAGCTGCTTTCCTCTCCGCATCATATCTCTTAAGTTCGTCTCTGACAAACGCTTTCGCTTCCTCTCCTTCCAGTCCCTCCTCTCTCGCTTCGTCCCTGAGGAGTTGTCTAAGCTTTGCCCTCTCGGCCATATTATGTCAGTGACTGAGACTAGTTAGGAAAGAAAATAGGACAAAGGATACACTGGTTCCTACCACTTACGAGAAAATACCAAATAAAAGATGATATACTTAACCCTGGGATACCTCCTCCAAAATAAAACTCTTACTATCGCTGCTATTAATCGGCAATAAAGCACCTAATGCAAAACACGACTACGCCAACTAAATGGTAGTTAAGATTTTCTCACTGAAAAATAAGTTGCTACAGTGGAAAACACAATGATTATAGCAAAAATTCCGGAGAAAAAAATACCCCTTAATTTATCCATTACAAGTACACCCCTGAAGACAGTTAGAGTGAGGGAGGCAATTAATCTGGACAAATAGTCCGAAACGCACTCCTTAGCTTTGCTCAAACACCTACTTCTTCAGTACCCGGTGAATGTTATACACTCACCACTTTACCAGCGTTTAGTATTACAAATCAACAATTAACATATATTCCGACAAAATCAACCTGTATACCAAATGTATAATGCTTAATAATGCTGTGGAAAAAACAATCATTAGCCGTGTGGTCAGCACGCCCATAAACAGATCGTTATGTCTAGGGGATAATTATTTTAAAAATATATAACAAACTCCACGAGACAATCACACTCTTACTCTATATCAGAATAAAGAATCTTACAGACGAGCTGATGTTTGTCGTCTCGTCTTCCTATTCAAAGTTCAAAATCCCGATAGACAAGTCCACATCTGTCGTATCGTCTCAGGATTTTGGGTTCACTTCCCGGTAACAAGCAACCATTTGTCGTAGATTTTAGATAGGAGAATTAACACTTGGGTTGGTCCCTTCTGAATAGATTGGAATGAGTGAGAGTCACAGTGTGAGTTAGTAAAGGAAATAGATTCCACGAGTGAGATGATAGAATGTGATATAGAGGCTGTCTCTGAAAGTGAAAAAAAATCTTCTCTCTCTCACCTATCTTCTACGACAGCTTTTACAGCGTCAGACAGTCTAAACACATATATATATATTACATATATTTCTATCTACTCACGGGCACGCACGTACACGTGACGACAGTTAAACACACAGACGTGGGAAATCTATAACAATGAATATATTAGAACGAGCTGACCAACGCACTGATTTAGTTCAAGAGAGATTTTTTTTAAATTATCATCTAAAAAAATCTTCTCACAACACCTAAAAAAGATACATCAAGGAAAACATATACAAATAGTCATAAAATTCAAGAAAATGCTACAAGGATGATAGCCCCGTTATGATCTTACTCTAGGTTTAGCCCACAGCCCCGTTAGGATGACAGATGATGGCCCAAAGAGTTATAGATGCATATGGTTAGGGTCTAATATTGTCCCCTTTCTTGAAGGTAAGAACTGACTTATGACAGCAGTATCTATTCTAAAGGAACAATTAAATTAAGCAGCAAGTCTTTCATAAGGAAAAATTACACACAAATGAGTGCATTAAACAACGAACATCCTTCCGTCACTTTCACTCGGTTCTTTCATCCGGGTACCCAGGCTTTCGTGCTTACCTAAAAACTTGAGGTTGTTCGCCGTCTGGCGCAACCTTAGGACACTTCTCTACAGTGAATCTGGATTCTTTGGATAAAGCGAATCCCAGCTCTACAAATACAGGTTTCTTCCACTGTTTTCGGGGAGCGTTCACTTCACCAGTTAAATTTTAGATTTACTGTTAATGTCACTTGAATCAGGTTTGATAAGCAAGTTTAAACGGGCACACAGAGTTCAGAAAAACACGAGGATTCCCTTAATTTGGAAAAGATGACCAGTGGACAACTGCTCTCAACAGATAGTCTTGGTTCACTATCCACTCTTTCAATAGGGTCGGAAATGTTAATGTTATTTCTTGTAATTATTCTCGCCGCTAGGCAGCATGTACATTTAAATTTGTGGAGCAATATGAACTGGCTCCAAAGCCCAGTATATATTTCTAGTCTTTAGAAACCGTTAGTGTGATGGGTATTACTGTCTATCTCTGATGGCACATGCACTGTCAGACCAGTGTTACTTGAAAAAAACCCACGTGGTTAAAGATAGGAAATGTCTATGCTTCTCACAAGTATGTCTCTTTACTAAACGACGGCAAGTTGGGTTCACCCCAGTATTCACTGAATGAAGAAAGACAACATATAATATACTATACAGAATATGTACTCGTTATAATCTTACATTTTAAACGGCAAGCCTACAGCTTGACTTATTATTATTAAAACTTCCCGTGAGATAAGTTATATAAAAATCAATCATCATGAATTAGGAATATCTGCGTATTCCGTCAATATTCACTGATGTCGCATCTAGCATTCATAAGTTAGTTTAGAAAAATATACTCGACTGAGTAGTTAGCAGTTAAATTAAATTTATTATAGCTACCTGTTTGTTAAGCTTAGAAATATAATTTATTCTGCTTTCCACTGTATGCGTCACTAGAAAATAATACAGACTTATAAATTAATCGCTCTGCACCAAATCTAACTAGGGAAATAAATAAGCAATTTAACACTTTAAACACTTCGCAAAATGCTAGATATATTAGATATAATATTTTTACCTCCACACGCAGAACTACAGACTAAACCACGAACTAGAATACTGCAATCTAATGGTAGTCTAGAACTCGGCAAAATTTTGCCAAGAAACTCAGACTTCGCCAAAACACAGATATTTGGCCTAGCACAGCGATCTGTCTACTGCAAAATTTTGAGGACTGAATGAAAATAAGGTTTAGCATTCTGGTTATATCTATTACCAGACAATAGGTCATCTGCATATAAGGCAGCTTTCACTCCTGCAGGGGGGTCCAAATGGGGCAGTGATGCGCAATACAAGACTCAACATGTCTCTTAGCCTCTCCTGCCCAAGTCTACCTCACCTACTCGTGGTGGACCCCGTTATACCCAGTAATCTTGCCGAAGGTTGGGTATCAACCCCAGCGGGAGGCAAGATGGGACAGCAAACGAGGTAAAGGCAAAATCAAATCCCCCAGCCAGAGGGGGAGGCATGAGCACACTCTGCCTTAAGAAACAGGTGCTGAAGTCAGATGTACCAGGCCAGGAGGCGCACCAGCAACCATGGTACCATGCAACCCGCTTTGGTTTAATATGTCTACACAACAGATGTCAAAAAATTATCGGTATGGTGCTCGCCCTGTGAAGTCCCTCCAGGCAGGAGCAGTGCCGGATTCTGAGCCTCGACAGAATCCACCCTCAGCTACTGGAGGTCTCCTTAGTCCGCCAAATGGAGCCAGGAGGCGGAAGGAGAAAGTAACTGGCCAACCAGATAAGACGACGGCCCCTCTGAATGTCATGCATTGGAATGCAGAGGGAGTCAACAACAAAAAGACTGAACTAGAGAATACCCTATTTCGGAAAGAAATTAGCATATGCTGCATACAAGAAACCCACCTACAGGAAGGAAAACATTTTAAGATACGTGGCTATCAATGCTTCAGAGTTGACAGAAAAGATCGGAAGAAGGGTGGCATACTAACACTGATAAGGAATAACCTCAACGCTATAGAATCCAAGACATATAAAGAAGGTGCAGAATACCAAGTAATCCATCTAAAACATAACACTCTGGAACTGGATCTCCTAAACTTCTACTGCCCCAATGACATACCACTGAACATGACTAGCATAGATGTCCCCATTGGCAACTTCATAGCGGTGGGAGACTTCAACAGCCATTCCCAAAGCTGGGGATACAACCAGCTAGATAGAAGGGGCGAAGAGATAGAAAACTGGCAAGACGACAATAACCTAACCCTTCTAAACAACCCTAATGATCCTCCAACCTTTTACTCCAGAAGATGGCATAGCACCTCTACTCCAGACCTGGCATTCTGCACACCTGATTTGGCTGGGATAGTGGAAAGGGAAATAGGAGAACAACTCGGTGGAAGTGATCATCGTCCTGTATTCATCAAAATTAATAGAACAATTAATACAAGTCCAAGTCAGCCAAGATGGAATTATAAAAAAAGCAAATTGGTCCATTTATCAACACAGAGCAAATCTGCTTACAAAAGATATTAAGGTACTAGACAGAGACATTAACAGAGTCATCTGGGATTTTAATAATGGAGTACTCAAGGCAGCAAAGGAGACAATACCGAGAGGAGCGAGGAAGAACTATGTACCATATTGGTCCAACACACTACAAAACCTACATGAAGATATGAATGAAGCAAGGCACACTGCAGAGGTACAACCATCCCAACAGAACCATATCATGCTACAAAAGGCAAAAGCAAAATTCATTACAGGAAAGCTAGAAGCCCAGAGGAGAAGCTGGAGGGAAAAAACATATAAACTAAACCTTGAAAAGGAAGGGAGAAAGTTGTGGAAACTCACTAAACAATTGAATGACGATAACAATTCTCAACGACAAACCATTACACTAGACGATGCAGGGAAACTATATACCGGCAAACAAGCAGCAGACATATTTGCGGAATCCTACAGAAATGAAAGTAACATCTCCGTCAATTTACGCAGACAACGAGACATTCGTCAAGAAATAATCCACACTAGAACTAATGGAAACAGTCCGGACGTTATGTCCAAACCTTTCAATATGGACGAGTTAAAAACAGCCGTGTGGAAACTTAAAGACAGGAAATCACCAGGCCCGGATGGTATAACCAACGAAATGCTAAAACACCTAAGATATACAGCAATGAGCAAACTGTTGCAAATATACAACTACAGTTGGATGACAGGCAGTGTGCCACAGATATGGAGAGAGGCGCTCATGTGTCCCATCATAAAGAAAGGAAAAGACAACAGGAAGGCCACCAGCTACAGACCAATAAGCCTAACAAGCTGTGTATGTAAGACAATGGAGAGGATGATCAACAGAAGATTGAAATGGTACTTGGAATCCGAGAAAATTTTAGTGCCAGAACAAGCAGGGTTTAGAGAGTGCAGCAGCACAGAAGACTAAATCACATACCTGTCACAGATCGTTGAAGATGCCTTCCAAGAAAAGAGAAAAGTCTTTACCCTATGGATAGATCTCCAAAAAGCTTTTGACAAAGTATGGAAAGACGGGTTAATAGTAAAACTGCAAAGGAACGGAATCAAGGGTAATATGAGAAAATGGATCCAGTCGTTCCTACACAATCGGAAAGCAAGAGTCACTATGGAAGGTCACAACAGCAAGAAAATCCTCCTAAAACATGGAGTTCCTCAAGGCTCAGTATTGTCTCCCACCCTGTTCCTTGTATTCATCAATGACCTCATCCACGATCTGCCACAAGGTGTGAGAGCTGCCCTATACGCTGACGACTTGGTGGTGTGGTGTGTAGAAGAACATCTAACTATCGCTAATAAGCGAATACAAAGGGCAGCAGACAACATAGCAGCATGGGCAGAGAAATGGATGGTGCAGATCAACGCTGAAAAATCATCAACAACACTTTTCACGCTCTCCAACAAAGACAAAGCAGGAGAGATACGACTTGGAAATATACATGTCCAAACAGATGAGGAACCGGTGTACTTGGGCATTACATTAGATAAGAGAATGACATGGAGGCACCACATCGAGAGAACAGAGGCTAAAGCGAGAAGAAAACTTTCCATACTGAGGAAAATAGCTGGATCAAGTTGGGGAGCTAACGAAACAACACTAAAGAAAGTGTATACAGGTGCAATAAGACCTATATTAGAGTACGGATCAGCAGCATGGTCTACAGCAGCCAAATCACACCTACAAGCCTTAGATAAAGTACAAAATCAAGCGCTTAGGTTGATCACGGGTGCCATGAAGACCACACCAATAAATGAAATGGAAAAAATCACAGGCATTCCACCTTTATTATACAGACGAGACACTAAGACCCTGATCCAAGCAGAAAAGTACAAGAACATGCCCGCACATCCAATGAAAACTAGATTTGGAGATTTAGCCAGTGGGAGGTTGAAGAGAAGCAGTTTTGTGCATCGGTCCAAAAAACTAATTAGAACATACAAGGATGAACTACCAGACATCACTAAGGAAATAACTCCCACACTCCTCCCAACCCCATGGGAACAACATCAAAATTTCAGTATTAAGACCTCCATAACTACCACCTGCCCCATGGGAGAGCTAAATACTCTCCAAAGGAAAATAGCAGCATGTGACATGATTGAAGAACTATACCCCAGAGAAGCATGGATCCAAGTATATACTGATGGATCTGCAACCAGAGCAGTGAAGAACGGAGGCGCAGGAGTTTATGTGGTCTATCCAGACAAAGAAAATGAATCCACCTGTTCACCTACTGGAATATTCTGTTCAAACTATGCTGCTGAAGTACAGGCCATAAGCATTGCTGCAGGAATAATAAATAACACAATAAGCCAATGTCAGCAGGTTGTATTCCTTACCGATGCAATGTCAGTTCTGCAAGCCCTCAACAGTGATAAACTGCCAGAATTAAACAAAGTCCTATGCGAAGTAAATATCAAAAGAAGGGTAGTGCTACAGTGGATACCATCACACTGTGGCATACCAGGAAATGAGAGAGCAGATATGTTAGCAAAAGAGGGAGCAACACAGGAACAAAAAAAACAAACAATCACATTCCAGGAAAAGAAGACCCTTATCAAGGCCATCAGGAAAATTGATCAACAAAGAGACAACTATCAATATCTTGATCGAGCAAAACAGGTGATCCTGTTCCGTATGAGAACAGGACACAACAGACTGAACAGTCACTTATACAGACTGAGATTGGTCCCATCACCCCTATGTACGTGTGGACAGGCAGCACAGACAGCCGAACACATCCTGCAAGACTGCCACATGCTTAGTCAATTGCGAACTGAACATTGGCCCACAGAGACGCACATCCACACAAAGCTGTTTGGGAGTCTTGAAGAACTTTCAACCACAGCAACATACATCCAGAAAACCGGACTTCTTGTGTAGACATTTCTAAACAACAGCGAACGAGAAGAAGAAGAAGACTCCTGCAGGGAGATCTTTCACCAGGTCATTGATGTAAACAAGGAAGAGTGTTGGGGAAATTACTCCTCCTTGAGGTACCCCCTGATGGAGCAACACTTTTCTGCTCTGCAGACCGTCAAGAGTGACTCTAGTTCTCCTGTTATGCAAGTATGACTGGATCCATTTCATCATGTTGCCTTGGATTCCACTTCTCCTAAGTTTTGCAATGAGGCCATCTTTCCACACCTTGTCAAAGGCCTGCTTGAAGTCGACCCAGATCGTTAGGACCTTTTTCTTCTCCTGGAAGGCATCTTCTATTGCTTGAGACAAGTAAGTAACTTGGTCTTCTATACTGTAGCATTCTCTAAATCCAGCTTGTTCCGGCACCAGGATCTGCTCAGACTCTAAATACCATTTCAATCTGTGGTTGACTATTCGCTCCATAGTCTTCCCAACACAGCTTGTGAGACTGATTGGCCGGTAACTTGCAGCCTCGGTCTTACATTTCCCTTTCTTTAGTATGGGTATTGTGATGGCTTCTCTCCATACTTGGGGTACCGTTCCTTTCAACCAGCTGTGGTTGAATATCTCAAGCAGTTTTGTCTTTGCTGCTGAGCTCAGATTTACTAGCATTTCGTTGCTGATTTTGTCTGGGCCGGGTGACTTTTGAAACTTAAGCTTGGAAATAGCCTTCTGTAGTTCTCCTAGTGTGATGGGTTCCCTCATTGGGGCAGGAGTATCTGTCTGTCCCATGGTTGCCAGTATTTCTTTTCTTATCTCTCTCTGATGATCTATGTTAATGGGTAAGTTGCTTTCTGAACTGTATCTTCTAGCAAACAAGTCTGCAGCTTGTTTTCCTCTGAAAAGTTTGCCACCTTCATCCAATGTGATAGTCTGCCTAGGTGAGGAACGCTCTTCATTTAGAGACTTGACTAATCTCCAAAGTTTCCTGCCGTCTTTCTCAAGGTTCAGCGATGCCGTTTTAGTTCTCCAGCTTTTCCGTTTTTCTTCTAGCTTTGTTCTCTGAAACTCTGCTACAGCCTTTTTCCATTTGTTGTGAGTTTCAAGTGAAGGCTGAGACTCTGCGTCCTTTCTAGCCCTGTCCATAGCTTCCTGACGTTCTTGGAGTGTGCTGGACCAGTATGGTATGTAGTTACGCCGGCATCCTTTGGGAATGGTTTCTTTTGCAGCTTGTAGTATGCATCTGTTGAAGTCTTTTACCACTTCATTAATGTCTCTGTTCTGTACCTTGAGGGTAGACAGCAGCGTGTTCACCTGATGCCTGAATAAACCCCAGTTGGCTTTTTTGTAGTTCCATCTTGTAATGGCTGGGCCTGTACTGAGAGTTGCACTCTGGACAGTAAGAAAGATTGGGCGATGGTCGCTTCCCCCTAGTTGGTCTCCTACTTCTCTACTAATAGATCCAGCTATATCTGGTGTGGAGAAGGCAAGATCTGGTGTTGAAGTTGTGTGCCATCCTCTGGAGTAGAAGGTAGGAGTATCTGTGGCATTATTGACTAGGATTAGGGAGTGATCATCTTGCCAAGTTTCAACCTCTTCACCTCTGTGATCCAGATGGTTATAGCCCCAGCTCTGGGAGTGGCTATTAAAGTCTCCAACTGCTATAAAGTTGGTGGCTGGTACCTGTATAGAGCTGAGACTCAGGGGTTTGTTGTTCGGACAGTAATAGTTCAGGAGTTCTATTTCCATCTTGTCTACCTTTATCTGCAACAGCTGATATTCTGCTCCATCCATGAAGGTTTTCCTTTCGTGTGCAGGAATGTTATTCCTTACAAGAGTAAGTACTCCTCCTTTTCGTCTATCTTTTCTGTCGGATCTGAAGCATTGATATCCCCTTATTTTAAAGGTTTGATCTGCTTTCAAGTGAGTCTCTTGGATACAGCAAACACTGACTTGCTTCTCATACAAGATGTTTTCCAGCTCTGTCTTTTTGCTGTATCCAGCCTGCTTGCTGTTCACTCCCTCTGCATTCCAGTGCATCATGACAAGTGGCACTCTGGGTTTCTCTTTTTCTGTTTTGTTTTGGTCAGTAGTTCTCCTCCGCCGTCTGCTGACTCCACAAGACGGTCTAGAGGGTCCTCCAGTAGCTGAGGGTGGGCTCTGTCGAGGCTCAGAGCCCGGCACTGCACCTGCCTGGTGGAGCTCCACAGGGCGAGCACCAGTACGAGATTTATTTGACGGTGTACTCTCCATAGAAAAAAAAAGCGAGTTGCGTGATACTGTGGTTTCCGGTGCGCCTTCTGGCCCAGTATCTATGACTTTAGCACCTGTTCAACGGGAGAGTGGGCTCATCCCTAATCTGTTTATGTTCCCAGTAGTAGACTATTCGCAAGCAGCCTGGGGGTGTCACTGCTCTGCGCGGACCTTGTTTACCGAGGCGGCGTCCGAGCTCGTATGGTGAAAATATGGTTGCATTATCTTCAAAATAGCCCTGTCTTTCCTGCCATCCTGCAACTTTGAGTTAGGGAGTTCTGAGCTCCAGTCTCTTTCCCAGGCATTTTATCCTGGCCTGGCACGCATACAGAGGACCCCACTTCTGGTTCTAAGTTAGCAGTTGGGGATAGGTGGGGTAGCACACTGTGCATTCCCCGTCATCCAGGGGGCTCTCCAACTATGCAGAGCTTGCACAATGCTGTGCTCTGGTTCTGGGCTCACCCAAGGAATCCTCACGTCCTGCACAGAGCCACTTCCAGATACCCACCACCTGCCAACCCCCCATTGTAGAAATCTCCTGCATGCGGCCATCCAGTCAAGAGCCAGTATTAAGTCTGGTGCCCAAGTGATCCCCCCAAGCTCAGTGTGCAATTCTGGGTTCTCATCATGCTGCAACACAGGGGGGATTGTGATGCTCAGCCATCTCTCTCAACTCTGCACCGATAAGTGACATCGGGGACTTAACTGTGTCTCAGTACTGGGAGGCCCCGTTTCCGGGTACACCACACACAGCCAATTGAGGCAACGGTCGCCGTGGGCGTGTCTTCAGTGGGGAAGTTGTGGAGTCTTCCTGTCCATGTTCTTGCACATCCTAACACTGCCCGCAAGACATCGGAGGTTTGGAGAGTGGCCTTCTCTGCTTTTTTGAGCCGGGGTGGGCTCCCCGGGCAAGTCTCGATGGGGATCGGGACGTGTCCATGCGCCAGTGGGCCCAGCATCGGCCGCATCTGTTGGAGGACTTGCTCTGCCAGGTTTGAGTTAGTAAATTCCAACTTTGTCATCTTCTTGGCATTGTGATGCTGGGGTGCCTGTGGATTTCCTAACGCCCCGGGTAGAAGCCAGAAGTGTACTGTGCCAGCTCTGGGGGAGATAAAGGGGGTGTTTCTGCGTCTCCTTGTGATACGTAGTCAAGGTAGGGCTCACAGTGCTCTTTCCCCGCCACCAAATTGCCTGCTGGTTACGCCGAGTTCTCCGAGGCTCTAGGCATGTGACCAAGAGTTGAAGGCAATAGGATCGTCACGTCCTGAGTCTCTGTGCCTGTACGATGGGCTCCGATCTTCAGGGAGCAGTCCACACTCGTTCCCACTCCCAAGACCTGTTCAGTATCCATCTGGCTCCTTCCCACCCACAGAGGGCGTGTACGGTGTAGTGCACCGGTTTTATTATCGAGGTTTGCTCCTCTAGATCCGTTGTGTTTAGCCTGAGGATTCGCACCCTCAGTTACCAGGACTACCTCGAGGAGGGTGTGGCTCTTCACCACGCACAACGATCTTGGGGTATGAGAGGTTTTGCTAGGCCAAGAGACTAACACCGCAATGGTCGCTCCTTTCATGAACAGAATTCACTAGGCCTAGGGTGAAGCAAGGGGGGAAACCCACTACCCACAACACCAGCACATCATACCCCCTGTCTGTAGACTTTGCCCCGAAGAATAAGTAAAAACAATATAAGAGCAGGGCTGGGAAGGTCGGAGATCAAGAGCCAGGTGAAGCTAACTATAAACGAAGAATGGAAGGCAACAAAGAAGAACAGTAGAAAAGGCAGACACGCGTTCAAACTGCTAAAAGAACCAACAAGGACGTGCCAGGTCAGAGAAGAATTAAAGATACCATCGAACAAAAAACTGTGGCGTCTCCGTCTCGGTGCAGCATACTTTATGATAGAGGAACCACACTGTCAAGATTGGCAGTAATAGAATGACATAGACCAATACCTGATCCACTGTAAAAAGAAAGAATAACAAAGGCTTAAATTAAAAACTTACTATAAAAATCATAATATAGACATGACAGGGGATACGGTTTTAAGTATAGATGCCACAGGAGAAGCCCAATCAATACTTAAAAGATATGTACATAAAACAAAGGAAAACATATAAGGTTAGTACTTCAGAAAAGACATTCAACCAACTAGAAATTAAGCAACAAGAACTAGATCCCCCCAAAAAAAACTTATGAACTACACTTAGAACAAGGAAAGACAACGAGGTTTAAAAAAAAAACAACTCAAAAAGAACAAATACTAATACAAATTAAAACCAAGTGTAAAGGACAATAGTTATCTATAAACAATACAGAAGAGAAAATAAAATGACAAATACTAATATAAATTAAAATCAGCAACTGAAAAAGACAAGAGTTATTTAAATTTAATACAGAATAAGTAAAAAAAATGACACTAAATACCCCAATTATAACCATTTTTCAGTTTAAACAGAGTAGACCAAGATGGAACGAGAAGATGCAATAACGGGCAGCTGTTAAGTGCCCGCTCTCCACCCATGACCTCTTCAAAACAACAACAACAACATTCAAATCAACACACAAACACGAATACCAGCCAGAACGGTAGATTAGAGAAGAGAAAGTTGCCAAGACTGATTCCTGCTTGCATGCACGCCGGGCAGACTTGCTTCACTAAGTCGAGTCAAAATCTGGTGTGTATTAACCTTTGAGGGTTTATTCATTAAAGAACACGAGGAAGGAAAAACAATGCCCTCTCAAATTTATAAAGGCCAAGCAAGGCAAATTGCTTACTGCACCGAAGGAAGTAATGGAAAGATGGAAAGAATATTTCTCAGAACTCCTGGATGGTGAGCATGGTGAAGCATCAGAAATGATAACCACTAACACAGAAGAGGAAACCAATGGTGATGAAGATGACAAAGATGGAAGAACTGAAGGCAGCACTGGAGAAAATCAAGATGGGCAAAGCAGCAGGGCATGATGGTATAATACCAGAAATGGTTAAGTAGATGGGAGCATCAGGCGACCTACTACTCTTAAGGGTTTTACAGGCAGCGTGGTACAACAAGACCATACCAAAGGATTGGGAGATTGCCATCATAACACCAATTTTCAAAGAGGGTGACAATCGACAGTGTGGAAACCATAGAGGCATATCCCTTCTCAGTGCCCCTGGTAAAATGTACTCTAGAATCCTAGAATCCTAGAGCAGAGACTCCGACGCCTAGCTGAGCCACAATTGGATGAGGTCCAGTGCGGATTCCGAGCAAACCGAAGTACTCAAGACCTAATCTTCACACTCAGACAGCTGAGTGAAAAGACTCTTGAGTATAAGAGTGAGATCCATCTTTGTTTCATAGATCTGGAAAAGGCGTTTGACAGGGTCCACTGGAGCAATCTTTGGGACTGTTTGGCAAGGAAGAATATTTCAGCACCTCTGATTCATGCTATACAGAGCTTCTACAAGTCTTGCAGAAATTATGTGAGGACAGCAAACCATAAGTCAGAAGAGTTCAGGACCACCACTGGTGTAAGACAAGGTGATATCCTATCACCTTACCTTTTCATACTCCTCATGGATGATGTCATCAAGGCATGTAAGGAGAGAACAATAAAGTATTCAGTGGGGTACTGGAAGGTGAGACAGGTCTATATTTCGGACCTGTCATTTGCTGATGATGTTGCCCTGATTGCTAAATTAGAGGCACATCTCTTATCCAACCTGCAAGTCTGGGAACTTTTCAAACACATCGTCTCAACTTTAGTTTAGGCAGCACTTTGTTCCGGTCAAAAATGTAGTTGTTGTTGTTGTTGTTTTTAAGAGGTGATGGGTGGAGAGCGGGCACATAACAGCTGTCCGTTATTGCCTCTTCTCGTTCCATCTTGGTCTACCCTGTTCAACCTGAAATTTGGTTATAATTGGGGTATTTAGTGTCATTTTATTTTTTTTATTTTTTTATTCAATTTAGGTAGCTATTGTCTTTAGCAGTTGGTGATTTTAATTTATATTAGTATTTGTCCATTTTATTTTCTCTTTTGTATTGTTTCTTGATAACTATTGTCCTTTACACTTGGTTTTACTTTGTATTAGTATTTGTTCTTTTTGAGTTGTTGTTTTTTTAATTTTTATTTATTTAATATCTTGTTGTCTTTCCTTGTCCTATGAGTAGTTAGTAAGTTGTTTTTTTTATTTTTATTTCGGGTTTTTTTGTTTGTTGGTTCTAACCTTATATGTTTTCCTTTGTTTTATGCATATATCTTTTAAGTATTGATTGGGCATCTCTAGGGGTATCTATACTTAAAACCTTATCCCCTGTCATATCTATATTGTGATTTCTATAGTAAGTTTTTAATTCAAGCCTTTGTTGTTCATACTTTATACAGTGGATCAGGTAGTGGTCTATGTCATTCTCTTCCTGACATTCTTGGCAGTGTGGTTCTTCTATCATAAAGTATGCTGCACCGAGACGGAGACGCCACATATTTTTTTTTTTATGGTATCTCTAATTCTTCTCTGACCTGGCACGTCGTCGTTGGTTCTTTCAGCAGTTTGAACGCGTATCTGCCTTTTCTACTTTTCTTTCATGTTGTCTTCCATTCCTCGTTTATAGTTATCTCCACTTGGCTCTTGTTCTCCAACCTTCCCAGTCCTGCTCTTATATTGTTTTTACTTGTTCTTCCATTCTTGGCGTTCTGATCTGCCAACTCGTTACCAGCAATATCTATGTGTGCTGGAACCCACACTAGCCTCACACTGCATCCTCTGTTCCCTAGTTATGTATTAATTGATAAAATTTCTTCCTTTATGTCTGGCCGGCTACATTTACCTGGGTGTTCTAGTGCTTGCAGTGATGATAGTGAGTCTGTAAATATCGTAACAGCTTCTGGAGGGTTATTGTTGCGGTCATTTTTGACGGAGTTTCAGACGTCAATTTATTTGTCGCATTTTTTGGTCACCCTGGTCAAAGTTAGGGAACTATGTCTTAACTTTGCTGTGTCAAGGGTTATCTCCCTTTTTGGTTCATTCATTGTGTTTGACCTTTAGGGTCAAAGGTAAACAGTTCTGGGCGATGTGCCATGCGCAGTTGGAGAGCGCAAAATTAGACTTCCGTCAGGGAGAGTTGGGTCCTGGTTTCTGTGGGACGTGAATGTGCGTTGTATCCTGGGGAAGGAAAATCTTCGAAGTGACTGCGTTGTCAGTTTTCCCCTGTGATTTAATGTACGTCAGGAATGACGACAGTATTATTTATTGTGTTCTGAGGATTCGTTTCAAGGTAACACCGACTTTATCATTACTATGCATTCGGTTGCAGAATTTGTTAAAAAAATTACCTAGCGGTGAGAACAGCTCACAGATCCTGTATGCAGAACTTATATTTCGTGCTCAAGATAGCTATGTAAGACTATTCGTCTTTATATGAACAGAAGTCCAGTGACGAAGTTATATATATGCTGGTATATTTATACAAACATTATAGCAGAGTTTAGGCATTCTGCTTATGAAGAGTACACAGCTGACGTCATATTTAAGCCTGTGTAATGGCCACTATTCTACAGCATGAAAAGAAGTAACTGGCGTGTTATGCCAAGTTGAACGACGGCCCTGGTAATAGGATTACATGAGTTATGGGCTCGTCCTTTGTATGACGGAGTTATTCAGGTATCTGACGCGTTCAGTCAGGGATACCAAAGCGGCATTATGAACTGTACATTAAAGAACATACCACTATTGACCATGCCCACATATGTGAATGTTTTACCAGCCTTAGAATACTGATATGTACCAAGCGATTTCAGTTAACATGATGTACATGAACCTGTTTACATTAACTGTTCCTGTGTGATTCTACTGTTAGTGCTGTGAATAAATGTATGAACTGTTTCCAGTAGTTACAACCATCATTGGCGTTTGTACGAGTGTGACTGGGTGCATTGTATACCATATATGATCCTAAACACATTCGCGTCTGCACACCCATGTCTCACATCATCATCATCATCTGTCACATAGGTTTTATGATCATTAAATTGCCTATATCTTCTTCTTTTTTTTTCTTTCACCCGTATCCTCTAATTTTATTATCTCTTTACCTTTTTCCTGTATTTTTCGCATTCGTTCGTTTGCGACTATATACATTACTATTTTCCCATTCTCACTTTCGCCAGTTTAGTGTCTCATTTAGAAACGCATATCAGTGCTGATTAAACGAGTAACTTCTGACGTAACGTTCAGTCCCTCACCAGACGATTTGGCGTGAGAATGCATTCTATGGCATTAGATGTCAGTGAACGAAACTGTGACTTTCGCTTATCTCAGACATGAGAGCAGACTAAATGTCTATATTTGCACCTGTCACGAGGGGTTTCTTTCGGCTGAGCGCTTAGGTAAGGCGTGATTACCTACATCTCTACGACGCAGTACGAGACAGTTGTCTGGAAATCCGACCTGACACTGCATTCACAGTGGGCCCTCGTCAGCGTGAGGCGTGAGAACGAGAAGTGTCAGTTAGGGGAAATGCTTCTAGTAAATGGGAGGTGTGAGAGAGAGTGAAGGGGAGAGTACTGCTTTTTGCGAAATTAAACGTTTACCTCTTTGTCTGGTAATTTTTTTTTTTCTTAACCAGCGGCACTTTGGGCTTTCAGCCCTTCGGCCCAATGATATGTCATTGCGAGGCTGGGGAACCTGAGGACTTTCCTTCCAACCCGGTCAGGAGCTTCGCTCCTTCCCATCCACAGAGGGTTTATCACAGGAGCCGTTCAGGCTATTCAGTCAAATTTCCGGCCGTAAACATTTCTTCAAACGCCGACGCCCGGGTTTGAACCATGAACACCTGGTCGCCAGTACAACGCCGAAGCCATTACACCAGCGCGGCAAAGACAAAACTGCTTGAGATATTCAACCACAGCTGGTTGAAAGGAACGGTACCCCAAGTATGGAGAGAAGCCATCACAATACCCATACTAAAGAAAGGGAAATGTAAGACCGAGGCTGCAAGTTACCGGCCAATCAGTCTCACAAGCTGTGTTGGGAAGACTATGGAGCGAATAGTCAACCACAGATTGAAATGGTATTTAGAGTCTGAGCAGATCCTGGTGCCGGAACAAGCTGGATTTAGAGAATGCTACAGTATAGAAGACCAAGTTACTTACTTGTCTCAAGCAATAGAAGATGCCTTCCAGGAGAAGAAAAAGGTCCTAACGATCTGGGTCGACTTCAAGCAGGCCTTTGACAAGGTGTGGAAAGATGGCCTCATTGCAAAACTTAGGAGAAGTGGAATCCAAGGCAACATGATGAAATGGATCCAGTCATACTTGCATAACAGGAGAACTAGAGTCACTCTTGACGGTCTGCAGAGCAGAAAAGTGTTGCTCCATCAGGGGGTACCTCAAGGAGGAGTAATTTCCCCAACACTCTTCCTTGTTTACATCAATGACCTGGTGAAAGATCTCCCTGCAGGAGTGAAAGCTGCCTTATATGCAGATGACCTAGTACTCTGGTGCGCTGATGAAAATGTCACCACAGCAAATTATAGAATGCAGCGGGCAGCAGACATGCTAGTGTCATGGGCAGAGAAATGGCTTATCACAATAAACACAGACAAAACCTCCACAACACTGTTCTCCCTCGCCCCCAAGGACAAATCAGCTAACATACACCTAGGGACAACCGTGATCAAGGAAGAAAGCTACCCCACCTATCTTGGGGTGACATTTGACCAAAGGCTTACATGGAATAAGCATATTGAAAACGCAGAAGGAAAGGCCCGAAGACGACTAGGCATACTCAGAAAATTAGCAGGTACCAACTGGGGAGCAAATGAACGAAATCTAAAGAAGATTTATAATGGAGTAATAAGACCACACTTAGAGTTTAGCTCAGCAGCATGGTCATCAGCTGCTAACTCACATCTGCAGTCTTTTGACAAGGTGCAAAATCAAGCTCTCAGGCTCATTACAGGAGCCATGAAAACTACACCAATAACAGAGATGCAGAAGGTTGCTGGATTACAGACATTGTCCCATAGAAGAGACACAAAAACCATGATCCAGATGGAAAAGTACAACAGTATGCCAATGCACCCAATGAAGGCAAGACTAGATGATCTGGCATTGGGACGTCTAAAGCGTAGCAGCTTTGTGCATCGGGGGAAAAGACTTATAAGACAGCATCAAGAAGACCTATCCATGAAGACAACACCACTGAAGCCCACCCTATACCCTGTACCATGGGAGCAGGCCAGCAGTGCCCTCCAAATTAATACATCAGTCAGTGGTCTCACAAGTGGATGTGAGTATAATGATCTGCAAAAACGAACTGCTACATTGAGTATGATCCAAGAAAGCTATCCCGATCAATCATGGATACATGCCTATACAGATGGATCAGCAACTAATGCTGTTAGGAATGGAGGTGCCGGTATCTTTATCTCATATCCTGACAACCACTATGAGACTAGGCACATTCCCACGTGTAAATTCTGTTCCAACTATACAGCTGAGGTTCAAGCTCTAGAGCAAGCTGCAAATATGATTTATAACACCAACTCTGACTGCCACCAGGTAGTCATCCTCACAGATGCACTGTCTGTCCTGCAAGCTCTCAAGGGTGGTAAACTCCCGCATCTGAGAAATGAACTAAACAAGGTAGCTGCCAAAAAGAGAACCATACTTCAGTGGGTACCATCTCATTGTGGTGTACCCGGAAATGAAAAGGCAGATAAACTTGCAAAAAAGGGAGGAGAATGTGAACAAGAAGATAATGAAGTCACATACTTTGAGAAAAAGAGAGCTATCCAGACTATCAGAAGAGAACAGAACCAACCCAAAGACGACTATCACACTCTCGACCGGCAGGGACAGATAACTATTTTTCGACTCAGGACAGGGCATAACAAACTGAATAAACACATGCACAAGCTACGATTGTCTGCTTCACCACTGTGCACATGTGGATTAAACGAACAAACTGCTGAGCATGTTCTACAGGACTGTCCTCTGTATGACCAGTTAAGAAAGATATACTGGCCCAATGACTCAACACTAAACTCAAAGCTATATGGAGTTAAAGAGGAACTTCAAACAACAGTCGAATTCATCATGAGAACTCGTCTGACGGTGTAATCATCACAGATGCGATCGCAAGAAGAAGAAGACTTATTCTTCCATTCTTGGCGTTCTGGTCTACCTACTCGTTACCAGCTATACATATGTATGCTGGAACCCACACTAGCCTCACACTACATCTTCTGTTCCCTAGTGATGTATTAATTGCTAGAATTTCTTCCTTTATATCTGACCAGCTACATTTACCTGTGTATTCTAGTGCTTGTAGTGATGATAGTGAGTCTGTAAATATCGTAACAGCTTCTGATTAGTTATCTTTGATTATTTCTAAATTGTTTTATAATTGCTACCATCTATGCGGTAAAAATCGATCGAAGCCCCTTCAGTTACACTGTAGCTCTTTTTAATTCCCCACTGTGGTATCACTACTCCTGCACCTAGTTGCCCACTATTACCCTTGGATCCATCAGTGTAGACGGCAAGAATTTGTTTTGTTATTTGATCCATGAACTTTCTACTTATCATTTTGGCTTCCTTAGCTTCTAAGTTTTGTTTGATCTTTTCAGTAAGTGAGTAGTCTATGATTGGTGTTTTTAGTTCCCAGGGTGGTATTTTGCTTCTATATTTATTACTATTTTAAATTGTGTTTGACAGTTCTTTGAACTGCGTTAGATCTGCAATAGTTCTCCACCCAGTTGGATATCTATCTTTATTTAAGGGGACGACCCATACACTTGGTTGGTTTTGACAAATGCTTTATGTGCTGAGTTGATCATTTTTTGTGCTACTTTACTCCAATAATTTAATCTAAGTTCTTTTCGTGTTAGAACAAGGGGCGGTATGCCAAGAGCTACTTCTAGTGCTTCTACTGGTGTTGATATAAATGCATATGTAATGGTTCTCATGACTGCATTTTGAATTCTGTCTAGTTTTGCTTTGTTAGAAGCTGCAGCTGAGTCATAGACTATGCTGACATAATCCAGTTTCCCCCTGATGAAAGACTTGTAGAACATAAGCCTTATTTTATTGCTGCCCCCCCCAATCCATTACCTTTTACTATCCTTAGTATATTTAGGGGTCCCCTACAGCTTTCTACTAAATTGTTCATATGTTTATTCCAATTTAGTTGTGTATCTAAAGTTATGCCCAGAAATCTAGTTGTTGAGGAGGTGCATATTTTCTGTCTTTTAATGGTTATATTGATTTTGTAATTTTTTTTTAAAAATTTCCTTTGCTGAATACCATACCTACTGTTTTGTTTACATTAATTTGGAAGCCCCAACTTTTCATCCACTCTGAGACTTTGTCTATTTGGTTTTGAAGTTTTTGGTAAACATGGTCCACGTTTTTTCCAGATTGCCAAATGGCACAGCCATCTGCAAATTGTGATATTGCATTTTTAATGTCGTTAAATTCATCTGCTAAATCATTTACAGGTATAGTGAAAATTGAAGGTGAAATTATTGATCCCCGAGGAATTTCATTCTGTTGTTCATATATTTCTGACTTATCATTATTCAATTGTACAGCAAAATACCTGTCCTGTAAAAAGTTTTCTAGAAACCTATAGGTTTTAACAGTAATGCCAATCTTTTTTCCTTTTGTAAAGAGCTACATGTCTCCAGCATTCATCATATGCTCTAGCGTCATCAGTTGCCATCTCCACAACGAAGGTTGGCTGTAATGGATCTCCAACGTCTTCTGTCTCTTGTCTTGGTGGTGCACTCTGATAAACTCTTTCCTGTCCATCTCTTGATGTTATCTTCCCACTTATAGCGCTGTCTTCCCCTTGCACGTTTGCCTTCAACTCTCCCTTCTGTTATGGTCTTCTGCAAGGTGTTATGCCTTTTTATGTGGCCAAAGTATTTTAGCTGCCGAACTTTGACCTCTCTCATTAGTTCTCTTTTCATACCTAGATTTTCTAGGACCTCCTTATTAGTTTTCATCTCTTTCCATGAGATACGCCCCATTCTTCTATATATCTACATTTCAAGAGCCTCAATTCTTTCTTCCAAATGCTTATCCATCGTCCATGTTTCTGCACCATAAAGAAATGCAGAATATATATAACACTTTATGATTCTCAGTTTTAATTTGTGAGATAACTGTTTGGATGTCAGCATATGTTTCATGTTGTTGAATGAAGCTTTGGCCATTCCTATTCTCTTCTTGATTTCTGTTTCATATCTGCCATCTTCTGTTATTATATGACCAAGATATACGTAGCTCTTGACTTGTTCCAGGATTTTCCCATTTACGCTTATCTTTAATGTGGGTTTATCGTCTGTTTTGCTAATTATCATAGTTTTTGTTTTCTCAATATTAATGTCGAGTCCATATTCATGACTTATACTGTTCACTTGCTTCACTAGTTCTTGTAACTCCTGTTCGCTTTCAGCTAACAACACGGTATCATCTGCATATCTAAGGTTGTGTATTGACCTTCCTTGATGTTCAGTCCTGGTATTTCCTGTATCTGTTTGAAAATTTGTTCGGTGTATAAATAAAATATGCTCTAGCGTCATCCAAAAAGACAGCTACTGTTTTCTCTTTCCTCTTGAACGATAGCTTCACATCGTGTTCTAATCTTACAAGCTGGTCTATTGTACTTCTACTCTGCCCTAATCCCTGACTGGTTTGGGCTATATAACTGATTTTTTTTCCAGGTAGAATTTAAATCTTTTGTTAACAACAGTTTCCAGTATTTTACCTAGTTCTGGTAATAAGGAGATATGCCTATATGATCGTACATCATGGGCTTCTTTATTGGGTTTTAGGATGGGTACTATCATAACTACTTTCCATGCTTTTGGTATCTTTCCTACGCTCAAAATTTTGTTATATAGGGAAGTTATTATGTTTATAGTTTTTTTTGGGTATTTTCTTAAAGATTTCATAACTAAGTATATCATGCCCTGAGACAGTATTAGATTTCTCTTATATTGCACTAGTTACTTATTCCTCTGTTATATCAGCATCTAAATAGTTTGTTTCATCTATCTGGTCTGGTAGTTCCTTTGAAAACTGTATCCTAAGTCTTTGTCTTCTCTCATTGTCTTCCTGTCCAAGACTACTTTTTGCACTGACTTTATAGAAATACTCAGCAAGGGCATCAGCTTTTTCTTTATCTGTTTCTGCTGTCTTTGGTAGTTTGATTGTTGGCATAATTGTTTTCTTATTGTTCCCTTTGATTGCCGTAAGCTTTCTCCAGACTTCTTTAATTTGAGTGCGTGGTTTAAGTGACTGACAAAACTTCTTCCAGTTAGTTTCTTTGGCTTTAAATATTATTCTGTTAGATTCATTCCTAATATGTTTTTACCCATCATAGTTTTCTTCTGTTCTGTTTTTTCAATATTTTTGTAAGGCCCTTTTTCTTCTTTCGTGAATTTCTGCACAGCTTTTATTCCACCAGGCAACTGGTTCTTTATTCCACTGATTTTTTATTTTCTTATTAATGTTATTTATTGGTTTTAGGTGCTGTGGCATATTTTTATTTGGTATATATTTTATTGCTATTTTAAGAATTTCATTGGTCATTGTTTCTGCCCACAAGTCAGTATCATCTGATTCCATGTCTTTATATTCCATCAGCTCCAGCTCTGTTTGGAAGGCTTCCCAGTTTGCTGTTTTATAGCTGAAAGTCAGTTTCTCTGGTTGTGGGTTTGGAATGACGTTTTTATGCATGGTTATTATAATGGGCAGATGATCTGAGTTTGTGTCTTGTAACACTTCCCAATTTACATTTGTTAGGTTGTTAGTTGTTTTACTTATGTCTATTACTGAGTCTGCCCTGAAAGCTTTTGGATTAATTCTAGTTGCAGTTCCATCATTTAGTATTTGCAGGTCATTGTTTTCTATAAAGTCAAGTAGGCGCTTTCCTGCATTGTCTGCATGTTGTTCACCCCAAGCATAATGATGGGAATTAAAATCGCCTACTATGATGGTTTTGGGGCCTAGTCTGGTGCTTATGGCTAGTATTTCTTCATCTTTAATTGTGCCATTTTTAGCGTATACATTTAAGATTGTTAGATTGTTTGGTTCATCTGCTATAGTAACCTGGATACCTTCTATGTTGGTTGTATAAAACACTTCCCAGTCTATAATTTTTAATGTTTCGTTACCTAAGACTGCGACACCCCCTCCTCTACCTTCTTTCCGATCGTGCCTAAGTATCTTAAAGCCCTTGCATCTACTATTTAGGTTTAAAAGTGTCTCTTGAAAAACATATATAGTGTTAGTTCCTCCTGTTTCTGCTAGTAGTGGTTGTGACGTATAATGGAAATATAGCCTACAGTAATCTGACAGCCTTGTAATCCAGTTAGCGTTCTATGATTTGCAAGCAAAACCCGCATTTTTCTGCCTGTCTTACTCCCACAAGCTTATTTTTCATCCACGCCTCTTTTCTATAAACATAATCAAACGAAGTTGTTTACAAACTTTCGTGACTTGCCAGTCATAACAGGGAGCGAATCAGGTTAGTTTACCTGAGTTTCTCACGCGAGCTAATCTGTCAATCATCGGATACCTGGCAAATCGCACGTGAATAACACCGGTCTCTGTAAAGTAGTCTCATGGGCAAAAATATTTACCCGAGTACACTTTGACGTTCGTACACAGTGGGGAGTTAACGCTTTGATCTCCCGAAGCGGGCAAAATCTACGAAAACCCCGTTACACGGATATAAGTCTTTTGATGGTGGTAGAACGCCAGAGAAAAGCCGACCGTAAACTTTTATCTGAGGGACTCATGTTTCTGTTTTTCTGCTATACACTATAGTGTGAAAAGTAGCTTCATCTATAGATGAGAGCAACCATGATGATATATAAACTGTGTCTTCCTAAACCAGCTATCAGTCGTCTCTCATATGGAATTGCCAAATAGTACTATGACACCTATCTTATTGAATAGAAGAAAATAATGCTGGAATTGCAGAGGCGTTGTACCCATTAGGGAGAGGAATACTGGTGAATGTGTTACATGAGAAGCTAACAGTTGGCCTACCGCGCTGAACTCGGTGTTTGTTATGTATTGTGCTTCAGTGTGGAAATAGATTATAAATTAGTTCTGAAGTAGGAGGTACAACCTTCTTGTTTCAGGGACCGTGGTCCTAACGTATTGAAGCAGCACCTGGTCTGAGTTTTGCTGAATCCAGAGGCTGGTAGCAGACTCCTTGGTCAATATATCGACCAGTGTGGTTTCTCAAGAACACAGTGAAGCAAGCGAGCAGTGGAGACTGTTTCCTGCCGCCCACACAGAAGTTAAGAATCTGTGGCCAGAGCAGCTCAATCCTGGGTATAACCCCCCTCTAAAAGTGACTTTACCTTAATTCAAGAGGGACATTTATTTGGTTCAAATCAAAAGAAACTGTGAACTTTCCCAAGATTATGTCCACGAGAAACAAACACTTGAAGTCATGATGACACACAACCATCTAGCTTGAAAAGCCAGTATTACCTCATAGTACTACAGCACAACTTACACACAAATTGCAATAATAATATATGTCAATACAAAGATTCTATCTATAAATTGTGTACATATAACTTATGATTACATTTGATTGTGATTCCAGGTTCACTTTGTAGTTGAATCAGGATATCTAATAATTGAAGGAATTAATACATATATTTTTAAACTTTAACGCTTGACTCATTTAAGATAGTCTTATAGAGTGTTCTATGTATGTGAGTGTCACAGTGTTGTAAAGTATTGTGGATTAAATTAAATTGTTTATCTGTCTGTTGGTTGTTGTGAACATACACTTCATCATTATCATAACCCTAGACATTCAACGTAGTCATCACAATATTCCAGAATAAGCCTGACTGAGGTATAAATGTGGTAGCAAGTAAGGTTATCTGTAATACACCACACTTATTAGATACAGATACCTTCACAGCTGATCTCAGTCAGTACACTAAGTCCCCTATAAATATTTATAACATCCCACTTTACCACAGTTAGTTAACTAACGAGGCTTTCCCTATATGATTCAAAACCGCCAGGAGGCGTATGTTTTGTGGTGTTGATTCTGAAGAAAGGTAATACCCTCCTTTATTGAACTCTGTGATCTACCTAGCTGTTTGACATTTTGCCGTTCTCTGCTCGCTTGTTTGTTACAGAATGGAGAGGTTCTTTTTACTAGGAAATTTCACCACCGGTATCTTTATACCTGAGAAATATATATATACACGGGTCGCTCTAGGCCCACAGAACAATTTCTACGTTCTAGGATTTTCGCTATGCCAGCGATTGCCCCTATGTCGAGGGTTAGACTTAGGGATGCTATAAAGGTTAGCTTGACCTGTACTTCTGAAATGCCATTCTCGTGCGGACAATAATAGACTTATTTTTGTACATCTGATCTGCCAGCATCAGAAAGAGTATTGATTATTATTTATTGAACATTGATGATATGCAGCTGACACTGTTGCAGGATTTTGATGAATATTTATGTATGCAGATCCATGAAGAAACTTTAGAATGCTGAACACATTGAACTATTGATGTCTATGACTTATGTAACGTATTTGTACTTGTAGCGTCAATTAAATGATGAAACGTCAAGAGCAGTTTACCCTTTTTATGACTTCGCATGTCATATTTCATGTGCTGTAACTCTGTGAACTACCTCACTACTATACACACAGCAACAACAAAAACCAGATAAGACACCCTACACTTCAACTATAATATACCTGGTGTCGATAGGGGTGGTATTTGACAGAGCTAAAGATTTACAACGTACTTGGACTTATACTTGCAACGTCCATAGTGGCCAGACAGTATGGCCTTATCATCATTGAGAAGTCAGCCTAATCCACCCTTATCAGTATGGTGTATGGTGTACCTAGTGTCTAGGGGAGAAATGTAATGATGGTACACAACAGTCAAACACTTTAAGTTTCTATAAAGAAGATAATAAAACTAGCAGTTAAGTTTTTCTTTAAAATTAATTTTCTTTTTACAATTTTTATTTTGCCTGTCCAGTTATGTCTTTTTGGACAGGTCTTTGAAAATGAGGACAAGATAGTTACAGAAAAGGTCAACTAAAATCTCTGGACTATTTGTCCACTAACTACACATTTAATATAAATTTCTGTCCTGTCGGAATGTTCACAGCTTGCTTTTATTTCATATAAGAGGGAGAGTCACTGTGTATGAGGAGCTGTTTTCTAATCATGCCCCATAATTTCCTGCGTATAGTAAAATTACCAGTGTTTTTATTTTGAAAAGTGTTAGATATACCCAGATGCCTATCACATCACCTGGGAATCCTTATAGTATGAAATTCAATACGTAGATGCAGAAAATATCTCTCTTTCAAATGCGCCCAAGCTCCTCCCGTTTTCTTTCAACAGCATAAACGAAGGGTCGGAGACTTGATAGCTTCTGACTCAGCAGGTTTCCTGTCACCAGCTGGTAACAGGAAACAAAACCTCTGCAACAAAAGGACACCCTGGCCTTTTACATCTGGTAACTTATAAATTATTTAGGTTCCTAAGGAGGTATGGGGTCAGCCTCGCGTGCATTTCAGGTGCACTCGCCCATAATTTTAATGACTCCCACCTTGCTGTGACCACACCTCAGGTCCCTATGGCAGATACGCCACTGTACGTTTACATAGTTTTCCTCAATACAATAATGTGGAGTAACCACATTTCCTTTTATATGATTTACTCTTCTTTTCTTTTAATATAAATGCTTCAGGCATGTTTAACAGTGTTCCTAGAACACAGAGGCTTACTAATATTATAATGCAATAATATTCAAACAAAATCATGACAACACACACCAATTAGATACATTTCAATGTGAGGACTCATCAATGTTTGCTCTCGGCATGTCCTTCACTTTCCCAAAAGCAGTATCTAACTTTGGCAGTTGGAATATACATAGTAATTCATAAAGCATCCTTACCACAAACCAAGGAAATATAAACAAATGATGCTGACTTGCAAAGAAATGGCCTCAGTTTCCTCTGCACTGTCCCAGACTGTGAAATACTTTCTTTATTTATCTTTAAAATTTAACACAGCTGTTCTCAGCGTATTTGAATGGAAAAATATTATCAACTGGCACTGAGCAGCGAAAGCGTTTGCTAATATTTATTAACACTGGCCAATCAAAAGCTTGCGACTACCAGAATTTCAAATGCAGTTTTTTGAAAAAACAAAATAATTCCAAACAAATTCTGCGTCTGGTAACCGATTGGCCAGCCTGCGTTAGTTATGCCAATACAAAAAGATGTTTCGTTTTTGGTAACAATTTTCCTACCGCTCCCCTTTCCACCTACTCTTTTTACCCAAGCGAATTTGAATGTACCTCAATACCGCTATTTTTAAACTGCTGTCCCCCCTACCCACGTTATGAAAAACAAGCGGGACCAACAGTCTGTCTGGTACAGCGTTCGTAGATATAGTATTTCTTCAATAACTTCTCCAATACTGGGACTATCATATTATTTAAAGCACATTCTTTCTCAGGGGACTTTAAGCGATATTACCATATAATTTGTATGGTCAGTTTATGATGGGTTTAGATTTTCAATTTTATCACTGTCCATCGTCAAATAAAATTTTCACACAAGGCGGCCATATTCCATTCTCTCCTTCACCTCGTCAGCCTGTATTTTACAAATACAAGAGGATTGACATAAGTCTTGGGCCTGACCATGAAGGAGTCACAGGAGGAAGATGAAACTTGGCACATTTAAAGTTCATCATATTTGCACTGAATGTGTGAAGTACGCGTTTGTTTCTTCAATGGGTTTTCCCGCAACGATGCACGGCGCAATGTACCCTATTGACCGGATCTGATGCTCCAAAGATTTGACAAAACAATGGAAAAGAAGGAGGCCAGAGCTGTGATAAAATTTCTGATGTTTCAGGGAAAAACACCTACAGAAATACACAGAGTGATGGAACAAGTTTTCGTGATTCTTGTCCTTCATATACTTCGGTAAAAAACAGGTGTCAACAGTTTAAGTGCGGCCGCTCAAATGTTGCTGACCTGCCAAGATCTGGTAGACCAGCCTCTCAGAGTGCAACGATGAAAATGCAACAAGAGTAAAGAAAATCATTGACCAGGATCGAAAAATGACAATTGTGGAGATATCTAGTAGAGTAAAACTGAATAAAAGAACAGTTTATAGAATTTTACACAACAGACTGAACATGAGACAAGTGTGTGCACGCTGGGTTCCGCGACTGTTGACACGTGAACAGAAGCAAACAATGGTAAATTGCTGTCAACAGTTGCTCATAAATTGTCAGTCAAAAAATTTTTTGTAGACCATGGTGACAGTAGATGAGACTTGGGTACACCATTATGACCCCGACTCCAAAATTGCCAGCATGCAATGGAAAACCCTGGGCTCCCTAACACCTGTCAAGCCGAGAGCGCAGAAATCTGCAGGAAAAGTGATGCTGACTGTTTTTTGGGACGGCAAAGGTGTCCTTTTGAAAGATTATCTGCCTCGTGGCAACACAGTTAATGGACAGTACTATGCAGATCTTCTCACCAAACTAAGAAAGGTTGTGACCAGGAAACGAGGGATAATGCACACTCAAAATCTTCCTTTGCTTCAAGACAACGCGCCCTCTCACAAAGCACGGCTTGTGCAGCTAGCAGCCAACGATTTGAATATTGAAATTCTTCCACACCCACCATATTCTCCAGATCTGGCTCCATCAGACTTTTTTCTATTCCCAAATCTTAAAAAACAGCTAAAAAGAAATCGGTTTGACAGCGATGAAGAGGTTATACTGGCAAGTGATGACTGGTTTAGTTTGAAAAATAGGGTGTTCTACTCCCAAGGTCTTTTCAAGGTCAAGCAGAGATGGCAGAAGTGTGTCAATTCAGACGGTGGCTATATTGAAAAGGAATAAACACTATACAAAATTTCAGCTCTCTGTGACATGTCCTTTATGGTCAGGACCAAGACTTATGTCAATCCCCTTGTACTACTTGTTTTTGTGACGTCAGAAATATTACTGCTAGAGGAAATAAAACTGTCTGTGTGGTCGTCTCTGATGGCTTTGTCACCACGTGTTTATACTATTAGTCTCGCGTGCAGAACGACGTGGGTTTTTCTTGAGTTGGTAGCATTTTGCGTTAAAGTATTACAGTCGTCTTGTTATTTCTACTGGGAAAAGTCCAAAAAACTACCAAATTTTACATTACTGTTGACAGATCACGTTACTACAGCACCCGTTAGCGTTACATTTCTAACAAATCTTTAATTATAATGTTAGGCTGCAAAAATGTTTGCAGCAGATCGGTCAAAATGTAAAATATTAGTAGTTCATTTTTTTCTAAGCCGAAAATAAAACGCGTGTTAGATTTTTTCCTCGTGGGAGCGTTCTATAGGCGTTAGCATTGCACAAAAAGGCAGCGTTCTGCTGGCGTGTGAGACCATCACCGTCAGACACAATCGGGCTGATTATTTGATTATCATTTTATGACCAAAATCTACTGAAATGAGCTATTATTCTCGCAGATTTTACTACAGGTGGTGATACTCTTCTCTCACACTAGTGGCATAGGAACTTCAGTACTTAAGTCTGATGTCTTGTAACCACGAACTGTGACAAATAGAAAGAAACAAATGCCTTCTGATGAGTACATTTGTTCTTCGCACTCTAATAGGCCCATTTTCATGCACTCCACCCACCAACTTTAACCTCTCAGAAGAATTACATTCCCGAGCAAACTATGTAGCTCGTGAAATATAATAAAAATCCATCAATATCCTTCCGGGTGTCAACTAGGAAATTGCGTCTGGAGTGCAGGAATAATGATTTGCCTGAATTACACTAAAAAAGGTACATAATTCTCACACGATAATCAGTTACACTTTAGGCACTATTGGTGTAATTATCACTCATTACACGTCGCTACTCCCGTCGAGGTCTGGGGTCGCTCTTCTGTCGGGTTTCCCGCACCACTAGTCATAAACAATCACCAGCTCTTGCAGTAGTGGTTCATGCATATACTATTTTCGTATGGTGCAGTTGCCAGCCTCAAATATAACCACTTAGAAAAAAAACTGTAGAATTTACATTAGTAAATAAATTGTTTACACTTACTTCAAAATTTTGGGAATATACACTTCTCCTGGCACAGATTTACAATGGACACACAGCTCTTTAGTTAGATGATGTTCTAACCACTTAGGTCAGGAAATATGAGTTAATTCCTCTGACGCTGGTGTTCTACAAATTCCTAGTCTGGGAAAACTGTTTGTATAATTCCTCTTATGACTTGGTAATACCGCTTCCACAGAAAGAAAATCTAAAAATGTGCAAGAACTACAGAACCATTAGCCTTATTAGTCATCCAAGTACGGTGATGTTAACGATACTTTTGAACAGAATAAAACAGAAATCAGAAGAAATCTTGTCCGAGGAACAGGCTGGCTTTAGACCAAAAAGAAGTACCTCCGAACAAATCTCTAATATTAGATTACTGATCGAAAAACATATCCAGCATCAACATGATTTATACCATAACTTCATTGATTTCACAAAAAGCCTTCGATCGAGGCTTATGGCAAATACTGAGAAAATTCAATTTTGATACCAACATCATAGATATCATTGAAGCATTATACAAGGACGCAAGCAGTGCTGTTTTTGCAATCAATGACATTGGATAATTTTTCAAAACAACTGTAGGAGTTCGCCAGGGATGTATCCTGTCCCCAGTCCTCTTTAATATATATCTAGAACATATTATGCAGGAGGCTCTCTACGATTATAAAACAACTATATCGATTGGAGGCCGACCTCTTTGCAATCTACGTTTTGCTGATGATATCGATCTTATAGCTGGAACAGAATCAGAACTTCAAGACCTTACCTCTAGACTGGAGAAAGTAACAAGAACGTATGAGATGGAAATTAATATAGAAAATTGCAACATATTGGTGAATAGCCATAAGAAACATGTTCCGACCAACATTACGTTAAATTGGCAAAGTTAGAAGAAGTTAACACCTTTAAATATCTCGGGTTCACTATATGTAGTGATGGAAGATCAAGTAAAGAAATCAAGACAAGACTTGATATGGCCTCAGCTGCCATGACAAGGCTGAATGTGATCTGGAAAAGTAACATCAGTTTTCCTGTGAAGATCAAATTATACAAATCACTTGTATTATCTATTCTCTTGTATGGGTGTGAGGGCTGGACACTCACTGCATATACGGATCGAAGGGTTCAGGCTTTCGAGTATAAATGTTATAGAAGAATTTTGCGCATTTGATATAAAGAGCACAAAACAAATGTCTATGTTAGAGAGAAAATAAACACCTATGCAGGCCACGAAGAACCACTTTTGTCAGTAGTGAAACGTCGAAAGCTTGCATGGTTTGGGCATGTAACTCGTCATGACTCCCTTTCGAAAACGATCCTCCAGGGAACAGTCGAAGGTAAACGGAGAAGAGGAAGGCAAAGAAAATCATGGGCTGATAACATCAAAGAATGGGCAGGACACGTTTTTCCACACTTGTACTTATTGCTGAGGATAGAGAGCAGTGGAGGACCGTGTCTGCTGATGCTTCCACCATGGCACCCCTACGACCCACGACGGGTTACGGGTTGAGATGATGATGATGATGACTTGGTCTGGGAAATATGAGTTATTTCCTCTGACGGCTGATGTTCTATGAATCCTGCCTGCGAAAACTGTTGGTATAATTCCTCTTATGACTGGGTCTGTAAAATATGTTAATTCCTCTGACGGCTGGTGTTCTATGAATCCTGCCTGGGAAAACTTTTGTTAAAATTCCCCTCTGGCTCCTTGTGATAAAATTTCCAAATTTCCAGTCTTGTATTATAATTGCGCGTTTACTCGTAACTTCCAAAGTTGTCCAATACTCAATCTGTCACTTATAGTTGTGGAATTGTGGAATGATAAGACCTATTCTCTGTTCTGTGTCTGATTTCTGCAGTATACCTCACAGTTCTTAGTTTTAAATCCCAGCTGTGTTTCCGCCGAATGATCAATACAAATTCATTATAGATTTTGGCGAACCAATCAAATCTATCTAGCACTGTTTGAGTGGGGAAGTTTATCATTACTCATCCCACGCGTATTTAATATATTAATCTTAAAATCCTCGCGTGACCTCTTACAACAGTGATGTCAAATCGTTACATAAGACTTCTGGAGCACCTTTGTCTTTTTAACAGTATTGTGACCATGTGTTTTCTGGTGTAATGACTTCCACCCAGATATATATCCCGACAGATTATTTAATTATCCCCTTTATCTGCGTGCCTCCGCTAGACAGATGTCGGGTCTGACCGTGTTTTCTTTTTTCTTACAAGCTTGTGTCAACACGATCAGCCCTTTCCAATGGGGTCAAATGTTTGACGGACACGTTTCCACAGGTGGTCGGACGGATTCAAAGAGATAAGAGGGTGACCGGACTGACGACTGAGTATTGTTATGATTGTCGCAGAGTGAAGATAATTTGCCTCTTTGAAATTTTCCGTCCATCCTGTATATTGCTTTATTTTCTGTATATCCTAAGTTTCTGAAAAAAATGTTTCTCACGCACTTGCCTTTCCCACCTTAACCCAGGTGAAGCTTCGGTCAACTAGCGTCCATATCTGTTAGGATTTCCCAGACTTGGTTTCCTAGATATGTAATGCCTGTCTTCTTTCCCATTGGTAATACTTTTGAGCTCGGAACCACAGCACGTACAATCGTGACATTCAATATGCAAAGTAATTTGTGGCGATACTTTTGCATATCGTGGGAACTTTAAAAATGTAGCGGGTAAATCGAAAATAGCTCTTTCTTTCTTTAAGAAACTAGTTTTAGACTTTACTGTGTGATAGCATACTGAAGGAGAAAGACGCACTTCTTAGTCTTGTAAAGTAAAACGGTGCATAGGGAGATTTTAGTTAAACAAACAAAGTGCCCTCTAGTTTAACTTACAGACTATAAATTCCGGTGCGGGTATGTATTCGCTTTTCCAGTATATATGAAATTAGCTCAAATATATAGATTTGAAATATATTGCTATCATGGTGAAAGTCTAAGTGTATTATATAAATGGGTTCCATTTACCACGTATGTATCATAAATGCTTACAAAAATTCATTTATTTTCACTGCTTGTATTTTAAAGCGATGTTATGTTACAATGTTTGTATCATTCATAATTTCAATAATCATTTTGCTTGTCAATGTTTGTAACATTATTGTATGAGCATATTATTATGAAGGCTGGAAGCAATGAACGATGGAAAGCAAAGAAGGATTGTCTAGGGGACCCTCATGTGACCTTGTCTGACCGGGGATGGAGCAAAACAGAGGTCTTGTTATTATGTATGTACACGGACTGCCAGCTAATACATTCACAGCAGACAGGAATGTTTAAGAATGGACTGGCCTATTTTAGGAACGAGACGCATGCATGGATACCAACATGCCTACGCTGGACACTGCTTAAATTATTTCTGTAATAATCTGCGTGTTGCAGCAGAAGAGTAGTTACACATGTATTTTTGTTTTGTCTAACAGATTATGCAGTGCCAGTCTTGTCTCTTATTGCTGAAAAGAGGTTCCAGTGACCATGTAGTCCTCGTCCACCAGTCACAATAATTCCCTTCAATTACTTCAATTATTTCAAAGATTCTCAACACCAGACATCACCCTTACCAACCATCACACTTACCATACTCCACCCATTATAACACTCCATCCCACCTTTGGAAGCATATTCGTTATCTGTGGATATCTCATCAATTGTGGATACTTTACGCCAGTCCTGTATTTATAAAATCTTGTTCAGATTCTGTGCCCTTTGTGGATACCTTATTCGAACAGTGAAGTTAATTTCAAAGCATTGGATTACGTTATTTTGCCAAGAGAACACCAGGATATAAGTTGTTTCCAACATTCACACAAAAGGAACAAACATTCATTTTCACACAAACAGTATTTCACAGATTTCCAGCAAAGCTTAGAATGTTATCAGGTCGCCGGGAACTTTACTAACACAATTCCTTCATCATTTTGTTGTGTCACTATTTGTTTAGTAATTTTTCTTCTTTAAAAATCATCAAATTGTTGTGAGTTTGTTTTCTCATGATAATCTTTATTTTTTTGCTGTAAAATCTTTATTGATTTATTTACATCTCTTAATTGAAATAAATTGAGTTAGCCTCGATACTATTGTTCGTTCGGTTCAGACTACCAAATCCTCAATCTAACTTGACTTCTTTACCCTACTATTTGTGAGTGACACAGTGTGTGCAAAAAGAGTAATATTGTCGCCAGAGAAAACAAGGAGAGCTGTGTGTGTGGTTTTCTTAGTGAAGAACTCACTGACTCAGCCTGTGCCTTCTGCCTATCTCTATTGCCCATCACTATCATACGTCCGTGTGCACTAGTGTCCATCACCCCTATACAGCTGTCACGCTTTACCTACTATTAATTAAATTTTCACGCGACAATGATAATACCACAGTTCAGCTGGCGGAACGTAAATACGTCTGAGGAGTGGTAAACCAGATAAAGACGGTCCTATAGCAAATACTTCCGTAGCAAATACTGTCATAGGGGAGTGGCGTGTTAGAGACTTTCATCATGCTATGTCCAGCATAAAGCAAAATAGTGAAAATAACGAATGAAAAGGCATGATTTATGTCAAATAAAAGCGATGAGTGAGAAAAATGAAGAAAAGGAAAGAATACTGCCGGAGGACTGAATGTGTGAGAGATCACACAAAAGAGCATGTTCAGTGTAGCATAATGGATAAATACGCTTAGTTAGATTGTATTATGTATACACACTGCCTTCACTAAAGAGTTAATCGCGAGCGCCAAAGAGTTAATCGCGAGCGACAATATTTACCAGCACACGCATGCGCAGTCTATACCTCGAAGGGAAGGAGAGAAACGGAAATATTATTCATAATGGCGAAGCAATTTGTGCATTGGGACGGATGGAATTTCTTAAAGGACGACTTTGGGAAGTGTCGTTATACAAGAATAATAACGGAGTTCGCTGGTGGGAATGTTCATACAGGGAAATCTAAAAGGAAATTGGTAAGTAGGATGTATCTACTGAGATATCGTTTAGTTTGTGAGATGGCCACTTTCGAGGGTTAGGCCTAGTTTTAATCTAAATAAATTTATTTAGACTGCATACCCACATGGAAAGCCAATATCAAGGAATGGATTTGAAGCTTGTCACAGGGGATTTCAAAGGATATTGACCAGACAGTGATAACCTAGGCCAGTTAAGAGATTCAGGCCTTAATAAATTGCAAGGTTACACACAATGAGCCCATAGACAACATTTTCTATAATTATTTTGGGCCAATCAGATACGACTCCCTCTGACGTACGCTCCATTAGTATATAAGGGAGTTAGTTGCTTATCCTTTACAGGACGTGGCAATCAACCCCAGCTTTTATTGGTTGTTTGTGATTTTTCTAGGCAATTTTTTTCATTCAGTAGTTTGCCATTGCTTTCTGAACGGTACGGCGCTTATACCATTGTTAAAAATCCACACAAAGCGATCTGCTACCAAACCGCCTGCAGCAGGTTTCGAACCTGGTATATCTGGATTATGAAACTGCGTTCATATCCATTAGGCCACAGACGCCGACATATAAGGGAGGCAGTTTCAAAATTCATTTATCACACACAACCTTGTTAAGCCCAGCCAGAAGAAGCAGAGTAGACCACTGTCATTGCCAAGCCAATTTTGACTATGCAGGGCAGGAATCCTCACTAAAAGTGTAATTCTGTGTTGGAGAAAGATTCTGAGAGGGTATGTAGGGCTATCATAAGTATTTATGTGAATAATGTACATTTTATTTCAGGAATTAATAGGCTTGTGAATATACCAAACATATTGATTGTGTGAATAGGATGTCTAAAGCTTGGCAAGCCTTTAAAACTACCCACAGCAGTCATTGCTAACCATAAGCATATCCAGTAGGGTTTATTAGTGCACATATAGTTAAACTACCATGAACGTACATGACCCAACCTACGGGTTTACTATGGGACCAACTATGACTTGGCATGAGAGTGAGGAAGGCAAAGGCTGCATCAGGAGTCATAGTTTCATATTGATTGTTTATTATTGGATTGAAAATGTTTTGCAGTAGACACCAATCTGTCTCCCTACTCTGTATCATACAGAGCCATTTATCATTCATTGTACACACAGCATCTGAATAAAACATTCTCATCTCAGCACACAGTAGAGATAACAAGCATCATAAGCAACCATTGGACACATATTCATTGTTTCAGGATCCTAGTGCACCATCACAAGTGTGATCATGTTCTGAGGTCTGAGGTCCTTATATCCTGCTATATGTGAAGCCCAGAGATAGAAGGAGCCTATTACTGTCATTCCCCTTACTGTTTGGGAGTTTGTGCAGCACAGACTATCAGTGTGTTAGTACAGTGCAACCGACCTGTAGCAGAGTTACTGACTTGGACCAGAGTTAAGTCCCATGTTCCTAGAAACCAATGTGAGACCAGCTACTACTGTCAATAGAATGTTTTAAATGATGAACTTGAGCTGTAAAGATAGGAGAGACAGATAAACTTTAATTATTCATTATTAAAATAAATACAGAAGGACGGTGAACATTCCTGGTGGACAAGATCTAGTGTAAAGGAACTTGTTAATTAATAGATCCAAAGTGGATCCTTGTTCTTTTGTATTTACTTACAAATAGATTGGAATGTACATACTCTACCATAATCACCATTGCCGCAACATTCACCCATCATTACAATAGTACATAGTGTAGATAATAAATTATTTGAATTGTAAGCCACTTGAGTTATTAATTACTTTTATTCAAAGGAGTTACAGTTCAATTTTCATAGTTACATAAGTACATCATAGGAGATCAAAAGTGAGAGGGCACCAGTATAATCTGCTTGTCTATATCTAATTTTTGCTACAGATTATTCACAGCATTGATCTTCTTGTGAGAGTGAGACCAGTGAACCCTAGACACTGGGACTTCACCATTGTTCAGGAGAGAACCCTACTTCTGTCAATACTATCACTACATCTATATATATAACCTCTCGCTACATTCAGACATTTTGTCACAGTCCTGTCCACGTCTATCATCTCCTCACCTTTTGTTTCACTGTTATGTCCTTTCCACATTATAAGGGATAGGGACAAGGTGTTATGATTTATGGTTAGTCAATGGTTATGATTTATGGAAACGTATGATTACATGTGATTCAACCACTGCGGATTATAACGTCTTCGTTGTTTTCTATATTTCAGAGCCATACAATGAGACTAAACGTGTGGGTTGAGAGACTATTAAATATGAGGTGGACTCGATATATTTTAATGCCCATTCAAGTCATTATGCAATGAGAGCTCCTCTTGTCACCTCATGTTATAGTGTGTGGTGGAGAAAGTTGGTAGGGACTTATGGTCAATTTTGTGCTCACGAGGGGACTTGTGAATCACATCGTCTCAACTTTAGTTTAGGCAGCACTTTGTGCCGGTCAAAAATACGATTCTGCAATTCTTTATATTTACCACATTAAGAGAATCTCGTGTTAAACATATTTACTGACGTGTATTGAGCCTAGCGTGCATTTATTTATCACATAGAAAAAGTAACTGGATATTTCTTTAATGCCAACAAACAACAGAAACATTTTTTTTTTCAGAGTTTGAAATAAATTGTAATTTTCTTTTTTGCTACAAAAGTGTTAAAAACAAAATTATATACAATAACTTTTAAATTTTTTAAAGTTACAACTAACTTTTCCGCACATATTACTCCCCTTGTATTAAAAATTACGTCCCTTAGATAAATCGCATAAATGTATCAACGTTTTCGTATGACGGAAATAACAATGCTATGGTAGTGGAACATTGATAATAGTTCCCAATGTCAATGTCTGGTTGTGTAGCGAATACAGAAAGTTAGTTAAAAGGCAATGTTTTTACATGCTAGTTGTATATGTGGGAACTGACGATGGTTCCCTCCTTCCTCTCCCCCCCCCCAACCGCCCCCACTTCCTTTCTTTTTCTCCAATGCGTATGGAGTCAATACTTGCCGAGTTTGTATATGTAATAAACTGCAAATCGGATGGCAGGGCCCAAATACTGTTCTAGAGAAACTATCTAGAACCAACTACAAAATAGACAAGAAAGGGAAGGAGAAGGTCTATCATATTAACCTACTCAAGAAGTATTATGATAGAGCTGCATCTGAAAGTGCACACCTTATGACCCTGGTCAATGCCACCGAAACGAAGAGCGAACCGCTCACCTCATACTAGTATCCTTTACGACCCACTGAAACATTCGAGCAGGTGAAAGTAACTACTCATCTGACGAAAGGTCAGAGGAAGCAAGTTCTAAAAGTACTAGAAACACATGCAGACGTGCTAACGGACAAACCGGGGCGCAGTAACATACTGGAATATGACATGGAAATTTTAGACCCAACGCCGATCTGCATGAAAACATATCCTATCCGGGGCCCAAAGATGAAGCAATAGAGAATGCAGTCAGCAACTCATAGCTAGACTGCTTGCGTCAGGGTCAGCGAACCAGAGCTGACCAAGACCCTACTCCACCTCCACGTGGTGGTCCTGGAAACAGGCTGCATCACTGCAGTCTGGCTGAGAGTGTAGGGATCGAAGAGGGAAGGCAAACCCGGTCCCAAAAAATGCCGTGCTGAAATCGGATGTGTCGGCCGAAAGGCGCAAATATCGCAGCTTCGCTGTAAACAGACACAACGCAACCAACGTCCTTTTCAGGACGAACGAGGAAGAAGAAGAAATATCCTATCCCCTTTGCAAAAGCAGAAGACTTGAAGGAGGAAATAGACTACATGTTGAAAGAAAACATAATTGCTAAATCAGAATCGCCGTACAGCGCTAGTGTCGTTTTACTGAGGAAGGCGACTGGTGAGCATCGTCTCTGTATTGATTACTGTCAAGAGACAATAAGGTGCTTACACGCACACCATTGTCTCTGACCGCAGCGACACTAACTCTGTTACTACTCATCTCACGTAATCAGCAACAACAACAACGGCAACGTAGTCTAGCGGACAAGTTTCCACACTGTATATAACAATAAATAAGTGAACTCAAAGACTGTGTCAATCTTGACATAATATAATAACAACTAGTACATGCCATATTTATGAGGTACTCAAAAAGCACAAGAAATTACCAGTCTATCTCGACAACCTACCAGTATTCGAATAATACAAGGGGATTGACATAAGTCTGGGGCCTGACCATGAAGAAGTCACAGGAGGAAGATGAAACTTGGCACATTTAAAGTTCATCATATTTGCACTGAATGTGTAAAGTACGCGTTTGTTTCTTCAATGGGTTTTCCCGCTACGGTACCTATACCTTGTAGCGGTATGGCAGCTTGCGTACCCTGACAATCCCCAGAGCAATGCCAGTGGGAGTTTTACTCCTGGTAGGTTCAACCAAGCTGGACTGGTCTGTGTGGGTACGGGTCAGACAAAAGCTGGTACCCTGGTCCTCCAGGTTGTGGGTTTTAGCATAGGGCTGACACCCCTGTCTATGTAAAAAAAATCGCACGTTACGGAAACAACAATAAATGGAAAAACTTTGCTGCGGGATGGACATTCGGAGTCTGTGGCTCGTATGACTGTCAGTGGTGAAAGCCGAATGGAAGCCACTGACATGAAAACGGATGTCCTGACCGCAAAACAGGATACAAGAATAGGTTTTTGGAATGTCAGGACAATGTACGAGACAGGTAAACTAAGACAGGTCACGGCAGAAATGAGAAACTATAGGTTACACATTCTAGGGATAAGCGAGAGCAGATGGACAGGGGCAGGAAAAGTTAAAACAGCAACAGGAGAAACAGTACTTTACTCTGGAAGAGAGGATGGACAGCACAATAAAGGCGTAGCCATTATTCTACAGAAAGGAATAGAAAGGACATTACTGGAATGGAAACCCATCAACAACAGACTGATAAGATTAAGATTGAGAGGGAGATTCACCAACACTACAATAATACAATGCTACGCACCAACGAATGATAGCGATGAGGAGGTCAAGGATGAATTCTATCAACAACTGCAGAAAGAAATGGAAGACACACCTAGATATGATCTTGTTATAGTAATGGGAGACCTCAATGCGAAAGTTGGTACACACAATACATATAATGAAAGAACAATGGGGAAATGCGGCAGCGGAACAGCAAACGAAAATGGGGATAAGCTAATAAGTTTCTGTAGCATTAACAACCTGGTCATTGGAGGAACACTTTCCCCACATAAGGAAATTCACAAGTTAACATGGGAATCACCAAATGGTCGGGACAGAAACCAGATAGACCACATCATGGTTAACGGTAGATGGAGACATGCATTACAAGATGTGAAGGTAAGAAGAGGTGCAGATGTGGGAAGTGATCACCATTTAGTAGTAGCAAAACTGAAAGTGAAACTAAGAAGGGCTGGACCAACTGTAACTACACAGAAAAGGTTTGACATCAGCAAATTGAAGGACCCCCTTACCAGAAAAGCTTTTGCGGCCGACATTAAGAAACGATATCAATTTGCCAAAAGCCAGGAAAAGACATTGACTGATGATATAGACCAGAATTTCAACACCATTTCAACAATATATAAGGAAAGCAGCAAATCATGCTTAGGATTCCAGGAAAGGAAGAAGCAAGACTGGATAACACCAGAAACACTAAACACCATAAAGATGAGAAAGGAAATGAAAAGAAAGAAAACAGAAGCGAAGTCCCCCAGGTTAAAGCAACTATATAGCGAACAGTACAGCCAGCTGGACAGGGAAGTTAAACGCCAAACCCGAGCCAACAAAAGGAATTTCCTAGACGATCTTGCAAAACAGGCAGAGGAGGCAGCACTGAGAAATGAACAAAGCACAGTATACAAAATAACTAAATTCATCAGCGGAAAACAAGGTGCAAACAATATTACATTAGTAAGAGATAAGCAAGGAAATCTCATCAAGACAGCAGAGGGACAGGAAACAAGATGGGCAGAGCACTTCAGAGAAACTCTGAACAAGGAAATACCAGAGACACAATTGAATGTTCCTGAGGCTGAAAACGATCTAGATGTAAATACAGACATTCCACGAAAAGAAGAAATCATCACAGCAATCAAAGGGTTAAAGAACGGTAAAGCTCCGGGCCATGATAACTTAAATGCAGAGCTATTTAAGACAGACCCTGAGCTAGCAGCAGAACTATTAGAACCACTATTTGCACAAGTGTGGAAAACGGGGACAACACCATCAGAGTGGAACAAAGGAATAATTGTCAAATTGCCCAAGAAGGGAGATCTTGCAGACTGCAATAATTGGAGAGGAATCACTCTTCTCTCAGTTCCCAGCAAAATACTAGGCAGGATAATTATACAGAGAATTTCAAAGGCAGTAGACTACAAACTGAGGAAAGAACAAGCAGGATTTAGAAAGAACAGAAGATGTGTAGACCATATATTCACTCTCAGGAACATTATAGAGCAGTGCTCAGAATGGCAAAGACAGCTTTACATAAATTTTGTTGATTTTGAAAAGGCTTTTGACAGCATACATAGGGACAGTTTATGGAAAATACTGAGGGCTTATGGAATTCCAAGCTGCATAGTGTCAATCATAAAAAGCCTCTATGCCAACTTTACGTGTAGTGTTGGGCAGAGCAACCTAACCTTCGAGGTGAAGACAGGAGTACGACAGGGATGCCCCTTATCAACCACTCTATTTTTAACAGTCATAGACTGGGTGATGCGCCAGACAACAGAGGGCAGTCCAAGAGGAATAAGATGGACTACATTTTCTACATTGGAAGATCTGGAATATGCAGATGACATTGCACTGCTGGCACATTCACATCAACACATCCAGGAAAAAACGGATAGACTTAATAAAATTAGCCAGCAGGTGGGCTTGAACATCAATTTAAAGAAGTCTGAGGTCATGACGCTCAATGTGAGCAACCCTGAGCCCATATCAGTAAGGAATCAGCAACTGGTACAGACAGATACCTTCACATACCTAGGAAGCATAGTAACACCAGACGGTGGGGCAGGCAAAGACATCAACATCAGAATGAATAAGGCAAGAACAGCCTTCTTTAGCCTAAATAACATCTGGAAGTCCTCCCAATACAGCACAAGCACAAAATTAAGATTATACCAGAGTTGCGTGCTTTCTGTGCTTCTCTATGGTGCGGAATGCTGGAGAGTCACAGAGAAGGAAATGTCAAAATTGTCCTCTTTTCACACAACATGCCTAAGAAAAATTCACCGCATCTTTTGGCCGAATACCATCACCAACCAAGATCTGCTTACTCGTAGCAAGCAAGAGGACATGCACACCATCATAGCTGGCAGACGCTGGAGCTGGGTTGGTCATGTCCTCAGAAGAGACCCCGATGCCATCACAAGAACAGCTATGCTTTGGACCCCTGAAGGAAAACGAAAGAGAGGCCGACCAAAAACAACTTGGCGGAGGACTGTGGAGGCTGAGATGCAAAGAATGAACCAGAGTTGTGTCACTGTACGAAGGATGGCCACCGACCGTGCAAAGTGGAATCAATTTGTTGTTGCCCTACAAGACGCCACTAGGCGTGATGGCCACTAACTGCTTTGACGGTCGGTGGTTAAGGATCGAAGAAGAAGAAGAAGCTGCTCCAAAGATTTGACAAAACAATGGAAAAGAAGGAGGCCAGAGCTGTGATAAAATTTCTGATGTTTCATGGAAAAACACCTACAGAAATACACAGGGAGATGGAACCAGTGTTTCGTGATTCTTGTCCTTCATATACTTCGGTAAAAAACAGGTGTCAACAGTTTAAGTGCGGCCGCTCAAATGTTGCTGATCTGCCAAGATCTGGTAGACCAGCCTCAGAGTGCAACGATAAAAATGCAACACGAGTGAAGAAAATCATTGACCAGGATCGAAAAATGACAATTGTGGTGATAGCTAGTAGAGTAAAACTAAATGAAAGAACAGTTTATAGAATTTTACACAACAGACTGAACATGAGAAAAGTGTGTGCACGCTGGGTTCCGCGACTGTTGACACGTGAACAGAAGCATACGAGGGTAAATTGCTGTCACAGTTGCTCAAAAAGTGTCAGTCAAAAAACTTTTTGGAGACCATGGTGACAGTAGATGAGACTTGGGTACACCATTATGGTCCCGAATCCAAAATTGCCAGCATGCAACGGAAAACCCCGGGCTCCCCAACACCTGTCAAGCCGAGGGCGCAGAAATCTGCAGGAAAAGTGATGCTGACTGTTTTTTGGGACGGCGAAGGTGTCCTTTTGAAAGAATATCTGCCTCGTGGCAACACAGTTAATGGACAGTACTATGCAGATCTTCTCACAAAACTAAGACAGGCTGTGACCAGGATACGAGGGATAACGCGCACTCAAAACCTTCCTTTGCTTCAAGACATCGCGACCTCTCACAAAGCACGGCATGTGCAGCTAGCAGCTAACGATCTGAATATTGAAATTCTTCCCCACCCACCATATTCTCCAGATTTGGTTCCATCAGACTTTTTTCTATTCCCAAATCTTAAAAAAAAACAGCTAAAAGGAAATCATTTTGACAGCGATGAAGAGGTTATACTGGCATGTGATGACTGGTTTAGTTTGAAAAATAGGGTGTTCTACTCCCAAGGTCTTTTCAAGGTCAAGCAGAGATGGCAGAAGTGTGTCAATTCAGACGGTGGCTATATTGAAAAGGAATAAACACTATACAAAATTTCAGCTCTCTGTGACATGTCCTTCATGATGATTACGCTGATGATGATGATTACGCTGATGATGATTATGGTCAATATGTGTGTGTGTGGGACCACTTCTGATGATCAGATTGCCTCCTGTTGTATCGCTCGTGGCGGGCAATCATTTTTGCTCTGTCTTGTAACGTTGAGTTTATTGGTCATTTTAGAATTTTTTGTTGCTGTTTTTTTTTATATTTATGGGAATAAAAAATACAACGTATTTGTCAAATTTCAAATGGCAGTTATTACTCCTTGTTTCGACATGTATGTTATTTATATCCAGTAGGTACAAGTGCTGATAATAACATTTTAAAAAGAAGAAATTGACTTGTCAATCACTTTGTAGAAATAGTAAATCGTATACTATGATCATTTGATCGATCTGGACATTTTATGGCAGCGGTCAACCTTGGGTCATAGCTCTCAAGTGACATCGTTCTCTTGGCTATTCGGCCTTCGTTTTGAACGGAACCCATTTCGTTTAGGGGGCATCTCTAAAATGGCTATTTCCACAGGGTGTTGTAAGAGCCTGTTTTCGCTTAATCGTAAGGAGCATCTCGACTTGCTGCGATCAGCATCTCTGTCCTCCCAGAATCCTGTATTTATCTATTCATGTCTCTCTTGCACACATCTTTCAAACTTCATCTGTAGTTGCCTTTTTTTTATTTTGGGGTTGGAGGAGGCGGGGAGAAAAGGGGGGGGGATGGGCAAGCTTGTGTTGAACATTAAGTTTAATTCAGTTGAGTGACATTTAGCACTTTCATGCAACACATATAGGCCTTTTGATTATGGCAGTCACATTAATGATTGTTAGGTTCCTCCCTCGGAGTGCTTGGCCGGTTACATATACAAACTCGTCAAGTACTGATTCCATTTGCATTGGAGAATAAAAAAAAGAAAAGGGGGGGGGGGCAAAGTCAGTTCCCACACATAAAACAAGCACGTAAAGACAGTGACTTTCAACTAACTTTCTGTATTCGCTACACAACCAATGACATTGGGAACTCTTATCAATGTTCCACTACCACCGCATTGTTATTTCCTTTATACTTAAACGTTAAGATACATTCATGCGTTTTATCTAAGGGACGTAATTTTATTTACAAGGGGAGTAATACGTCCGGAAAAGATAGTCATAAATTTAAAAAAATTAAACAGTTACATAATATAATTTTGTTTGGAACACTTCTGTAGCAAAAGCTGAAATAAGAATATATTTTAAACTCCGAAGAAAATGTTTCTGTTGTTTGTTGACTGTTATAGAAATGTACAGTTATATTTTGTATCGGTTAAATAAAAGCACGATAAGCTCAATACACGTCAGTAAATATGTATAACCCGAGTTTCTTTTAATAACATCTGTCTTTGCGTAGCAATATTGTGTTTTTTATATTTGGACATGCGCACTAATATAACCATGTGCCCGGCAATAAAGATCAGTACAGTGACACTTATGTGTCATTAGATCTTTTGTGTGAAAAGACAGAGGATCATTACAGTGACACTTGTTTGTCATTGGGTCTTTTTGTGTTGGGACATGCGTTTATGTTGGGCGTGTTCCAATGCGACTCATGCGAGTTAAATGCGACCTCATGCGAGGAAAAATATGCGACCTCATGCGAGGGAGAAAAAAAATGTGTCTTAACACAGGGGATCAGTACAGTGACATTCATGTGTCATTAGGTAATTTGTGTGAGAACACAGAAGATCACTACAGTGACACATGTGTCAATGGGTCTTTTTGTGTTCGGACATGTGTCTTGACCAGGGCCGGGGTAGGGCGTGTGCCAATGCAACCTCATGCGAGGAAAAAATATGCGACCTCATGCGAGGAAAAAAATATGCGACCTCATGCGAGGAAAAATAAATTTTGGCTAAGATCAAAGTGCACTGACATTAACGTGTTAATGTATACTACTCGTCAAAAGTCAAGGGCACCCTATTATTTTCAATACACTTTTATATAAGCGCATAGAATGATTAAATGAAGGAAGTTTTTAGTACAAATGGGTGCAATATCTTCCTCTGACAGTCCTCTATGCACGTTAAGCATAAAAACAACTCACCGACAACCATGGTGATCACGTGCAATTTGGTTTGCTGACCATAAATTCACATTTTTAATCTGTTTTTTCAAACTTCCGTAAAACCAAACAGGTGAAGTAATCGTGCTGATTGACATTCCACGTGCAATGGCGACTTTTCGTGAACAGAGTTCACTCTTAATTTGTTTTACAATCAGCAGACTTAGGGTAGTTTCATCACTTGCAAAAACCATGCCACCGAGAAGACGTCTTGACATCTTACAAAAAATGAGGGCTATAGCGTGGGTTGAAAGTGGTTTATCTGTCCATGAGGTTGCTAGACGGCTTGCAGTGTCACACTCTACAATCCAAAGAATTTTGGAGAGATTTCAGGCCACAGGAAGTGTGGAGGATCGCCACCGGCCAGGTCCCCCTAGATGCACCAATAGACATGATGGCCGGTACCTCTTGTTGTCAATTCTGCGCCATCGAACAGTGACTTGTTCCACTCTAAGATGTCAGCTGAGACAAACTGTAAACGTTAATGTCAGTCAAAGCACAATTCGCAGACGTTTACATGAATTTGGACTGGCTGATCGACGTCCTGCAGTCAGAATCCCAAATAAGGGAGGGAAACCCTCTTACTCCTGCTCATCGCAGAGCACGTGTTGCTTGGTGTCGCGAGCACATCAGATGGACAAGGCAACAACGGAGTCAAGTTCTCTTCACTGATGAATCTCGCTTCACTGTGTAATTCAATGATGGCAGTATTCGAGTTTGGAGACGACCAGGAAAGCGATTTACTGATGACACAATTCGAGAGGTGGATCGTTATGGTAGGGGTTCTGTCATGGCCTGGGGAGGCTTCTACAGACACGACAGGACCCCACTCTATATCATCCAAGGCAACTTGACCGGCCCAAGATACCAGAACGAAATCTTGAGACCAATTGTTCAGCCTGCTCTGGAGGCCATAGGTGGTAATGCCATCCTCCAAGATGATAACGCTCAACCCCATTGAGTTCGTGTGGTGAATGAGTTTATTCAGCAACATGGGATCATCAGGATGGCGTGGCCAGCTCATTCACCTGACCTTTCTCCGATTGAGCACCTCTGGGATGTCCTTGGCCGAAGATTGTCAACAAATCACCCCCTGCCAATGGATGTTGCACAGCTGACTGCATTTCTGCTTCAGGAATGGCAAGCTGTTCCTCAGGATACTCGTCGGACCCTTGTGGACTCGATGCGTTTACGCTGTCTTGAATGCCTTGCTGCAAACGGTGGTCACACTCGATTTTGAAATGTCTATTTGTCCAATATCTATTGTGTGACTTTTGAAAAGGTGGGTGACACACTTCACAGCTTCATTGTGTTTGAATGTGTGGTTCCATTTCTTTACGTGACATGTCAATTTGGTATTCAATAAATGCCGTTTTGACTGATACCAATTACGTTTATATCAGATTTGTTTTATGGTTTCAACCAAGGTTTTTCTAAGTGGCCCTTGACTTTTGACGAGTAGTATATATATATATATATATATATATATATATATATATATATATATATATATATATATATATATATATATATATATATATATATATATATATATATATATATATATATATATATATATATATTGATGCGGGGAATAATTTATATACTTACTTACTTACTTAGTCGTTCCCCTTCTACCGTGAAGTGTAGAGGTAAAAATAATTTATATATTATTATTTATGTTTCTCAAGAACAGTCCACCAGACGTCCGGTACTATAAGTGCATTAGACTCAATGCTTGGACACTCTTTATTATAAATCTTGGCCTGCTGAGTTCCTTTCCAGGGTTATCCTCATAGATTCCATTGTAGTAGTTATGAAATATTAATTATGGCCAATCATTCAATACTCCCTGGCCCGCACCACAGGTACTCAGTGAAAAAGGCCTAACTGCTTTTTACAGTTCACACATTTATTAACATATACTCCATATTGAATAGGATTCGACATCGAAGCTTTTCTAGGCACATGTCTCTACTGTCCTTGATTTGGATACTTTCAGTTTAATGGAACAGTCAACTTACGTGCACAAGAATTCCACACACACTGCTTAAAATAAACTGACATTATATAGTTACTGCATGCATAAGGCAGTGATGGTAATATACATCTTGCAGGTGTGGTAATCATATTCCTCAAACGAAGGACATACTCTGAAATCTAGTCCCAACGGACACTCGCCATGCATACTGGTCAAAAGACACAAGCGGAATGTAATGCAGAGACGCGTTCGTGTTCCAGATTAACAAGCTCACGTCTGCCACTATTCTTGAGCAGAAGTCAAGACGTCACTTCCGGAAACTCATGACAACCGTCTATAAACAACAAACCAGGAAGTGATCATATACAACCAATGTTATGATATTTAGACATAACATTTACTCCCCCCTGCAGTAAAATAATGAAAATGAACTTTTCAATATTTCCATTGCAAATCTATAAAATCACTGGAGTAACCAGGTGACACATGAACCTCCTACAACTGTCCCCATTGATATAGCACCTAAATGCGTGCTCCACAATCGACAATTAGACACACAAGGTGTGGAATCCAGTAATGAGATCACTAAACCCATTGTCTATTTCAGAGACATTTCTTTTGACACTACTGTGAGGTCACCATATTAATAATAGGGCAGTGAGAAAAAAATGTCAATATGTGTTAGTCAAGGCACTCATACACTCATGTCAAAAAACACCTTATGTCATGTCAGTCATGTAAGTCTCTCTATTTATCAATGACATGCATAATTAGCAATCAAAGACATAATAGATCATATGAGGCAGACAAATCAATTCATAATGAGTGACTGCGACATTATGTCAAAATAGTTATGATTATCTGTATGAATGTAGTCTGATGGGATGACTGATCATGTTAATACACTGTAATGTGAAAATATATTAAGTAATATATGAACACTTCAAATTACTTTATTACACTATGTATGTAACCTCTTGTGGTTGAGATGAATTAAAATTATATCCAGTAATTAATGATATTAATTATTTAATGTCAATAGTGATTATTGCAAGAAGTTCATTTTTTCAATCACGTATTTTCGAACACAGTTCCATAGATCACAATTCTCACGTATTTGTAGATTATTCTCGACGATGCAAAGTCATTTTCATCTGAAGTAACAAAGAAGTTCACTGAAATATGTAAGTTCCATGTATTTCAACTGTCCATGTTTGTCTTCCCAGCAATAGGACTAGAATTGAAAGTCAATGTTATTCATTCTGTATTCTACATTATCAAAGTCCAAGTTGAAATGAAACATTTATTTTGTTATGTCCCCTTTGAATTTTCAGACATCGGCATTTTCTAGTTGTTTCCCTTTTTATGCAAGTAGCAGTCCATTTTAAAGGAACAATTATTGAATAATTCACGGAATGTGTCTGGAATAAATTGCATTGCCATTATATCCGGAAAATAGTCATTCTATAAACTGTATGTAGTAAAACAGTATAGTTCTGGCATAACTGTATTCGTAACCACATGGCAAAGGATTTGATATCTTAGTCGACGTAGGTTACGAAAAAAACATCATCATCATGATGCTTGGCATACTGTTTGTAGTTTAGCAAACTGTTTCTGTACATGACGAATCACTGTGGCAGCAAATTTTCTGAAGTATGTACCACTCTTGTCACTGGATGGTCTATGTAGCAGTCGATTTCACGTTAAAGTTGCGTCATAGTTCTGAATTGTCAACAGCAACATAACGCAGGTTTGGTCATTATAGATGTTTTGAAGCAGAATTTGATTCGTCAATCAGTGGATGTTTAACATAGCGAAACAAAACATCGACTATGACGTTGACGCTTCCCTTGATAGGCTTTATCTGGTATTCATAGGGTTGGAGAGCCAGAGAGGCACGGGCAGCTCTTTTGTTTTTGAAGCGTGCTGTTTTCAAATAAGATAAGGCTCTCTGATCAGTCTCCAGTGTAAAATTTGCTCCCAGCAAGTAGTGCTGTAGTTTGAAAAAGCAAAATACTACCGCCAACAGCTCCCTCTCAATAATGGGGTACCTCTGCTCCGTAGGCGTTAGCTTTCTACTGACATAGAGTGTGAAATGCAGACAGCCATTCCATTCCTGCAACAACGAACCTCCAATCGATGATTTTGAGGCGTCGACTCTGAGGGTAAAATGTTTGGCAAGATCAGGCAATCTCAAGATAGGCATTTTTGAAAACATGTGTTTCAATACATTTAACGAAACATAACAATCATGGCTGCATATAACTCTATTGGGTGAATGTTTTTTCACAAGTGACGATAAAACAGATGTAATTTCAGAAAAATTAGGGATAAATTTACGATAAAAATCGAGTAGACCTAGAATACTCCTAACCTGTTTTTTTTTTTATTTAGGCACATCAAGGTTTAGAATTCTAGAGATAGTAGAATCGTCAGTTTTCAAAAAACCTCCTCCTACCTTATATCCTAATAATGAAATCTCCTGAAATCCAACTTTAGTTTTAGATGGACGTGCAGTTAAATTATGGAGACGTAAAGTGTGAAGTAAGGACTGAATACCTTTTAAATGTTCATCCCAAGATTGATGAAACAGACAAATGTCATCTATATAGGTAATAAGATCTTCTCTATCGGAGAAGAGTCTTCGCATCATGCGAACGAAGGTCGCAGGCGCGTTAACTAAGCCAAAAGACATATAATTGAATTCAAATAGACCTAATGGCGTAGCAAAGGCAGTATAAGGCTTGGATTTCTCCGTTAATGGCACTTGCCAATAGCCTTTAGAAAGATCAAATTTAGAAAAGAACGTAGCCGAAGCTAACTTGTCTAATAAACACTCTAACACTGGAATTTGTTCCGCGTCATTTATGGTCACAGAATTTAAACGTCTAAAATCTATGCATATGCGTATAGATTTATCTTTTTTCCGGATTAAGACCATCGGAAAACTGTAAGAGGAATGAGATGGAGAAATGACATTTAATTTCACCATCTGTTCTAATTCCTCATTCCCTTGAGTCTGTAAGTGTATAGGTATAGGATAGGGTTTCAATTTAATAGGTTGAAAATCAGTAAGAACGATATCATGTGCGATGATATCAGTATGTCCTGGCACATCGGTAAGAACATCAGCAAAAGATAGTAACAATTGAGTAGCTTGTTCTTTCTGCACAGAAGACAGCGTTGGAGATATGGATACATCTTTCCAACTTTCAGTAGCTAAAAAGTGAATACTAGGTAACACTAAGAGTGACTCATTTCCATTAGTCAAATCAGAATTTTCCTCCTGTATCACCGCCAAAGAAGAGTGACGAGTGACAGATTCATCAAGAGATTCAAAGACTGGTCTAAGATGTGGTGGACGTGCATGAAACTGCTGTAACATATTGATATGAAAAGTTTTTTCTTTTCCATCTACTGAAACAATATAATCGACATCAGACAGTTTCTCCACAATCCTGTAAGGTCATCTCCATGACACCAATAATTTGTTATTTTTCTTGGGTAATAGTACGTATGCTTCATCATCAGGCCACAGTTGGCGTAATTTGCGGTTTTGGTTAAGAAATAACCTTGCTCTCAGTTTTGCCTTTTCAGATGAGTTTACTGCAATTTGGCATGCATCTATTATTTTTTTCCTTAGGTTGATGACATATTGGTATGATTTTTGAACCTCTTCATTCATCTCAGCTTCATCTCAGCTGTTTTAATATTGACATTGGGCCTCTTGGTCTGGCACCAAAAACCAACTCGAATGGACTAAAGCCTGTATGTTCATTTTTAATTTCCCTGTAAGCAAAAAAAATAGCGGGAAGAACTCTGTCCCAATTTTGTGGATATTTATTGGTAACCTTATGTAACATTTGTTTTATGGATCTATTGAGAACTTCTATTTTCCCATTAGATTGTGGGTGATAAATTGAGCTAAGGGATCTCTCAATCCCAAACATATCCATAACCTGTTTCATGGCATCAGAAACTAACTGGGTTCCTCTATCCGATTTTTTTTTTTTTTTTTTTTTTTTTTTTTTTTTTCCTGAACCAGCAGCACTTGGGCTTTCAGCCCTTCGGCCCAATGACATGTCATTGCGAGGCTGGGGAACCTGAGGACTTTCCTTCCAACCCGGTCAGGAGCTTCGCTCCTTCCCATCCACAGAGGGTTTATCACAGGAGCCGTTCAGGCTATTCAGTCAAATTTCCGGCCGTAAACATTTCTTCAAACGCCGACGCCCGGGTTTGAACCATGAACACCTGGTCGCCAGTACAACGCCGAAGCCATTACACCAGCGCGGCTCCCCCTCTATCCGATAAAATGTTCTCAGGGAAACCTATGCGGCTAAAAATCAAAATTAGTGCATCAGCAATATCTACTGTAGTAATGGTTTTTAATGGTATGGCTTCCGGCCAGCGTGTGCACATATCAATGCAGGTCAAAACATATTGATGACCTCTGGCTGATGTAACCTTTAAAGGACCAATAATATCAATGGCCATCTTTGCGAAGGGCCGCAAAGATATGTCAGATGCCTGAATAGGAGCATCATGTTTTGGTTTTCTAATTGCCAAGCTTTGGCAAGTGGTACACGTACGACAAAATATTTTTACGTCTTTTGTAATGCCAGGCCAAAAGAAGTCTGCCAACACTCTTTGCTTGGTTCTAGCAACACCTAAATGTCCAGCACATTCAATGTCATGTGCGTGTCTTAAGACAAATGGACGTAAACAAGCTGGTACCATAATCTGTTTCTTTAAGGAATTAGCATCTTGATAGTTTCTTACTAATATCCCATTCTTTATAGTATACCAGTGTTTAGCATTGTCATCTACCATTACATCATTTAAATGAGCAATATGAAAACATTTTCTTAAATAAATATCCTCTTTTTGCCTTTGTATGAAGGTTTCCTTATCAATGAGCTCCATCTGAAATAGAGTATCATTATTAGTATTGACATCATCCATTATCTGAATATCATCATTATTCTCCTGTTGATGATGATTTTCATCATCATTATCATCTTCTTCGTCTTCCTCTGAAGTGCTTTCCTCAGTTACATCTTCAGGTAACACATCAACAAGTGGTATGTGTTGATTCTTCTCCCCTTGAGCTTGAGCTCTAGTAGTCACAGCATTTGAACAAAGTAAATGTTGTTTTTCCCATATCTCGATATCCTTTTTTGAACAATCATGTAATTTAGGTATGTTTCCTAAAATAATCCCAGCAATTGGATTTTCCAACAGACATACCAGTGTTCTTCCTGTAAAATATGGCGTATCCAAGAATACCTCAGCCGTGGGGTAATATTCTACAGTTCCTCCAAATGTGATACACTTCACATGTTTTCCTGTATAGTCAGACCTATCTACCAATGCTCTGCGCACTCCAATAGTGGTTGCCCCTGTATCACGCAACAAAGAAACCAATTGATTATTGACAAAACCTTTATTTAAAATTAATGATCCAGTACTTTCAAATGATGTCATGACTGGGAGGGGATGTCAGCACAATAATCTTGGGACTCCTTGAGGCTGAAATAAAGAATTGCAATTAGTACAATTGTCACTATTTGATAAATCCACACTGCATGAATTTGCATGTGTTACTATTGCATCATGGTTATGATCATTATCATGCACTACAGCATTAGTACGTTCAGGGCCTCTCGGTTGCCTGGTAGTATTGTTATGATAGGATCTTTTATTCTGTGAATTTTGATCATTACCTCTGTAAAAAGATTTTTGACCTCTATTTTGTTTAGGGTTATATCCTCCTCTATTTTGCCAATTATTTGATCTAAAAGAGGTTTGTGGATAAAAGTGTTCTTCATCATATGAATTAAAATTTCTTTGAGGTTGATGTTTATTAAAATTGTATCTACATCTGTTCTTGCCGAAATTATGTGATGGATTAAATCTTTGATTCCTATCCATACTATTTGATCTGTATCTAGTTGCATTGTCCTGAAATGACCTAGCAGATGCAGCTGGTAATGAATCCTTAACATTGTTGTTGCTCAATACTCTGTTAGGATGTGCTACTTGATATTGACGTCCTAGAGTTTGTACTTTAGTCAGATTCTCAGGTTTTCTTTCCTGTAAGTATGCAAGAAAATCAGTACTAACTGATGACAAAACCTTGTATCTTAGAATTAAATCTGACAATCCCTCAAAAGTTTTATCAGTTTTGGATAATTCAATCCATCTAGAAAAATTTAATTTAACAGCTGAAATAAATTCAGTGAAGTCTTTTCCAGAATCAGGGTACAAAGAACGAAATTTCTGCCGGTAACTCTCATCATCTAATTGATACCTCTGCAATAAAATCAATTTAACAGCTTCATAATCTTTTCTGGTTTGGTCATCCAAAGTGGAGACTACAGTTAATGGTTCACCTACCAATAAATTCATAAGTCTACAGGTCCAAGTAGATTTGTCAATCTTATATTCTTCACAATATGTTTGGAATCTATTTAAGAAGCATGAAATGTCGTCTATGGACGCATTGAATTTTGGCAGATTAATCCTTATGGCAGTAGTATGATCTTTATTTTTATCTTCACCTACCCCAGGATGCAACAGTGGTTGTTGTAATTTTAGTTTTTCAAGTTCAATCTCAGCTAATCTTATAGCTTGTTGAGATATTATCTTTTCTTGAGCTTTAATTTGTTGCAATTTCATCTCCTCTTGAGCTTTTTCCTCTTGAGATCTGGCATAGGCTAATTTTTCCCTTTCAAGAGCCAATTCTTCTGATCTCCTTTTTTCAATTAATTCTTCTTGTCTTCTTTTTTCAGACAATGCCATTTCTTCTTTATGGAGTTCCTCTTGTCTCCTTTTTTCCAATAATTCTTCTTTCCTGAGATCTTCTTGTCTCTTTATCTCTTTATCCACATAGGTTTGCAATGCTTCACCTTCCAAATTAAATTCTTGACCAATCGTCAATAAATCCTTTAATGAAGTCATGGTTTCTTATTATTGTGATTCTCAGTATATGCACAATATTTAAACTTTTATATATATGAATATGTCAGACAAATATTCAATACTCAATCCACCAATCTCACATCAGTCTATAAATGCAATAATATAGATGTTAGTCAAATATACAATATGGAGCAGGAAAAAAAATAATAACTACAACAAGCAATGACAAAAGGACAGGGTTAGAGCAACTAAAGAAAATACAAATGTATAAACCAAGGAGTTAATATGACATGTATATAACAATAAATTATAATAATGCTCTATGACAATAAAACAAGACAAGACGCATATCACAACATTTATAACATCTATGAACTAAATAATAGTAAGGGAAGAATGGACAATCTTACAAACAATAATGTAGCAAACTTAATAAAATATAACAATGACAGGACTTATGATAACAAACAATATGTAAACATGACTTTACAACTAGACAGAGATGGATCTGCTAAATTCAAATGAGGCAGTATTTTTATCAAACCAGCAAAATATACTGGCTCCTCAATATGAATTACACAGATACAGACCTACAGAACGCTCGATTTTCTCATTTAACCTAGCCAAAGCGGTAAAAAAAATTAAGAAAATCGAGTCCCACCAGCCTCCCGCTAGTTACAAAAACATTAACATAATGAAAACAATAATTTGTTAAATTATAATTCAGGCCAACAGATATTATCTACAGTCAAGCTGTATGTAACGATAAATCTACTTATCTGTTGCCACACAAAAAAATCCTCCTTGAGATTTCTCCAAGCAATGAATACAGTGATGTTCTGAAACTTTAGGCTCTGGTTAGGCCTAGGATTGGTTCATAATGACATATGACGGACATCGCTCTGGTCCCTGTTTCTTAATAAAATCCTTGAAAATTTACATTAAACAGTCAATTCCTTTGACTCATATCCAATAGCAAGTCACTTTTGTGTATTTGTGAGACTTTGAGGCACGTTACTTGATATCATAGCTGGAAATCCCTTCCATGCTTGAAATATTCAGGCAGACGATCAGTGTCGCCATCTTGAAAAAAATTCTCGACTTCCAATTTTTAGGCTTCTGCTTTCTTTAGCTTGGTTCCCCCCCCCCCTCCCCCGAGAATGATGCGGGGAATAATTTATATATTATTATTTATGTTTCTCAGGAACAGTCCACCAGACGTCCTGTACTATAAGTGCATTAGACTCAATGCTTGGACACTCTTTATTATAAATCTTGGCCTGCTGAGTTCCTTTCCAGGGTTATCCTCATAGATTCCGTTGAAGTAGTTATGAAATATTAATTATGGCCAATCATTCAATACTCCCTGGCCCGCACCACAGGTACTCAGTGAAAAAGGCCTAACTGCTTTTTACAGATCACACATTTATTAACATATACTCCATATTGAATAGGATTCGACATCGAAGCTTTTCTAGGCACGTGTCTCTACTGTCCTTGATTTGGATACTTTCAGTTTAATGGAACATCAACTTACGTGCACAAGAATTCCACACACACTGCTTAAAATAAACTGACATTATATAGTTACTGCATGCATAAGGCAGTGATGGTAATATACATCTTGCAGGTGTGGTAATCATATTCCTCAAACGAAGGACATACTCTGAAATCTAGTCCCAACGGACACTCGCCATGCATACTGGTCAAAAGACACAAGCGGAATGTAATGCAGAGACGTGTTCGTGTTCCAGATTAACAAGCTCACGTCTGCCACTATTCTTGAGCAGAAGTAGTCAAGACGTCACATCCGGAAACTCATGACAACCGTCTATAAATTACAAACCAGGAAGTGATCATATACAACTAATGTTATGATATTTAGACATTATATATATATATATATATATATATATATATATATATATATATATATATATATATATATATATATATATATCTTCTTCTTCTTCCATCCTTAGCCACCAACCGGCAAAGCAGTATGTGGCCAGTACGCCTAGTGGCGTCTTAGGGCAACAACAAATTGATCAATCTATCGCTGTTTCCACCACGCCTAGTGGCGTCTTTGTGGAACAAAAACAGACCGAACAATCTATCATTGTTTCCGTAATCAGATTATTTGGCAAGCAGGTTATCAGCCCACTGTGCGAAGTTTTTGCGGGATGGGGTAAACAGCCCCATGCCCATACCCTCCTTAGTCGCTTTTTACGACATGCGTGGTAGGGTGCAGTGTTACTATTCTTTGCTCCCCTTTCGGGCCCCGGTAACACACGGGTGATATATATATATATATATATATATATATATATATATATATATATATATATATATATATATGTATTGTGGTGGGTTTAGATGTTATGAATGTTGGTGTTGTACTTAATTTGTAACTGAGTGAGGTCAAGCTGTGAAGGCCCCTGAGTCTAGCAAATTGATGGGGTGTGTTCTCAGGGATCCTTTCTGCTACCACCTTAAGATCTCACTCAGAGTTATATTTTACACTTAGAATAAATAGTGACTACGTCTAAATGTCTAGGGTAATGTAAGTGTGGTGTGATGGTAATCCAATATACAAACACACACACAAATATTAAATTCTATGATCAACTCAACTAATACAGTGTTTTAAATTTTGGTATTGAACAATTTTGTTATAATTTATTTGGTCCTGAACCTAATATTATTTTGGTCAGGACTATCAAATTCAAATGAAATCAATTTATATGTATATATACAATTCAATTAAACAAAAAGGGACAATCTGTCCAAGCACATAATTTAAATTCAAATAATGGTGTTAATACATCTCTACTACTGCTTATCTGGTACTAGATGGCGGGTTGGGGGTTGTACATCATCCACTGTCTTTATTCACAAATATTCTGTTCACTTTATTGGGTGGAAATGGATTTTATTTTATATAGTTACATTCTTATACGGTAGCTAGTTAATGATTCGTTCCGTGCCAGGTCTTATGCACTTATCTGGCACGTGAAGCTAGATGATAGTTGTCTTTCCGGCCAACGGCCCTGTCTCAATCTTCCTGGGGCAATCTTGGTAGAGAGCTTGTATCAAGACTACAGTTCCAGTGGCAGAGAGCTTGTACCACTACAGCAACCTCCACTTTCACACTGTTTCTTATATTCAGGGAGCTGGCACTAGCATAGTGCCTGAAAAAAACCCTGCAACATGAAGATTATGGTTTGTCTTAACATAATATCGTATCCACCAAATTCACAATTAATAATGCATTCAAAATAAAAGAACAGGGTCAGATCTCTCTGACCAACCCAGCCCATCCAATCTAGATTGATGGAACAACTTGTACCAGTCTTCACATTCCTCTCCTCTAATGGCTACAACACCTATGCCATTATCATTGATCTTTTTCCATAAAATAAGGTAGGTGATATGATCCCTGCTGACAACCTATGTAATCTTTTGGTTCTACACCTCTGGTAGTTTGTTAATATGGTGGAGCAACAAATAGGCCTTGCATAAGTCTGCTAGTGACTTATGTACTTACAGTCGTAAAATATCTTCATTACCCAAGTCATACAACACAATTAATAATATAAATAATGTTAATAATTTCTGTCTTACCACAAATTCAATAAATAAACACAGGAACGATGACTTGGCACAAATTCAGCTTTGCTGCTGGCGAGACTATGAATTTTTATTTATTTAGTTTAGTTTTATTTAAAAATTCACACTTCTAGTACATCGTGCTGCTCAAGGGACAGATTCTTAGACAAATGGTGCCCAGCCTTCAAAGATTTCATTAATATTAAATGTGTTGGCCAATGGGATAGGGCGACTAACATTTTTGAATCAAATTTTGAAAAACAAAACTCCAAACATACAATGTGTTAGTCTGCCTTAGATATTACTCTGCAAAAATATATTTAGTTTTGGGCCAACCAATAACCTCTCTCCCTCTTTCTAACTACACCCAATCAGATTACATGTACCCTCTTCTGCCTCATTTCAAAAATGCGTTCAAAACATGTTATGGCTAAAATAAGCAGGCATGAGTGTTCGGTAGTCTGTCCTAGAATATATAGTATTATTGTAATATCTTGGTTATTAGTTGGACTATTTTGTGATTTAAAATATATTATTTATCAGGAGACCCTATTCCACAAAACTATCTAAGTTTTATGGCCATATTCCTTTTAGTTTGTAATTTCATATTTTCCTTTTAAATAAATATACACCATCTTTTTCCCTCTCTCCAACGCTTTTTTTCAAACTAAAACGACAATGTCTGTGTTTCGTCAAAATTTACGCTACAATACAGGAAATGAGAGCGGTTTGTGTTTTTATATATTTCCACTGCGTGACCAAAAAACGAACCTGTATTGGCCTTGTGTCGTATTTTCAAACTGCCAAAGCCAATATCGCACGTTCGTTACAATTTTTAATTCCAAACAACGCGTGCTGATGGTAGCATTCTGTCGCTCCTTTCCACTCCTTCGTGTCTCTCACTCCGTCTAGAACAAAAATTAAACCTCGATTTGTTTCAAACATGTTACATTTATTTTCTCTACAGTAAGGCCTATTGAAAGCGATATGTTTGCAGGCGGGGCGAAGAAGTTAATCGCAACCCAATATTTTATTTCTACCTTATTTTGACGTTATACTCTATGTTGTATCTAATTTATCGATTGTAGTGAGGATATCACTACACACACACACACACACACACACACCACACACACACACATATAGATATATATATATATATATATATATATATATATATATATTTATATTTATATATAGTCACATCGCTATTTTGTGTTTGCTTGCTTGTTAGTGACAATGCAAGATTGTCAGAAGCCGAGGAAAATAGCCGAACGACTGTGTCATGTTGCCAGCGGAAATTTCGGGCGGCAAAAAAATAAAGAGGGTATTCGAGTCCCGACTGCAGTCCTGGGTGGACGTAGATTGTCACCAGCTTGAGACTGCCGTCATCATTGGAGTATATGAAACAGCGCCCGCTATATAAGTCTTTTCTTAGTGTTAGTTATTCTAGGGAGGTGATTGTTTTCCTCAGTGCTAGTTCTATGCATAATGAGTATGTTTGTAAATCCTTAGGTTGACTGTCAGTTCGACAGTACCATTTTGGGTAGCTATCTTACATGGTGTTATAGCTGAGGTCGTATATTCAGCTCAATCTTGCTGCCTGGAACTTCGCAGGAGAATAGTGGTGGTATCGGAGCTCCATCCTCAGTCCCCTACAGCCTTGGATAGGCTAAAGGAACAATCATCAGTGTGTCCTATCATATATATATATATATATATATATATATATATATATATATATATATATATATATATATATATATATTGGCCGATTGGCCAGGTTTGTCTTCTCTAGTCTATCGTTCTGGCTGGTCTTCGTGTTTGTGTGTAGATTTGAATAAAAACGCTGTTGTTGTTGTTGTTTGTTGTTGTTTTGAAGAGGTGATGGGTGGAGAGCGGGAACTTAACAGTTGACCGTTATTGCCTCTTCTCGTTCCATCTTGGTCTTCCCTGTTCAACCTGAAAATTGGTTATAATTGGGGTATTTAGTGTCTTTTTATTTACTAATTTTGTATTCAATTTAAATAACTATTGTCTTTTGCAGTTGCTGATTTTAATTTATAATAGTATTTGTCCATTTTATTTTCTCTTTTGTATTGTTTATAGATAACTATTGTCCTTTACACTTGGTTTTAATTTGTATTAGTATTTGTTGTTTTTGAGTTGTTTTTTGTTTTAAACCTCGTTGTCTTTCCTTGTCCTATGAGTAGTTAGTAAGTTTTTTTTGTTTTTTTTTTATGATTTGTTAGTTCTTGTTGCTTAATTTCTATTTGGTTGAATGTCTTTTCTGAAGTACTAACCTTATATGTTTTCCTTTGATGTATGTATATATCTTTAAGTAATGATTGGCCATCTCCTGGGGCATCTATACTTAAAACCTTGTCACCTGTCGTGTCTATATTGTGATTTCTATTGTAAATTTTTAATTCAAGCCTTTGTTGTTCGTACCTTTTACAGTGGATCAGGTAGTGGTCTATGTCATTCTCTTCCTGACATTCTTGGCAGTGTGGTTCCTCTATCATAAAGTATGCTGCACCGAGACGGAGACGCCACAGTTTTTTGTTCTTCTTCTTCTTCCTCGTTCCTCGTTCGCCCTGAAAAAGGCGCTGGTTGCGTTGTGTCTGTTTACGCCTAAGCTGTGATATCTGCACCTTTCGGTCGACATATCCGACTTCAGCACGGCATTTTTGGGGACCGGGTTTGCCTTCCCACTGCGATCCCTACACGCTCAGCCAGACTGCAGTGATGCAATCTGATTCCAGGACCACCACGTGGAGGTGGAGTAGGATCTTGACCAGCTCTGGTTCGCTGGTCCTGATGCAAGCAGTAAAGCTATGGGTTGCTGACTGCATTCACTATTGCTGCATCTTTGGGTATCTTTAATTCTCCTCTGACCTGGCACGTCCTTGTTGGTTCTTTCAGCAGTTTGAACGCGTGTCTGCCTTTTCTACTGTTTTTCCGTGGTGTCTTCCATTCCTCGTTTATATACTACTCGTCAAAAATCAAAGGCCACCCTATTATTTTCAATACACTTTTATATAAGCGCATAGAATGATTAAATGAAGGAAGTTTTTAGTAAAAATGGGTGCAATATCTTCCTCTGACAGTCCTCTGTGCACGTTAAGCATAAAAACAACTCACCGACAACCATGGTGATCACGTGCAATTTGGTTTGCTGACCATAAATTCACATTTTTAATCTGTTATTTCAAACTTCCGTACAATCAAACAGGTGAAGTAATCGTGCTGATTGACATTCCACGTGCAATGGCGACTTTTCGTGAACAGAGTTCACTTTTAATTTGTTTTACAATCAGCAGACTTAGGGTAGTTTCATCACTTGCAAAAACCATGCCACCGAGAAGAAGTCTTGACACCTTACAAAGAATGAGAGCTACAGCGTGGGTTGAAAGTGGTTTATCTGTCCGTGAGGTTGCTAGACGGCTTGCAGTGTCACACTCTACTATCCAAAGAATTTTGGAGAGATTTCAGGCCACAGGAAGTGTGGAGGATCGCCACCGGCCAGGTCGCTCTAGATGCACCAATAGACATGATGACCGGTACCTCTTGTTGTCAGCCCTGCGCCATCGAACAGTGACTTGTTCCACTCTAAGATGTCAGCTGAGACAAACTGTAAACGTTTATGTCAGTCAAAGCACAATTCGCAGACGTTTACATGAATTTGGACTGGCTGCTCGACGTCCTGCAGTCAGAATCCCTCTTACTCCTGCTCATCGCAGAGCCCGTGTGTCGCGAGCGCATCCGATGGACAAGGCAACAATGTAGTCAAGTTCTCTTCACTGATGAATCTCGCTTCACTGTGTCATTCAATGATGGCAGGATTCGAGTTTGGAGACGACCAGGAGAGCGATTTACTGATGACACAATTCGAGAGGTGGATCGTTATGGTAGGGGATCTGTCATGGCCTGGGGAGGCTTCTACAGACACGGCAGGACCCCACTCTACATCATCCAAGGCAACTTGACCGGCCCAAGATACCACAACGAAATCTTGAGACCAATGGTTCAGCCTGCTCTGGAGGCCATAGGTGGTAATGCCATCCTCCAAGATGATAACGCTCGACCCCATCGAGCTCCTTGGGTGAATGTGTTTATTCAGCAACATGGGATCATCAGAATGGGGTGGTCAGCTCATTCACCTGACCTTTCTCCGATTGAGCACCTGTGGGATGTGCTTGGTCGAAGATTGTCAACAAATCACCCCCTGCCATTAGATGTTGCACAGCTGACTGCATTTCTGCTTCAGGAATGACAAGCTGTTCCTTAGGATACACTTCGCACCCTTGTGGACTCGATGCGTCCACGTTGTCTTGAATGCCTTGCTGCAAACGGTGGTCATACCCAATTTTGAAATGTCTATTTGTACAATATCTATTATGTGACTTTTGAAAAGGTGGGTGACTCACTTCACAGCTTCATTGCGTTTGAATGTGTGTTTCCGTTTCTTTACGTGACATGTCAATTTGGTATTCAATAAATGCCGTTTTGACTTATACCAATTACGTTTATATCAGATTTGTTTTATGGTTTCAACCAAGGTTTTTCTAAGTGGCCCTTGACTTTTGACGAGTAGTATAGTTAGCTTCTCTTGGCTCTTGATTCCCGACCTTCTAAGTCCTGCTCTTATATTGTTTTTACTTATTCTTCCATTCTTAGCGCTCTGGTCTGCCAACTCGTTACCAGCTATACCTATGTGGGCTGGAACCCACACTAGCCTCATACTACATCCTCTGTTCTCTAGTGATGTATTAATGGCTAGAATTTCTCCTTTATGTCTGGCCGGCTACACTTACCTGAGTGTTCTAGTGCTTGAAGCGATGATAGTGTGTATGTAAATATATAACAGCTTCTGGTGCGTTATCTTTGATTATTTCTAGACTTTTTAGAATTGCTACCATCTCAGCGGTAAAAGTCGAAGCCCCTTCAGTTACACTGTAGCTCTTTTTAATTCCCCACTGTGTTATTACTACTCCTGCACCTAGTTGCCCACTATCACCCTTGGATCCATCAACGTAGACGGCCAGAATTTGTTGTGTTAGTTGATCTATGAACTTTCTACTTATCATTTTGGCTTCCTTATCTTCTATATTTTGTTTGATCTTCTTAGTAAGTGAGTAGTCTATGATTGGTGGTTATAGTTCCCAGGATGGTATTTTGCTTCTATATTTATTACTATTTTTAATTGTGTTTTACAGTTCTTTGAACTGCGTTAGATCTTCTATAGTTGTCCACCCTATTGGTTATCTATCTTTATTTAAGGGGACGTCCCATATACTTGGTTGATTTATGACAAATGCTTTATGTGCTGGGTGGGCCACTTCTTGTCCTACTTTACTCCAATAATTTTATCTTAGTTCTTTCCGTCTTAGACCAAGGGGTGGTATGCCACAAGCTATTTCTAGTACTTCTGCTGGTGTTGATATAAATGCACGTGTAATGGTTCTCATGGCTGCATTTTGAATTCTGTCTAGTTTTACTTTGTTAGAAGCTGCAGCTGAGTCGTAGACTATGCTGGCATAATCCAGTTTCCCCTGATGAAAGACTTGTAGAACAAAAGCAATATTTTATTGCTGGCCACCCATCAATTACCTTTTACTATCCTTAGTATATTTAGGGGTCCCTACAGCTTTCTACTAAATTTTCTATATGTTTATTTCAATTTAGTTGTTTATCTAAAGTTATGCCCAGAAATCTTGTTGTTGAGAAGGTACATATTTTCTGTCCTTTAATAGCTATATTGATTTTATTATTATTATTTTTTAATTTCCTTTGCTCATTATACAAGTAATACCTACTGTTTTGTTTACATTAATTTGGAAGCCCCAACTTATCATCCACTCTGAAACTTTGTCTATTTGTTTTTGAAGTTTTTGGTAAACGTGGTCCAAGTTTTTTTCCAGATCGCCAAATGGCACAGTCATCTGCAAATTGTGATACTGCATTCTTAATGTCGTTAAATTCATCTGCTAAATCACTTACAGCTATAGTAAAAATTGAAGGTGAGATCACTGATTCTTTAGGAATCCCATTCTGTTGTTCATATATTTCTGACTAATCATTTTTCACCTGTACAGTAAAATGCATGTCCTGTAAAACGTTTTCCAGATACCTATATGTAGCCGGGGCAGGGAAATGTCTCTTATGTCTTACTGAGAGTTTTCCTTTTTATATAACAGAGAGCAGATGTTTAACTGGCCTAATCACCAGAGATCTAGATTTCTCTCCTAAATTGGGGTTACCAAGTTCGATTTTCTTCTCTTAGGTGTTGATGTAGCAAATTTAAATGAGATGGATAGATTTCGTAGCTTAATCTCAAACTGTAGTAATTCACCTTTTCAACAGCGTTCTATTTCATGCAAATCTTTTAATATCTTTCAGCATGAACTTAAATTTCAACAAAAGTCTGGAATTCAGAACATTTTTACAATAATAAGCACAATAAAGTTCTAACATATCATCAGATGCTTTCATCGATGCAAAGATCCCTTTCGCATCTTTATCTCATAGGCCTACTCAATTGTCAAATATGGCAAACTTTTTCATTCCACCGTGTTCCTTCCTTTAGGTTAACGTCTTATTTTAGGTTTGACGACATTTTCCCATCTCTTCAGATTAGTCCTTGATTTCTTTATCATCATAAGTATTCCTTGAGTTAAATATTTTCCAACACAAGGATATTTTCTGCTCAGCATGGTTTGAGGTGTAAGACTAGTTTTGCAAATTGACTCAATCCTCGAACCTAGTTCTGCTGCGACTAGGGTTGGAAGCTCTATTCAAAATATACATTGAATGATAGTCACTACTTACGCAAGTAAGAAATATAAAACCACTCAATGTCCTGAAATACACATTTTATAATAAATGTTGAAGTTGATTTCCTCAAACTAAGGAATATGTAGAGCTGGACCAGACACGTCCTCTTCAGTTGCGCTCCTTCCTTCTACTCTAGATGGCGTCGTTGTTCTACATTCCCCGGGGTAAATCTGAGCTATCCGATTGGTCAGGGGAAATCACCCAACTATTAGAAATAGCGTGTAGAAGCGACTCTGCCCTAAATATGTGACACTATAATTTATTATATTCTGTTTCTCATAAAATATAAAATTATGGGGTAGTCTGTGCTTCCTCCGTCTTGTTGGAGTATAGCGTGTTTTCCGAATAAGCACGGTATACACGGCTACATATAGGTTTTACCAGTAATGCCAATATTTTTCATTTTGTAAAGAGCTCCATCACTCCAGCATTCATCATATACTCTAGAGACATCCAAAAAGACTGCCACTTTTTCTCTTTCCTCTTGAACCCTTGCTTTACATCCTGTTCTAATCTTACAAGCTGGTCTAATCTTACTTCTGTCTGCCCTAAACCCAGACTGGTTTGGGCTATAAAACTGATTTTTTTCCAGGTAGAATTTAACTCTTTTGTTAACAACAGTTTCCAGTATCTTACCTAGTTGTGATGTAAAGGAGATAGGACTATGTGAAATTACATCATGGGCTTCCTTATTGGGTTTTAGGACGGGTACTATCATAGTTACTTTCCATACTTTTGGTATCTTTCCTAAGCTCCAGATTTTGTTATAAAGGGAAGTTATTACGTTTTATAGTTTTTTTTTGTATTTTCTTAAGGATTTTATAACTAAGCATATCATGACCTGAGGCAGTGTTAGATTTCTCTTCTATTGCACTAGTTACTTCTTCCTCTGTTATATCAGCACCTAAATAGCTTGTTTCATCTATCTGATCTGGTAGTTCCTTTAAAAACTGTATCCAATATCTTTCTGTTCTCTCATTTTCTTCCTGTCCAAGACTACTTTTTGAACTGACTATATAGAAATACTCAGCAAGGGAATTAGCTTTTTCTTTATCTGGTTCTGCTCTGGTAGTTTGATTGTTGGCATTATTGTTTTCTTATTGTTCCCTTTGGTTGCCTTAACCTTTTTCCATATTTCTTTAATTTGGGTGCTAGGTTTAAGTGACTGACAAAACTCCTTCCAGTTAGTTTCTTTGGCTTTAAATATTATTCTGTTAGATTCATTCCTAATATGTTTATACTCATCATAGTTTTCTTCTGTTCTTTAATTCTATATTTTTATAAGGCCCTTTTTCTTCTCTCATGAATTTCTGCACAGCTTTTATTCCACCAGGCAACTGGTTCTTTATTCCACTGAGTTTTTCTTTTCTTATTAATGTTATTTATTGGTTTTAGGTGCTGTGGCATATTTTTATTTGGTATATATTTTATTGCTATTTTAAGAAATTTCATTGGTCAGTGTTTCTGCCCACAAGTCAGTATCATCTGATTCCATGCTTTTATATTCCATCACCTCCAGCTCTGATTGGAAGGCTTCCCAGTTTGCTTTTTTATAGTTGAAAGTCGGTTTCTCTGGTTCTGGGTTTGGAGCTGCGTTTTATGCATGGTTACTATAATGGGCAGATGATCTGAGTTTGTGTCTTGTAACACTTCCCAATTTACATTCGCTCGGTTGTTAGTTGCTATGCTTATGTCTATTGCTGAGTCTGCCCTGTTAGCTTGTGGATTAATTCTAGTTGCAGTTCCATCATTTAGTATTAGCAGTTCATTATTTTCTATAAAGTCAAGTAGGCGCTTTCCTGCATTGTCTGCATGTTGTCCACCCCAAGCATAATGGTGGGAATTACAGTCGCCTACTATGACTGTTTTGGGGCATATTCTGGTGCTTATGACTAGTATTTCTTCATCTTTAATTGTGCCATTTTTAGCGTATACATTTAAGATTGTTAGATTGTTTGGTTCAGCTGCTATAGTAACCTGGATACCTTCTATGTTGGTTGTATCAAATACTTCCCAGTCTATAATTGTTAATGTTTCGTTAACTAAGACTGCCACACCCCTCCTCTACCTTCTTTCCTATCGTGCCTACGTATCTTAAAGCCCTTACAACTATCGTATATCTACTGTTTGGTTTTAAATGTGTCTCTCGAAGAGCATATATAGTGTTCTTTTTGATACCCCTACAATTCCACTGGACAATTCTACATTCTTTCTTATCCATTGTTTATATTATCTAGTATCCCTTTTGTTTTGTGTTAGAACTATTAGTTTGCTCTTAGTTTGTATTGGCCCTATCAGTTGCTTGAGGCATAAGGTCTACTCTTCGTGGTGATTCTTTTATGTAATTAAAGATTTTTTTCAATACTTGGGTTTGTGCTGATTCTTCTGTTCTTTCCTCTATCAAAACTCTCTTTATGTGCTTGGTGGTTTTGTTTCCCGTTCTTTCCATTTGGATTCTTGCTTTTGTTTGCCACTTTCCTTTTCTGTTGCTTCTCTGACTATGTTAATCTCCTGTCTCTGATTTTCTTTCCTTTTTAGTGTAATTTCATTATCCTCTTTCAGATCAGATAGTTTAACTAGTATCATTTCATTTTCTTCTTTCAGTGCTGACAATTTAACTACATCCTGGGCAATTTGGTGCTGTATGGCTTTCATTTCTTGAAGCATTGCCTCTGCACTTTTCAGTGCATTCGTACCTTCCAAGGATGTAGTTGAACCATCCGACTGATTTTTGGTACTGTTTTGTTACTATCTACCTGGTTCTTACTTTCTTTAGCCAACTGTGTTTTAATCATTTTAACTTCCTCTTGTGCACTCTTGATTTCTGTTATTACTTTAGTGTTCTTATATGTATTATTTTCCTTTATATCTTTAATGACCGTTTTGAAAGGGGTTTTGGTTGTTATTGATTCCTTCAGTGCTTTTTTGGTCTGCTGATACACTGAGCAGCCCTGGAACCTGGCGCTGTGGTTCCCTTTGCAGTTAATGCATTTTCTGTTTTCATTAACCTTTTTATAGTCAGTATATGACTTAGCCTTTTCAACACAAAACCTACATACTGTCTTACCCCTGCAACTGTGTCGGCCATTGCCAAATTCCATGCAGTTGGAGTACTGCAAAACTGGGGGAATTAGGGCTTCTGTGTTCTTTTCAGCTTTCCCAAATAGCTCTGTCTGGGGGGGGGGGGTTTCCTCCCTTCCTTCGTTATTACTACCACTAGGGTTACTACACTCCCTTTCACTGTTATTCGTTCCACGTGTACCAGCTTTAAATCTGGGTTCTGCTTGGCCAGGTTGTTTAAAACTTCCTCACCTGACAGGCTTGGGTTTATACCTTTTACAACACATCTTCTGGTTTCTTTTGAATATTCTATTTGTATTTTGATGTTGTGGGACAGTTTGATCAATTTAGGTTTTTCCTGCAGTTCTTGTAGTAAAGTTTTGGTTTTTTTCTGTTTCATATAGTGTTAGCATTACTCCATTGTTTTGTTTTTGTACTTTGGCAATGGTTTTTTTACTTTTTCCAGAATTACCAGGATTTTGTCGTCCGGGAGAGATCGAAGCTTGGTTTCTGTTCCAGCTATTTGTGCAATTTTAACTTTTTGGGGGATTTCCTTTCGGTTGTAGTCTTCTTTGTTTTCTCCTCTGGTTTCATGACTTCTTTTGGTTGTGTTTTTCTGGTTGTCCTGATTGTCATCTTCCTTGGGTCCTATCTTTATGTTAGATGTCCTGGTTCCTGAATTTTCGCCTTTATTGCTTATGCTTATTATTGTTTTTACTTCTGAGTCTCCTTCCAGTTTTTTCATTAGTATCTCTATCCTGTCATTTATTTCTGTGTCTCTGACTTCATGGTTCGTGTTCCCGTTTTTTTCTGTGAGGTTTAGTGTTTTGTCTTTTTCAGGTGTCTTAACCCACGCTTGTCCTTCCCCGGACTGTGCCCTGGTTATCGGTGGCATTTTCCCTGTCTTTTAATTTGCTACTCATCATCATCTCAACCCGTAACCCGTCATGAGTCGTAGGGGTGCCATGGTGGAAGCATCAGCAGACAGTTTCCTCAACTGCTCTCTATCCTCAGCAATGCGTACAAGTGTGGAAAAACCGTGTCCTGCCCATTCTTTGATGTTATCAGCCCAGTAATTTCTTTGCCTTCCACTTCTCCGGTTACCTTCGACTTTTCCCTTGGAGGATCGTTTTCGAAAGGGAGTCATGACGAGTTACATGACCAAACCAGGCAAGCTTTCGACGTTTCACTACTGATAAAAGTGGTTCTTTGGGGCCTGCATAGGTGTTTATTTTCTCTCTAACATAGACATTTGTTTTGTGCTCTTTATAGCAAATGCGCAAAATTCTTCTATAATATTTATACTCGAAAGCCTGAATCCTTCGCTCCGTATCTGCAGTGAGTGTCCAGCCCTCACATCCATACAAGAGAATAGATAATACAAGTGATTTGTATAATTTGATCTTCACAGGAAAACTGATGTTACTTTTCCAGATCACATTCAGCCTTGTCATGGCAGCTGAGGCCATCTCAAGTCTTGTCAGGATTTCTTTACTTGATCTTCCTTCAAACATATAGTGGACCCGAGATATTTAAAGGTGTTAACTTCTTCTAACGTTTGCCCATTTAACGTAATGTTGGTCGGAACATGTTTCTCGTGGCTATTCACCAATATCTTGCTTTTTTAAAAATTAATTTCCATCCCATACGTTCTTGTTACTTTCTCCAGTCTAGAGGTAAGGTCTTGAAGTTCTGACTCTGTTCCAGCTATAAGATCGATATCATCAGCAAAACGTAGTATGCAAAGAGGTCGGCCACCAATCGATATGGTTGTTTTATAATCGTAGAGAGCCTCCTGCATAATATGTTCTAAATATATATTAAAGAGCACTGTGGACAGGATACATCCCTGGCGAACTCCTACAGTTGTTTTGAAAAAAATTATCCAATGTCATTGCTTGCAAAAACAGCACTGCTTGCGTCCTTGTATAGTGCTTCAATGATATCTATGATGTTGGTATCAACATTGAATTTTCTCTGTATTTGCCATAAGCCTTCATGCCAGACTCGATCAAAGGCTTTTGTGAAAGGGATGAAGTATTGGTATAAATCGTGTTGATGCTGGAGATGTTTTTCGATCAATAATCTAATATTGAAGATTTGTTCTGAGGTACTTCTTTTTGGTCTAAAGCCAGCCTGTTCCTCTGACAAGATTTCTTCTGATTTCTGTTTTATTCTGTTCAAAAGTATCCTTAACATCACCTTACTTGGATGACTAATAAGGCTAATGGTTCTGTAGTTCTTGCACATTTTTAGATTTCCTTTCTTTGGAAGAGGTATTACTAATGACTGCGTCCATTCTTTTGGCCATTTTTTTTTGTACTCCATATCTTCTGGCAAATTGTTGTCATGATTTTTACTATATCTGGTCCTCCATATTTCAAGAGCTCTGCTGGGATATTATCCACACCCGAAGACTTCCCTCCTTTTATCGAACATATAGCCTCTTCCACTTCTTCCCGTAATATTGCTGCATTTGCTACTACTCTTTTATTATGTGCTTGGTTTTGTATGAGCTTTAATGTTTGTCCTTAGTCTCACTGTTTTAATCTTAAGTTGTGTATATCCTTGATTTCTCCTTTTTTTAAATTAAATTTTATAATATTATTATTTAAGAAACACTTTTAAACCTGTCTAGTTGACCTTGTTGAACAGTTAAATCTAGTTCGAATTTTACCAGGTAACTTTATCATATTTGTTTTACTTAAATTATATTTTGATGGTTGAATATTATTATTAATAATCTATGGTTTTTGGTTTATTTTATTTTATTTTTTCTCCCCACCACAATTCCTAACTTATACAAATATTTATAGCAATAGTTAAATAGCCCCCTAATACTTAATATTAACTGCAATAAACTAATATTTGCATCAAACTACAAAGTAAATCACCACTTAAATTATTTATATCAAGATGGCTGCCAGATCTCACATAAGCAAGTGCCACGTGGCGCTTGGGTCTATCTAATTTTTTTTGGAACTAAAAAGGAATCGACACTTATATTTATTATGTCTATCAAGCGTATTTAATAGAATTCCTAAGTTATAATAATACTTCTAACTATCAATTACTTAGTTACCTAAAACTAACTGCAAGAAGCTGATACTAAAGATAGATAAAAATGTAACAACCTATCTGAAAACGTGAGTAGTTTGATGAATTGCTCTACTGTGTGTCGTCCTGAAAAGGACGTATCTGCCGTGTATTTTGAGTTTAGCAAAAATACGTCTGTCCGCTTCAGAAGTCGGAAGTCGAATCATCCCCCTTGCGTGAATCCGTGACTACGCGTAATTTATTCTGTCTCAGGGTCTGCCGGCAATCTTGCGCCTATTGGCTGTGCATATTTGTATATCCATTGCGACCTAACAGTGTATTTAACTAAGCGGCGGGTTTGCAAACAACTTTACGACAGTGGACACGACTGTACTATGTGTCGTATTGAAATCGTTATCACATTGGTGATGCCCTAACTGTGAGGGGTTAGCCAGCTAGCACCTTGCCCCCACCATAGCTAAATAGTGGTTGGGATATATATATATATATATATATATATATATATATATATATATATATATATATATATATATATATATATATATATATATATATATATATATATATATATATATATATATATATATAAGTGTGTCTGTGTATTTGAAAATGTAGTACTTGTTCTCGAAACAAACAGTAACACAAATAATATGGAGTCGTGGGGGGGAGGGGAGGGGTCGAAAAGACAAAAAGAAGCTTACATGAGACTGCGACAATAGGTCTGGCAAGGATGAAGGCGAATAGCAAAGTCAGGCCGAACAGCGCAAACACATACTTTCTGAGAGCAGTCAGCACACCCCAAACCGAGTAAATCAGGCAGTAGTTTACCTTTTTTCTACACCGTGCAAATAACATGGAGATGGCGTTAGACCTACCTGGACGAGGGGCATATCCAGTTAGTATCAGAAAATCTCGAAGACGGCCGGATATAGTGCTACATTTTTCATCGTCGCAACAGGTTATATTGATTGAACTGACTGTGCCATTTGAATCCAGATTGGATGAGCAACACTCGTTCAAAGCCGCAAAGTACAAGGGGATTGACAAAAGTCTTGGGCCTGACCATGAAGGACATGTCACAGAGAGCTGAAATTTAGTATAGTGTTTATTCCTTTTCAATATAGCCACCGTATGAATTGACACACGTCTGCCATCTCTGCTTGACCTTGAAAAGACCTTGGGAGTAGAACACCCTATTTTTCAAACTAAACCAGTCATCACATGCCAGTATAACCTCTTCATCGCTGTCAAAATGATTTCCTTTTAGCTATTTTTTAAGATTTGGGAATAGAAAAAAGTCTGATGGAGCCAAATCTGGAGATTATGGTGGGGGTGGAAGAATTTCAATATGCAAATCGTTGGCTACTAGCTGCAAAAGCCGTACTTTGTGAGAGGGCGCGTTGTCTTGAAGCAAAGGAAGATTTTGAGTGCGCGTTATCCTTCGTTTCCTGGTTAAAACCTTTCTTAGTTTTGTGAGAAGATCTGCATAGTACTGTCCATTTACTGTGTTGCCACGAGGCAGATAATCTTTCAAAAGGACACCTTTGCCGTCCCAAAAAACAGTCAGCATCACTTTTCCTGCAGATTTCTGCGCTCTCGGCTTGACCGGTGTTGGGGAGCCCGGGGTTTTCCATTGCATGCTGGCAATTTTGGATTCGGGGTCATAATGGTGTACCCAAGTCTCATTTACTGTCACCATGGTCTCCAAAAAATTTTTTGACTGACACTTTTTGAGCAACTGTTGACAGCAATTTACCCTCGTTTGCTTCTGTTTACGTGTCAACAGTCGGGGAAACCAGCGTGCACACACTTTTCTCATGTTCAGTCTGTTGTGTAAAATTCTATAAACTGTTCTTTCATTTAGTTTTACTCTACTAGCTATCTCCACAATTGTCATTTTTCGATCCTGGTCAATGATTTTCTTCACTCTTGTTGCATTTTCATCGTTGCACTCTGAGGCTGGTCTAGCAGATCTTGGCAGATCAGCAACATTTGAGCGGCCGCACTTAAACTGTTGACACCAGTTTTTTACCGAAGTATATGAAGGACAAGAACCACGAAACACTGGTTCCATCTCCCTGTGTATTTCTTTAGGTGTTTTCCCCTGAAACATCAGAAATTTTATCACAGCTCTGGCCTCCTTCTTTTCCATTGTTTTGTCAAATCTTTGGAGCAGCAGATCCGGTCAATAGGGTACATTGCGCCGTGCACCGTAGCGGGAAAACCTTGTATAGTGATCTGGCCGCGGATCTGAGACACGTTGGGTTTACTGCAAGAGTCATGGCTGTTAAGGTGGGTGCAAGAGAGCTCGTGGCTGCATCAGTGTATGATTTATTGAAATTGTTGGGGCTGATCGGACTGTCGAGAACAAGGGCACTGAAGAGGTTTAGTGAAACTGCTGAAAAGGTATCATGCTGGCTGTGGAACATCCGCAATGGTCTAATGAACTCGGGATAGTAAACTCTAACCCCACCTGTGGTACAGGAAACACCAGAAAAATTTAAAGTTCGCAATACCTTGATCTGTTCGTTGTTTTGGTGAAAAGACTATGTCTTACGGGTAACACGCGGTGTTTTATATCAGGTGTCGGGCGCAGAAAGATTTCAGTTGCTAGCGCGCAGTGGCTTAACGCCTTGTTGGCTTCGCGCAGGTGTGTCAGGGTCTGTTCCTAGTCGTGGTGTGCTGCGGAACAACCGCAATAATCTGTCTTCGTCATATGGGTGGTTTACTATCATAATTGCCTCAGGCTGGCGAAATTTTGGATTTTAAAGGTGCAACCAAGGTGGAATGGGTTCATTTTCTGCACAAGACAACAGAGGGCGTAGACACTAGGGAGTCATGACCCAGGTGGGCCCGCCACGCTTAGGGTGTAAAGGAGAGTAATGGGCCGAAACACTTGATGGACGCGGGGACCACTTCTGATAATCAGATTGCCTCCTGTTGTATCGCTCTGTATGGAGTTTCCTATTATAACCATCCACTTTCGCAAGCCCACGTCGCCATAATTTCCCCTGCCTTCACCTTTCCACCTCTGACCTCCCTTTTTCTGCTCCACCAATCAGAACCCCCCTTACATTCTCCACTGACCTGCTGAACACGCAGTTTCGTGTCGTCAAGTTCACAACTCTATTGGCCAACTCTTATGACACGACTGACATTCCGTACATACAGCACATACAGTCCACAGCTGTTGACCATGCTGTGACAATCTTCGTTCTCTTTTGTGCTCGTCGTATAGCATGGGATACTATGGCAGCGGTGGTTCTTGAAGCAATTTGTTTTACGTGATGAAGTTACCATCCTCATTCACGACCTCGTATTTGTCGCTTCAACGACATGTCTGAATGTGCAGTGGTTTTATTATGTCTTTGTCTCTTCAAAGACCCCCGGGAACTTTACGACATGCTCTTTAGATTATTGCTAACAACGTATTTTTTTGTTTTTGTTTTTGTGGCAATAAAAAATACAAGGTATTTGTCAAATTTCCTATGACAGTTATTACTCCTTGTTTCGACATGCATGTTATGTATATCCAGTAGGTACAAGTGTTGATAATAACTTTTTTAAAGAAGAAATTGACTTGTCAATTACTTTGTAGAAATAGTATATCGTATTATGTGATCATTTAATCGACCTTGACATTTTATGGCAGCGGTCAACCTTGGGTCATGGCTCTCAAGTGGCATCCTTCTCTTGGCTATTCGGCCTCCATTTTGAACTGAACCCATTTCGTTTAGGGGACATCTCTAAAATGGCTATTTCCAAAGGGTGTTGTAAGAGCCTGTTTTCGCGCAAGCTTGTGTTCAATATTAAGTTTAATTCAGTTGAGAGACATTTAGTCCTTTCATGCAACACATACAGGCTTTTTTATTATGGCAGTCACATTAATGAATGTTAGGTTCCTCCCTTGGAGCGCTTGGCCGGTTACATATACAAACTCGGCAAGTATTGATTCCATACGAGTTGGAGAAAAAGAAAGGAAAGAGAGGAAGAGGGGGGGGGGGAACAAAAGGCAGTTCCCACATACACAACAAGCACGTAAAGACACTGACTTTTAACGAACTTTCTGTATTCGCTACACAACTAGACATTGACATTGGGAACTCTTATCAATGTTCCACTACCATCGCATTGTTATTTCCCTCATACTTAAACTGTAAGATACATTTATGCGTTTTATCTAAGGGACGTAAATGTTTTTGGAAGGGGAGTAATATGTACAGAAAAGTTAGTTATACCTTTAAAAAAATTAAACAGTTATTTTATACAATTTTGTTTGGAACATTTTTGTAGCAAAGGAGGCGTATAAAATGTATTTCAAATTTTGAAGAAGATATTTCTGTCGTTTGTTGCTATTATAAAAATTTACAGTTAAATTTTGTATGGGATAAATAAATGCACGCAAGGCTCAATATACGTCAGTAAATATGTATAAGACGAGTTTCTTTGGTGTGTAATGGTTTCCAAACAACGAAATTGTATTTTAGACCGTCACAAAGTGCTGTCTAAAGTAACATGGAGACGATGTGTTTCACAAGTCTACTTGTTAGCCCGAAAATGACCAAAAGTCCCTACCAACCTTCTCAACCAAACATTATAACACGAGCTCACAAGAGGAGCTTTCATTGCATAGTGACTTAAATGGGCATTACAATATATAGAGTCCCCCTCATATATAATAGTCTCTCGACTCACACATTTAGTGTCATTGTATGGCTCTGAAACATAGAGAACAACGAAGACGTTATAATCCGCAGTGGTTGAATCACACGTAACCGTACGTTTCCATTGATATGTCGTCTTTAGTGCGTCGCGTTATAGACTAACCATAAATTCTAACGCCTTGTAACTACACGTTATCATGGTCACGTTTTGTGTAATGTTGTTCAAATAATATCAGTTCTATCAATTCTCTACAGCTCTAAAACGAGAGTTAGTGACTTGAGTCCACATAGCATTGACGCGAGTTAACAGCATTGCTAGGCATTCGTATCATTTTTTAAAAAAAAATTGGCGAAGCGTGTCCCGTTCAACCTAGCCAGTTATATTAGGGCGCATGTCCAAATATAAAAGACCGTTTAGTGTGATGATGTTATATATATATAGTCTCTCGACTCACACATTTAGTGTCATTGTATGGCTCTGAAACATAGAGAACAACGAAGACGTTATAATCCGCAGTGGTTGAATCACACGTAACCGTACGTTTCCATTGATATGTCGTCTTTAGTGCGTCGCGTTATAGACTAACCATAAATTCTAACGCCTTGTAACTACACGTTATCATGGTCACGTTTTGTGTAATGTTGTTCAAATAATATCAGTTCTATCAATTCTCTACAGCTCTAAAACGAGAGTTAGTGACTTGAGTCCACATAGCATTGACGCGAGTTAACAGCATTGCTAGGCATTCGTATCATTTTTTAAAAAAAAATTGGCGAAGCGTGTCCCGTTCAACCTAGCCAGTTATATTAGGGCGCATGTCCAAATATAAAAGACCGTTTAGTGTGATGATGTTATACAGTAAAATAGAACCATGTGTGACCGCTTGGCATACACTACAATTAATACGTGTTAAAAACCACATAAAATGAGAAATAACAACGTTAAAAGCAGTTAAGACATTTGTGCACAAAATACAGTATCATGACAAGTTTACGGCTTCGAGAAAAGCTGTCCCAGAACAACAAAATAGTAAATGCATGTTTATTGAATGGAAAGTTTTGGGAGAAGTTGCTATTCTGGGTTTTTTTCCGTTGCTAGAGTGAGAGTCGTGTGCAAAAAGTCGAAAAGCTGAGAAAAAGCATGTGCAAATGTAGATGTTTGGTATCGTGTGAAAAATAAAGCATCGTGTGAAAATTGGCGGGAAAAAAGAGTGGGGTGTATATAAAGAAGAGACGTGGGCGATTGACAGGGCTTGTACAGATTTTAGGATTCGTTAGGCGAGAGGATTTTTTTTTACAGAACTTCGTCTTTGAGATTATCAAGACAAGTTGTTTTTAACTTGACAAGTTTTGTTCAGGTTAGACAAGTATTTTTAAGTAGACAAGTTTGTATTTTACTCCCTTGGATATATTATTTCTGTAGATTTTCATTTTCATTTTTGGATACTCACTACTTTGTGGAAGAAAGAAAAAAGTACTTCACCTTGTGCTAATAACATTGCTGTTCCAATCACGTTAATAAACTATATTTTATTTTTCTACATTGCTGAGTTTTCGTTGAAATATTACAGTTGGATACTTTGACAAAACCATTATACGAGATTGTTTTTCACTAAACATAAAAAGGGTACGAACGAACTCTGGGAAGGAAAAATAAAATAAGGTCAAGAATTTCCATCTCAGGCGGACAGGCCTGTAACGACTTGAACCAAGAAACGTACAAGAGTTAGCGCGCTTCAAAATAGTTACCTGCGCTCAACCCCATTACCTGAACTGACCCGACCAGCTGACTGACACACACAATCTTTCATTAATGCAGTAAACACAGCCCGGTTACACGATACTATTTGATGCCGCGACCTGCGCACAAATAACTGCACTGCCACACAGACGCAAACAATAGAGGCAGACAAAAAAATATAGAGGGAACCACTAAAATAGAAACTGACCAAAAAATAGAGGTAGACAAAAAAAAAAAACAGAGGCAGACACTAAAACAGAGGCAGATATAAGGAAACAGAAGCAGATATAAAGAAACAGAGGCAGATATAAAGAAATAGAGGCAGACATAAGAAATAGAAGCAGATATTAAAAAATAGAGTCCAGTCTAAAAGTAGAGGCACGTGTAAAGAAAACAGAGGCAGATGTAAAGAAACAGAGACAGATATAAAGAAACAGAGGCATAATTAAAGAAACAGGGGCAGATATAAAGAAACAGAGGCACATATAAAGAAACAGAGGCAGATATAAAAATAGAGGCGGTGTAATGAGTAAAATAATAACAGGTGTTATCGCTCTCGACATGGCTTGTATACATACTTCCTTGTTGATATTGCGTTGCCCGGACTACTCCGGAAGTACGTCACATAGTCTGCTTATATTGGGCAGACGATTCTTTGCCAGCTTTACGTGCCAGATTTGAGCTAGGAGTCACTCTCTTTCGATGAGTTTTCACTGTGTGTGAAAGACGTGTTTTTGACGAGCTCTAGAAAGTGTACTCTTGTGATAGAGTCTTTATGAATTTATATCAGCTCGGTCGTCCTACAGTATGGAGTCTATGTTTGATTATATTTAAACGGACAAGCGAATGCTGAATGGAAAGAAGTGAGTGTGGAACTATTATATTAAAGTTTTCAGCAATATGCATCAGACATCTTGTCCTTAGTCTACGTGACGATAGACTAGTTTCATGGACTGGCTAGGAATGCCATTGATTATTATATTGATGAAATATATAAGGAGCTTCGTCCTGTATTAAACTTGAATATTGTTCTTCAACGTCAAACTGGCGTTATGAAGTTTTATGACTGTTGAGGACTACTTACACGTTTCTAAGGCTGTTAAAAAGTTGGACTTATAGGCCTGTTATAAAATTATACCCTAGACAAGCTGAAAGCCAAGAACCAGCTACTTGATGATTTTAAAAGAACTCGGCGGGGGAGAAGTTAGACCAACAAGACTAACCAATATATTTACCCTCTACAATTATGGGGGCAGCAAGCCGATGATCGCTTGATCAAAAGACTTTTCGTCATCATTTTTGCTATGCAATCGTGCTTCGTTCCAGTATTTCAAAATGGCGCACGTGTCGTCTGCTAGAGTCTGAGAAGGCCTGATGACAAGTTCACTTTACATTCCTTTATCGATTCAAGTTTTGAAAGAGCAGTTGTTTTAGACGATTATACCTGCTGCATCCTCATGCAAGAAAGCATCAAATTTTCTGCCGAAGATGGCGTATCTTTATGACAACGGTGAATCAAGTGGATTCTGAAACGTGTCAGTTGTTGCAGCGTTGCTAGACCTAGTGAGCGGTCTTTTGTATCCAGTTCGCATCGGTGCTTGGAGGATCGGACATTGGAACTGGGAGGATTTTGAGGCATGGCATTCAGATAAGTCCCGTTTATGTTTCATGCAGCGTGTGACTGAATTATCGTTGTGTGCCTGCGCTATTTTTTCAGTTGTATGTTGCATGTTTTAATGTCGTGGTGTATTTAATCTGTTGGCGGTAGGTGGGACTTGTGTATCTAACAATACCGTTTCGACTGGTCGATATATTCATGAACGTTTCTATAGGGTTTGGAGTGTGATTATTTCAAATAGCGGAGCCGGCATATAAAAAGCAGAGTGCATACTGCTGCTATTGAAATAATCATGACCTTTGATTGTTAGCTGTACAAAACTGTTAAGTGTAAAATTTGTGGTTGTAGTCAAATTCAATATAATTTTTTCTTCAGTTTTTCCATTATTGTTTGTGAAACTGTGCTTCTAATCTTGCTATCTTTCATTTAATAGATGTGAAAAAAATTGAGATGTATTCTCATAAGTGTGAATAGAGCTATATTGGTTTTTGATTGTTCTATTTCATATAGTTCTACCCACGTTTTCTATTTAAATTTTCGTCTTTTGGGCTCTGATCACTGTATTCTGTCTGCTTGTTTGTACTTTTCTGTTATGCTCCATCATTAACATCTATATATTTTGCTACTAATGCATCAAGTTGGTTGAAATGAAAAGGTGATATATTTATTGAAAATATTATTCAAAGTGATAATATTATAAATTTACTTTATGTGTTGCTATTGAAAGGCACACAAGAGTAAAGCATGGCTACCTTGAAAGATTTAGTAAAGGTTGGAAAAGATTTTGGTTTGGAGAGGGACGCCTTGCAAACCTATGTAGACAAGGAATTAAAAAGACAAGAAGAAAGAGAAATAAGACAACAAGAAGAAAAAAGAAGACAAGAATTATTGTCTGAAAAAAGAAGAGCAGAAGAGTTAGCTCTTGATGTGGAAAAATTAGCCTATGCTCAAGCTGAATTAAAACAGGCTCAAGAAATCAAATTAGCTGAGATTGAACTTGAGAAATTAAGACTGCAACAACCTCATGTGAATGTCATGAATGTTGATACTGATAGAAGAGATCATAACAAATATGTCAAGGTAAATTTGCCTAAATTTAACTCTTCCACTAACGATATCTCATGCTTCCGTAGTAAATATGAGACTAATTGTCATAAGTTTAATATTGATAGAGCTACATGGTCTAGTAGGCTCATGAACTTATTGGTCGGAGATGCATTTACGGGTATGTGTACAATGGATGACCAGTCTAGAAATGACTATGATGCTGTTAAAGTATTGCTACTTAAGAGATTTCAATTGGATGAGGATGGCTATAGGCTAAAATTTAAATCACTAGTTCCAGATTCTGCTAAAGACTTTACATAATTTATTGCCTCAATAAAATGTACTTCTTTAGATGGATTGATCTTGCTAAATATGAAAAGACATTTGAAGGTTTATCTGACTTAGTTCTAAAACATAAAGTTTTGTCCTCCATTAGTGGATATTTTTTATCCTCTTTACAGGAGAGAAAACCAGATAAATTGTCTGTGTGCGAAAATTGGGTAGAAAATACCAGGTCGCACAACCAAACAAAAATTTAAGCAAAGATAACATTGGGGATTCTCTTCCAGCAGCTTCAGCCAGAGTGATAAATTATCACAATTCTAGGCAAAGATCTAATAGCATTGACAGGAATTATAGAACAATCAAAACGTTCAATATGGCAACAATAGAGGCAAATATAACTTTAATAAGAAATCTCAACAGCCTCAGAGATATAACTATAATAATAATAATGATTATTATGGACCTCAATCATCAAACAGATATCATGATTACCAAAATAGACAAGGTTATAATGTCAAATCAAACAGAGGTAATAGGTCATTCCACAGGAATAATGACAATTACTCAAACAATAGAGGTTTCTTTCAGAACAATAATTATCAACAGGCAAGAAACCCAAAACGTGTTAATGCTGTCGTAGAGGTTAGTAACAATAATGCAAACCAACACAATGGACCTATTTCTCACGCAAATGCTTGCAGTGTTGATTTAGCTAATAGTACTAACTGTACTCAATGCAGTTCTTTATTTCAGCCACAGAAAGTACCGAGACTTTTGTGTGGACACCCTTTGCCTGTTATGTCATCTGTTGAAAACACAGTTTCCTTGGTACTGGATAAGGGTTTTGTAAATAATAAATTAGTTTCCCTGATGCGTGATACAGGTGCAACAACGATGGAATACAAAGATGGATAGTGGACCCATCAGATTACACAGGAAATGAACTTAAGTGTATTACTTTTGGTGGAACGGTAGACTACTATCCTACAGCGGAGGTATTTCTGGATACACCGTACTTTACTGGTAGAGTGCTGGCATGTTTATCAAATAAACCTGTCGTTGGGATTATCCTTGGCAACATCCCAGGGATCCATGAATGTTCCAAACAAGACATTGAGAAGTGGGAGAAAAAGCACTTAATAACGGCTAACGCTGTTACTACCAGAGCACAAGCTCGTGAGGAAATGTTAAATCATAATGGAGATGATATTATGTTATAGGAAGTTATCAATGATGATAAGCACACAAATGATGTCATGAGTGATAATAATGATGGCATTGATAATGATGTGGGTAATGAAAATGATAATACTACTCTTGTTGAAGATGATTATTTACAAATTGAATTGACTGAGAAAGAATCTTTCATTCAAAGACAAAGAGAAGATGACTCTTTAAGAAACTTTTTTAAGTTGGTTGCATCAAGGAAGGGGATTACTGATGATAAGGCAAATCAATAGTATACCTTAAATAATGGTATTTTGGTGAGGAATTTTCAAGATGTTTATTCTGTTAAGAAACAAATAACGGCACCTATTTGTTATAGACCAGAGGTGCTACGACATGCACATGATATAAATGCTGCGGGTCATTTGGGTATCGCAAGGACTAAACAGAGAGTTTTTTCTCATTCAAAGACAAAGAGGAGATGACTCTTTAAGAAACTTTTTTAAGTTGGTTGCATCAAGGAAGGGGATTACTGATGATAAGGCAAATCAATAGTATACCTTAAATAATGATATTTTGGTGAGGAATTTTCAAGATGTTTATTCTGTTAAGAAACAAATAACGGCACCTATTTGTTATAGACCAGAGGTGCTACGACATGCACATGATATAAATGCTGCGGGTCATTTGGGTATCGCAAGGACTAAACAGAGAGTTTTGTCTCATTTTTTTGGGCCAGGTGTGAAAAAAAATGTAAAAGTTTTTTGTCGCACTTGTTTAGTTTGCCTGAGTGTTGCAACTAAAAGGCCTGGTCATAACGCACCCATTCAAGTAGCAGACATATCCTTGCGGCCATTCGCAAAGATGTCTATTGGCCTTATTGTTCCTATCAAAGTCACTTCAGCTAGGATTCATAAATTTGTATTAACGTGTATCGCTATGTGTACTAGGTGGCCTGAGGCTATTCCATTGAAAAAAATTTCCAGTGACGATATAGCTGATGCGCTATTTTTAATTTTCACCAGACTGGGTTTTCCCGAACACATACAGTCTGATAATGGATCACAATTTGTTTCGGATGCCATGAAAAAAGTAATGAACATGTTTGGAAATGAAAGATCACTCAGTTCATTATATCACGCTCAAGCGTGTGGAAAATTAGAACGATTTAATAGGACCTTAAAGCAATTGCTTGATAGAGTCACAGCGAAATATCTGCAAGATTGGGATCGTATCTTACCAGCTGTTCTCTTCGCTTACCGAGAAATTCCTAATTCTAGTATCAGTTTTTCTCCTTTTGAGTTAGTTTGTGGTGCAAACCCACGTGGTCCCATGGCTATATTAAACCAACTACTTATTGGTACTAATATGGACGAAGAAGTTCAATCCTCTTATCAATATGTCGTAAATTTAAGGCAAAAGATTATTTACGCATGCCAAATAGCAGTGCAGTCATCGGAAAGGGCAAAATCAAATGCTCCACTGTTATTTAATAAAAACAGGAAACTCCGCCAATTATGGCTAGGAGACGAAGTTTTTGTATGTCTTCCGAACAAGGAAAAAAAATTGTTGATTTCTTGGAAGGGTCCTTACAAAATCATAAACAAATTACACTGACTAACAAAAAAAAACTTTTTTTTTCTTTCTCTAACATTTCTATGTTTTTCTGGTCAATTTTAATGCGCTGTTTTTAAATCTGCAAACCGTTTTTCTCTATCAGGTCGGGATCTCTAGAAATACGCAATTGAAGTTTTTTTTAACAACGCATACAGTATTACAACATCATTCGTACAAGAAGTATAACAGTTATGTAGGCTTGAATTTCTTTGCAGTCGACTTTCGTCGGTGAATGGCATGTGGTACATCGCGATGAAGCATCCAACAATAATCGGCAAGCATGGTCACACTCCACCGTCCTTGATAACGTGACTCCATTACGGCGATATCTTGATGGAATCATTCTCCATGTTCATCGGTGACTTCGCCAAGGTTGTCAGGGAAAAAGTCAAGATGCGAATCGAGCAAATGGATTTTGAGGGACATGTTACAGCCCATAATTATGTATGCATCTATGCACTGCTTAACAATATGCAACATAGTTGACAGATTTGTGATTTTCCAGAAAGTTATCGACGATCGATTTGAATGCCATCCATGCGCGAAGTTCACTACCATGTAACAAGTTCTCGAATTGTTTGTCTGCAATAACTTTCCTAATATGAGGTCCTACAAAGATACCTTCCTTTATCTTTGCATCGCTAACTTGCGGAAACTTTTCTCGAAGATAAGTGAAAGCTTTGCTCGTTTTATCTAACGCTTTTACAAAATTCTTCATGAGCCCCAACTTTATATGTAACAGTGGTAAAATGAAGGTGTCTTTGGTAATTAATGGCTCGCGTATTACATTTTTATGCCCGAGCTGCATACGATCCCGGATAGGCCACACCTTTCTTGCATAATGTTCCTGTCTGTTGCGGCTGTCCCATTCACATCGGAAGCAACAAAATTTAGTATACCCAGTCTGCATGCCCGTGAGAATTGCAATGACCTTTAGGTCTCCACAAATCCGCCATTGGTAGTCATTGTACTTTATTTTTTCCAAACGTATAGCCATATTGTCATAAGTTTCTTTCATATGAACAGAGTAGGCGACTGGAATTGTTGAAAAAAAAATTTCTGTTATGCAATAACAAGGCTTTTAGACTAATCTTGGAAGAATCGATGAAAAATCGCCATTCGTTGACTATGTGCTCATGACCGTTTACATCTTTGCAATAGCAAATGTCATCATCCATCTCAAAGTATTGAACAAGTTCTCTGTGTCTATGACGAAATTTAGATATCGGAGTATTGGGCGCTAAAAGATTCCATTCTTTGAGTCGCGAACCGAGTAATTCCGCTTGTCCTTTGGTAAGAGCGAGATCACGTATTAGATCTGAAAGTTCTGAATGGTTAATTAAGTAAACACCATCATTTACCGGTATGTAATCTGAGTCAGAATTAGTTTCTAAAGCAGGTAAACTATCACTTTCTGATGGTTCATTTACGTCCAACGGATATTGTTCTGGTGGTACTTGGATCGGACACGTGATTTGATCATGAGGCACTGGTTTCGAAACCGATTCAATATTTGGATAAACCACAGACTTTCTAGTTTTAAAAGTGAAACCATGGATATTTGTCAAGCAGAAGTAACAATCAGTAGTGTGATTTGTATGTTCACGCCATATTACTGGCACGCCAAAAGGCATCGACTTATGCTTCGGCGATTTTCGCAACCAACCTGCCAATGTATCGAACAAAAAGCATTTGGCTTCCAAGATTTATTTGCATCATCAACTTTCGAATCGAAATAAAGTTCATATGCTATCTTTAGTAATGGTGTAAAGTTTTTCTGGTCAACACGATCGGTAAAATATCCGCACTCGTAACAGAACAGATCAGCCGAATTTCTACAACTTCTAGAAGCCATATTTTGCTCAGAATTATTTCAAAATACAGTAACTATTTGAAAAATCGCGTAACATATGTCATGCATCTTTTAGCAGTATAAAAAGTAGAATTATGTTGCTTTTTATTAATTTTTAATAAGTTATATAGTAAAAATGAAACGGAGCAAATAACGGTTTCCCAAAAATATATTTATTCACAAATATCTTAAGAACCCGACGTGATAGAGATAAACGGATTTCAGATTTGAAATCAGCGCAAGAAACTGACCTAAGAACACTTATTCTTATATAAGAAAGAAAAATGTTGTTTGTCAGTGTTATCAGATGTCGACTATGTTGTAGATGTGAAAGGAAAAGAAAACAATTTTTCACATTAATATGTTACAACAATTTCATACTGGACCACCACATCTACGTCCTATCTTTGAAGTTATTGTCAAATCGATTGATCGTGTTTCTTCCTTGGCAGTAATTCAGGAGGAAACTTCGGACTTTGCTGATGATGGTGAACCTATTCTATTGTTATCGGATATTCATTTGTTGGCAACTGAATCTTGGAAAGATGTTTCCATTGATCCTACTTTGAATTCTAATCAGAATGATCAGATTTCTAACTTACTACAATCTTTTTCAGATGTGCTCATGGATATTCCTGGTCATACTTATGTCATTCAACATGATATCATGTTAACGGATTTCAGGACTATTAAACTGAAACCGTATCCTATTCCAATTCATTTGCAATCTCAGGTACAAGATGAGATAAAAGAAATGATTCAATTAAACATAATAGAACCGTCCAATTCACCATATAGCTTTCCTATGGTGTTAATCAGGAAAAAGGACAAATCTATAAGAATTCGTTTTGATTTTAGACGATTAAACGCAGTGTCCATCCGAGACGCGGAACCTCTTCCCATTCTTGAATCACTTCTTGACAGACTATCTACTGCCACTTTCTTCACTAATTTTTGCTTATCAAAGGGATATTGGTAGGTTCCTTTATCTGACAAATCTAAACCGTACACAGCTTTGGCTACACCTTTAGGTTTGTTTCAATTTAACTATATGTCTTTTGGTCTTGTTGACGCTCCTGCTACGTGTGTACGCATGATGCGGAGACTATTTTCTGATCGTGAGGATTTGATTACCTACATAGATGATATTTGTTTATTCCACCAGTCTTGGAATGATCATATCAACGGTATTCATTCTTTATTAGATATCTTATGATGTCATAATATTATGTCTCGACCTTCTAAAACAAAAATAGGTTTTTCTGAAATTATATTTCTCGGTCACAAGGTTGGAGTTGGATTCTTAAAACCTGAAAATTCTACGGTTTCCAAAATTCTTAATCTAGATATTCCTCGAACAACAAAAAAATAAGTTCGAAGTCTTTTGGGGTTAATTTTTTACAGGCGATTTCTACAAAATTTTTCTGATTTATTCTCCGTGTTGTCCGCGTTGCTGAAAAAGGACGCGGCAAAGAAAGTAATTTGGACACATGCGTGTGATGATGCATTAAACGTGATAAAATTACCTTCTCTAAATCGCCAATATTACGTTTGCCTGATATTCGATTTGCTTTCATTCTCAGAGTGGACGCCAGCAATGTCGCAATAGGGGGAACACTAATGCAAGAGTTTGAAGGCTACATGCACCCTATTATGTGTGTTAGCAGAAAGTTAACCACCACTAAACAAAAGTACCCAATCGTGGAGAGAGAGCTTTTGGCTATGGTTTTTGCCTTCAAGAATCTTCAACGACACCTCTTGAGAGCTCACTTCACTCTCGAGACTGATCAACGAGCCTTGGGTTACTTACAGACAGCTCGTTTTACTAATCCAAAGGCAGCTAGAGCCAGCCTGGTGTTACAGCCGTATGATAACAGCATTAGGTCTATAAAAGGAAATCTCAATGTTGTCGCCGATGTGCTGTCCAGATGCATCAAGGACGATACATCATCCATCGCGTCCACAAATTCAAATGATCAACATAATGCAATGTAGTCAGAATATCTACATTCACAGATCCGCCGCTCAAAACATTTCGCACCAAGAACTATTAAATCACTAGATTGTACTTTTGTCACGGTGATGTTACAGCAATGCCACCCGCAGAGCCACATGATGATGCTTATTGATGAATCACTTAATGGCGTGTGACATATCATTTTCCTTCGGACATTGCATAGACACAGCATACATCAATCTTCAGATGCACATTTCAACTATAAGTTGTCAAGAAAAGAATTTGTACAAATGTTTCGATTGATTCAGTTCGGAACAGTTTTGAAAATGCACACATTAACAGTCAAGAGACTTTATGCTGTCTACCAAGGGAGACAACTGTGAAATAAAACTCATACTAGGATTTCAAGGGAGTTAACCATGAGATTTTATACGCAACATTTCTTTGTGATTTTGCTTCATAGTTCGCGCACTTATGAACTTCTTATCTTACACTATTAAAAAGACAATAATCATGGACACATTCAAGATGGATTTTCTACATGAAACTTCAAGCACTATATGATAATGTGCACGGAATGGTCTTGACTTTATTGGAAATAAAAGCTTTTTTCCATACAGGAGTGGAAAAGACATATTTACTGTATTAATAAAGTAAAGACCAAACCAGAAATTGAAATTGATAACGAAGAACTGGAAAGTGTCAATGAATTCGAATACTTAGGATCAATCATTAACAGCTCTGGCGACTGTGCAGTAGAAATTAAAAGAAGACTTGCAATTGCTTCACATAAGCTAATACAGATGAAAAACCTATGGCAAGGCACAAGCAAAGAAACAAAGTTACAACTGATCAGAGCATGTATATTCCCAGTAGCAACATACGGCTGCGAGACTTGGACACTCAATAAAACAGTTGCAAAAAAGATTACATCATTCGAAATGAAATGCTACAGAAGGATGTTGAGAATACCCTGGACAGAAAAAAAGACCAACAGAAGTACTGCACTCACTAAATGTACAGGAACATTGGCTCCTAAATACCATCGCAATAAGGAAGCTGAAATTTTTCGGTCATATAAAAAGACATAATAGTCTGGAAAAAACAGTGATGGAAGGCATGGTCCCTGGAAAAAGGGGAAGGGGTCGACCTAGACGACGGTGGACCCAGGACATCACAGAGAGTCTGAACTTGTCTTTGGCTGATGCAGGTCGACTTGCCCAGAATCGTGATGCGTTCAGAACAGCTGTAATGGAGACAACGTTCTGGAAAGAATACGTCACATGATGATGATGACTGTATTAATATTGACTTTTCAACACAAAAGAATATTACTTGGATACTTATGAGTTAGATATGAAGACGCTTTGTATGCTATTATAAAATTAATTCGTGATTCGTTGTTCATATTATGAATATGACACAATTTGACATACCATTCACTACCACACAAACTTTTATGTATTTGACAATGTGTAACAGTCAAACTTTTTGTGTGTGTCAAGTGTCTGTCTTACGTCTTCTATGATTGAATAAGATTATTATATACACTTAGCATTAATGTTCATTTCAAGTGACATTAATTGACTAGGTGACATGACAATGAACAGTAGGTGTTTTCTGACAGACGGAAGTGTGATAATGCATGGAATATTATTATTATTAATGTTATATGTTGACTGACGTTTGCTATAGTACCTCATTATGCTGTGAAATCGCTTTGAGCTGTTCTTAGACAGTAGTGTTCGCATTTCATGCTGGTTTTCCACACCCCGTGTGTTAAGTTGCATACATTACGGCACAAACATAGGTCAATGCATGGTCATAGCAATAGTGACATGTAATGTTACCTTTTGCTCACCTTAGTTGTGTTTTATCATATAGCAATAATGACAACTGCGTTGCCATTATTGGCCAGAGGGGGGGGGGGGGGGGGGGGGGGGGTTTTTGTGGGGAAAAACACAACAGGTTTTATCGCTCTCGACATGGCTTGTATACATACTTCCTTGTTGATAGTGCGTTGCCCGGACTACTCCGGAAGTACGTCACATAGTCTGCTAATATTGGGCAGACGATTCTTTGCCGGCTTTACGTGGAAGATTTGAGCTATAGTCCATTCCGAAATTCGTGCCCACAGAAAGCGTCAATTTTCTCCAAAACTGTTTGTTGTATGGACATGAATTTTTGCATGCAGTCTTAGATTTTCCATGCAGTTATTAATGTATTTTTTGCCCTTACAAAACTCATGTCATGTTCGAATTTTCTTCTTTAAGTTATATAAAATACTCTTACTGTTGCCTGGGTTAATTTTTAGTGGTTTTACAGGAAAGTTACAAGATCCGTTCAAAAATATTTTTTTTGCTTTGAATTAGTTACTCGCGACTGTGTACAACAGGTGCGCACTCGTGGGGACATGTAGTCGAGTCACTACACTAATTTAAACCCAAAAAAATATTTTTGAACGGATCTTGTAACTTTCCTGTAAAACTAAGAAAAATTAAACCAGACAACAGCAAGAGTTTTTTATATAACGTAAAGAAGAAAATTCGAACATGACATGAGTTTTGTAAGGGCAAAAAAATATATTAATAACTGCATGGAAAATCTAAGACTGCATGCAAAAATTCATGTCCATACAACAAACAGTTTTGGTGAAAATTGACACTTTCTGTGGGCACGAATTTCCGAACGGACTATAGGAGTCGCTCTCTTTCGATGTGTATTCACTGTGCGTGAAAGACGTGTTTTTGACGAGCTCCAGAAAGTGTACTCTTGTGATAGAGTCGTTGTGAAATTTTATCAGCTAGGTCGTCCTACAGTATTGAGTCTATGCTTGATTATATTTAAACGGACAAGCGAATGCTGAATGGAAAGAAGTGAGTGTGGAACTATTATAATAAGGTTTTTCAGCAATATGCATCAGACATCTTGTTCTTAGTCTACGTGACGATAGACCGGTTTCATTTACTGGCTAGGAATGCCATTGATAATATATGGATGAAATATATTAAACTGTATTAAACTTGAATATTGTTCTTCAACGCCAAACTGGCCTTATGAAGTTTTATGACTGTTGAGGACTGCTTACACGTTTCTAAGGCTGTTAAAAAGTTGGACTTATAGGCCTGTTATAAAATTATGCCCTAGACAAGCTGGAAGCCAAGCACCAGTTACTTGATGATTTTAAAAGAACTCGGCGAGGGAGAAGAAAGACCAACCAGACTAACCAATATATTTCCCTTCTACAGGCGGATATAAAGAAATAGAGGCAGATGTAAACAAACAAAGGCAGAAACAAAGAAACAGGCAGATATAAAGAATTAGGGGCAGATATAAAGAATTAGGGGCAGATATAAAGAAACAGAGGCGGATATAAAGAAACATATACAGACAAAAAATAGAGACTGACCAAAATAAACTAGAGACAGTGTAACTGTCTTTTTCTCTTGTTGAAGTGATCATTTGCATAAGACAGTATACATGTTGTTAGATGTGTGGTGCTGGCGTATGATGGACTGAGTGTTGGTGCGAATGAAGGCGCGAATGTGTTTAGGCTCGTATATATGTAGACACTGCAACCCATACACTCACATGCAGTAGTCAAGGATGCTTGAACACTGCAGGCACGTTTCCAAACATTTATTGACGATAACACACATAGCATCAACAGGAACAGTCAGTGTAAACAAGGTCATGCTGACCGGAAATCGTTAGATATACATCAGGCATTCAAAAGGCTGGTAAACATTTGAATATTCGTGCATGGTCAATAGCAATGTTCTTCAATAATGCAGTTCGTAGCGTCGCCCTGGTATCTCTGACTAAACGCGTCAGATACCTTAATCACTTTGACATACAGGTACAAATTGGCATTCCCCGCCAATTGCACTTTATCAGGCTGTAATATCTTAGCCTTAACACAGGCCTCGTTATGACGTCATCTGTGTACTTCTTCTAGGCAGGTTAACATCAACCCTGCAGTAATGCTTAAGTAGGTATAAACATACCGCCAATCTGCGGTTCCCACAATATAGCTTCGTCACTGGACTTCTGTTCGTTTAAAGACAAATAGTCTTACATCACTATCTTGAGCATAATGTATAAGTTCTGTAATGTAGGATCGGTGAGCTGTAGTTCACAGTCTTGGTAACCTTAAACATGTTCTGCCACCGAATGCATAATAATGTAGAAAAGGTCGGTGTTATCTGAAACCGAATCTTCAGAACACAATAAGGAACTCTGCTGTCATTCCGGCGCACAGAGATTCACTGGGGAGAACTGCCAATGCAGTCACTTCGAAGATTTTACTCGAAAAACACAATGGACTTCATGTCCCACAGAAGTAGCTTACATCCCCGGCCTGACGGAAGTAACTCAACTTCGCGCTTAAAACCTGCACATGGGCACACGCCCGAACTGTTTACCTTTGACCCTATCTTCATACAGGTCAAACCCCAAAGGATGAACGAACAGTGAAGACAACCCCTAATCAACCTGACACAGCAAGGTAAAGACACAATTATTCACCTTTGACTAGGGTGAAAATTATACGACCAATAGATCGATGTTTGAAACTCCATTGAAAATGACAGCAACATATTACTACAACCCCCCCCCCCCCCCCCCTGTAAAAAAAATGATACATTTAAAAAATATATATATATCCATGAGCAAGATAGCACAAGCATCAATTATGTGCTCATGAAAGAATGAACCTAATATCAGGTACAATAGACGCATAAATAAAGCGTCTGGAGAGAGTAAAAATCATCCCCCATCATAAGAGAAAATATTTCCTTTAAGCCAAACAAACTTAGGGGGTACCATTAAAGAAACCTAAGTTGCTGGCAATACCAATCATATATCAAACATTATTAAATACTATAATTATAGCAATATACAAATATCATGAATTACAATGCTATATTAGCAACATATCACTGATGGATGGACAAATCAAATTTGTTAAATTCTTTATACATCATCCTAATACATTTGTATTACAATATATTAGGATATTAAGAACAGACCTAAGTCTGAATGTGTATCAGGAAAACTAGGACACAAGATTTAATTGGAATCATGTGGGCATCTAGACAATATGTCCGCCATCACATTATCCGAACCACGGATAGCTCGCACCGTGAAATGGAAAGGCTGAAGAGCAATATCATAACGAGTAGATCTCGAGCTCTTCAAATCCTTACTTTGCATAGCCCTAAGAGCTTTTTGGTCGGTTTCCATAAAGAAATGCGCGACCAGAAGGAACCTTTGTAGCTTAAGAATGGACCAAACCATAGCCAATAATTCACGGTCTAAAACCGAGTAATTCCTTTCTGCCGCATTCAGCTTCCTAGAGATATACATTACAGGATGCAGAGTTCCTGAATACTCCTGCATTAGTGCCGCTCTAATCCCAGTGGAAGAGGCATCACTACGAAGAACAAAAGTCTTATCAATCGTTGGTAGTCTTAAGATAGGATGAGATGAGAACAAATTCTTAACCTGATCCAATGAAGATTGGCATTCTTGGGACCAACGCACCATATTAGGAGAACCTATTTTCAATAACGATGAAAGTGGTGCCATAATGGAGGACAGATTCTCAATGAATCTTCCATAGAACTGTATTAATCTCAAGAGACTACGCACTTGCTTTTTTGTCTTCGGAACCGAGATATTTAATATCTTCGAAATATTTTGGTCCTCTGTCTTCAACAGACCGTGACCAACCCGATGACCTAGGAAAGAGATTTCACTAAATCCAACAAAAGCTTTAGAGGGTTTTGCAGTCAAACTATGCTCACGTAAAGTAGATAGCAATTCCTTTAGACCCAAATAGTGCTCTTCCCAAGTATCGCTGAAAAGACAGATGTCGTCTAAATATGCGATGACATCTGCACGATCTGATAGAATTCGACGCATCATGCGCACGAAAGTCGCTGGGGCGTTCATAAGCCCGAAAGGCATAACATTCCATTGAAACAGACCCCTAGGTGTCGAAAAAGCAGTCATAGGTTTGGCATGTTCCGTCAAAGGGACTTGCCAGTAACCTTTCGACAAGTCTAGTTTAGTAAAGAATCTAGCTTTAGAAAGTCTAATAAGTAGATCATCTAATAAAGGCATAGGTTCAGCATCGAACTTCGTAACTTGATTTAATTTGCGATAGTCAACGCAAAGACGTATGTTATTGTCTTTCTTTCGAACAATAACTATCGACGAAGAATAAGCTGAAGTGGATGGTTCAATTATTTGCAGTTGAATCATTTCATCCAATTCTTTCTCGACTTGTGCTTGAAAATGAATAGGTATTGGGTATGGTCTTACTCTGATCGGATTACGATCAGTAAGTATGATGTCATGTTCTATGACATCTGTGTGTCCAGGAATGTCGGTAAGGACATCCTGATATGATTGTAGCGTAGAGGATACTTGACGTTGCTCCTCAAAAGACAAGTTCGAAGAGACGGTAACGTTTTTCCATGATTCCGTAGAATTAAGTGGAATCGCAGGAAGAGGTAAGTTAACGTCAGAAAAAATAGTTTCCTCATCCTGTATAACGGACAGGGATGAGATGTGACCATGTTGGACTGGAGAGTCGTCCGTCGCCTGGAAAATAGGCTGCAACATGTGTTGGACCTCTAGACTTAACTTCCTGACAAATTTTACAAGACCGGCAATAAATTCGTATGTCTTTATTAACAAATGGCCAAAAGAAAGACGCAAGGACTCTAGTTTTAGTTCTGGAAAAACCCATGTGTCCAGCACACTGAGAATCGTGTGCATGCTGAAGAATTAGGCTCTCATACACTTAGGCACAAGAATTTGCGAGTGCATAGACTTGTCCGAGTGTTGTACCATTCGTACCAATATACCATTCCTCGTGCTGATAACGCGAATGTCGTGGGTTCGATCCCCATACTGGCCACCAAAAATGTAACTGTCTTTTTCTCTTGTTGAAGTGATCATTTGCATAAGACTGTATACATGTTGTTAGATGTGTAGTGCTGGCGTATGATGAACTGAGTGTGGGTACGAATGAAGGCGCGAATGTGTTTAGGCTCGTATATATGTAGACACTGCAACCCATACACTCACATGCAGTAGTCAAGGATGCTTGAACACTGCAGGCACGTTTCCAAACATTTATTGACGATAACACACATAGCATCAACAGGAACAGTCAGTGTAAACAAGGTCATGCTGACCGGAAATCGTTAGATATACATCAGGCATTCAAAAGGCTGGTAAACATTTGAATATTCGTGCATGGTCAATAGCAATGTTCTTCAATAATGACAGTTCGTAGCGTCGCCCTGGTATCTCTGACTAAACGCGTCAGATACCTTAATCACTATGGCATACAGGTACAAATTGGCATTCCCCGCCAATTGCACTTTATCAGGCTGTAATATCTTAGCCTCAACACAGGCCTCGTTATGACGTCATCTGTGTACTTCTTCTAGGCAGGTTAACATCAACCCTGCAGTAATGCTTAAGTAGGTATAAACATACCGCCAATCTGCGGTTCCCACAATATAGCTTCGTCACTGGACTTCTGTTCGTTTAAAGACAAATAGTCTTACATCGCTATCTTGAGCATAATGTATAAGTTCTGTAATGTAGGATCGGTGAGCTGTAGTTCACAGTCTTGGTAACCTTAAACATGTTCTGCCACCGAATGCATAATAATGTAGAAAAGGTCGGTGTTACCTGAAACCGAATCCTCAGAACACAATAAGGAACTCTTCTGTCATTCCGACGCACAGAGATTCACTGGGGAGAACTGCCAATGCAGTCACTTCGAAGATTTTACCCTAAAAACACAATGGACTTCATGTCCCACAGAAGTAGCTTACATCCCCGGCCTGACAGAAGTAACTCAACTTCGCGCTTAAAACCTGCGCATGGGCACACGCCCGAACTGTTTACCTTTGACACTATCTTCATACAGGTCAAACCCCAAAGGATGAACGAACAGGGAAGACAACCCCTAATCAACCCGACACCGCAAGGTAAAGACACAATTATTCACCTTTGACTAGGGTGAAAATTATACGACCAATAGATCGATGTTTGAAACTCCATTGAAAATGACAGCAACATACAGTCACAAAAAAATAAAGGCAACCCCTGAAATAGAAACTGACCCAAAAAAGAGGCAGACTAAAAAAAACTGGTAGATCCAAAAAATAGATGCAGACAGAAAAAAAACAGATGCAGACATAAAAATAGAGGCAGATATAAAAAAATGGAGGCAGATATACAGAAACAGAGACAGGCATACAAAAATAGAGACAGACGCAAAAACCATTTGGAAACAGCAAATTATAAATATTGATTCGTACCTCTAAGGTTAGAACACTTTAAATAGTACGTGCTTCATCTTTGAACACCTTAAAGTAATAACAACCTCGAGTAATATTCCAATCTCTGTCTAATGTATTCAGAAAACTATGAACACAAAGTTACAATAATTTACAGTCAGTGAAGTGCAAACTTGAAATATATGTACAAAAAGGTGAAGAAAACTTGATACGAGTTGTAACAGCTGGGGCATAAGGCTGTAAGGCAGAGTAGAAGATAAATGAATGTGGAATTCTAAACTTCAGGGTTTATATATTTGATGAGGTCATCATTTAAATACTGTCTCTCACATGATATATCCCAAGTGTTTTATGATCTCCAGCCTTTACCTTCTGTGATCGATCAGCTCTGGGGATCTGAAAACTGTTACACGTTCATGGCGCCTGATACAATGTGTCCACATCCCACAAATCTTCTCCTATTCATTAAATACTACAGACCACAATTGCAAATAAATGTAGATTAAATGTAGAATAAACGTAGAAGTAGAGCAGAAAATGAAAATATTAAAATTCATGAACAATGTCAGTTTATCCTTGAACTATAAAGGAAACCAGTCTTGTTTATCTAAAAAAATAATCAACGTTTATTGTCAAACCTGCAACATTTAGCAACATATGTAAATAACGTTTGAGCTTTGTCATTTTTTATTTGTTTTTTTAATAATAATATAATGATAATAATAGCCGCATCAGTCATAACTGACCATGGGAATGCGCCCCTTACGTGACAGCCGTCGATGCTTTTTGCCCTCGTGTCACGAAATTGGACCGTTCAATTTTTCTTTCATTTTCCACTCCCCCTTTTTCTATTATTTATCTTCGTATGTCCAGACAAGGATATCGCCCGTCCCTGAGAGATTAATTGAATCACTAAACGTGTTAAAACCACATTGGCTCCAGGTAGATGAGAGCATGAAGTGTTTGCTTAAGATTGCATAATCACTTCCGATTCGACTGTTTGGGACAGATGATTATAGATAAACGCAATCTTAGAAGACATTTGGAAGAGTGAGCAGGAAGTGTGATATAAGTCAACTTTGACGACATTTTACGGATATGCAGGCCGCCCTCCTCATTTTTCATCTGGGCTTTGGACCGGCCTAGACGGAGTTCGTCCTCGAGACATGAAGCATAAAAAACACAACATAGTTCGTTCCGATTTCTTTGATGGGTTACTTGCTAGTATCATTATAACATATAAGTAATACCCCGTTCTCTGAAAAGAGCAAGGGTGTATAGACAATCAAGGTGAGGTCCAGCTATGTAAGTTCCAAGAGTAAGGAATGATGATGATGAAGTTCTTTGAGTCCCTATCCGCTACCTCTTAAGATCTCACCAAAGATTAAAATTTATAGTATTGTTTGTTTTATTTGACTCAATATGTGTCTAGGGATGAATTAAATTTTTACAAATACAAAATTTCAAAACAGAACTTTAACTGTAATAAACTTTGTAAGAAAGACTGTTGGAAATTATATATACAATTTAATGTTCCCGAACCTCTATCTTTGCAGGTCAGGAATACTTAAAAAAGGAAATGAAATATTTTTACACTTTTAAAATAAATAACAGGTAAATTTCTGACAATGCGGTATCAGATTCACAGGAAGCTATTCTCGCTTTATATTTCACAAAATGTCAAGTTTGTCTGTATCCTGAATGTTGGCTTTAAATCTGTAGATAGTTTATATGTCTATTACTTGTCATCATATAAAGGTAAGTTAAGTAAACTGTCTATTTTCAACTTGGGTGAGCTTCTGAAATTATGTCACTGGCTGGCAACTTATTTCTGGCTGCTGTTGAATTTCTCTGCCCACATCATGACCAAACAATCTTCGTATACTTGAGGAAAATACTGCTGGATAGAGCTCCTGATTTATGCCGAGCTGTGGTCTCCAACAGCCTCCCGTAACAATAGCCAGAGATCTCTTCAAGATACTGAGATCGAACCTGGAATCAAGGATAACCACATTCTATGTAGGCATCTGTTTCAACCCACATACACATAAAGGACGTCACAACTTACCCTTCAGACATTACGCTAACAGGTTGCACTAGACATATAATTTCCTTTCTAGTGTTTGTTTCCTGTGATTATCTTTTCCTGTATGGATTCTCTGTTACTGTCCTGAGCCCCATGCTTGTCTTCCGTGCGATAATTAGGTTAAGTACAAAATAATATGTAACAGCTTGATTTCTTTATGCCGACAATTCATGTAAGCCTAATACAGTATCTTTTAACAGTGAATCACTCCAGACGAAAATACAAATTTAATTCCCTACTAGAACTTACTGGTCGTAATTATGCCATATTTTCAAACACCATGCTCATTTTATCAGTTTCTCTCGCATCTCGGGCATGTTTTTAACACTACACACTGCGACAATTTAGGTCAATATGACCGTGACACATCCGTCCTAGTTTCACTTTTGAGGCGGCATTGAACCTTTTTTGGCTGGTTATCAATAATTAACAAAATATACAAATAAAAATATCTTCCTTACCCTCAGGTAATTATGCACACATACACACGCAGAATCTGGTCCACTTAAGGATCTAGAACTGCTTTCAAGTCCAGGAAGGCAAAAGACGTGGTCGATACTGTCTTTACTTCGGTCTGCTATGTGCTAAGTTTTAAAACTGTATGGCGGAAAACCACAAAAGGTTGTTACTATTTATAGCACTACACCCGCCCCATCAGAAGGAAAGTAATAAAGTTAATTTTTGAGACTAGTTCTTATGCGGTTCTGAGCGTGATTGTACAATCTGACAAAATGTTAATATTAGATATTTCCCTTAATTTTGGACCGATTTAAACTATGGAAGATGATAATTAAACGGCCAATTGTTCTCTATCGTTCTATATAGTTTTCCCTTAGTTATTCCTTTGCATTTCAGTCTGGGTAATTTTTAAGTAATTAAATTGGGCATTACCCTGATGTGAAAATATCCCTAAAATAAAATTTTTTACTACCATAAAATTGTATTATGAAGGAATCTTTATGTTTATGTGTTAAGCAATATCAGTGCTATAATTTGAGATATTCCTTTCATTTTAATTATCTTTAGTTATTAAGAAATAAATTATCTACGTTCGGTCAAAAACACAAAATAGGCATTATTTCTACGTCAACCAAAATGTTCTTATCACTACAAGACAAGGAAACGATTTGAATGGTTGTTAAAATTGTACTATGCTCTTAGATAATTTTTGGGTGGGCGGTAACTTTTGACTTGTTTCCTAGACAAATTCAAATACACTAGATAAACTGTTTGCGGTAAATTTGACTGGGCCCTCAGACAAATTTCAAATACTGTAGTTATTTATAGATTTAAAAATACGATAGCTAGTTTATGAGCGGGGAAAATTTTGAGCGCGTTGTCATACAGATTCACTTCACTACACATCTACAGATCGACTCTGGTTTCTTTCTCTGCGTGTCTCACATCTTGCCTCTAGCGCAAATTTCCCCAAACTGACCCTTCTCCTACGTCAGACTTTTCACATGCCAGCGATGCGGGCTCGCGCCGTCGCGTGGGCTAGCAGTCACGTGGGCTGCGATCACACCGAAAATATATGGGCGTTAAACACATAAATATGCCATGAACTTGAGGAGACTTCTGTCTCAGTTATTTCAACGTTTCCACGAGCATTTAACTGTCATTGTAATATTTTCATTATAAGTTGACTTTTTTATATTAAGTAGCTTTATTGCTTGAACTCTCTCTCCCTCTCTCTCTTTCTCTCACTCTCTCTTTCTCTATCTCTCTTTCTCTCTCTCTCTATCCTTCTTTCTATGTGCGAGAATGACTATGAGTAAATGTACTTGTGTATGCTCAGTTTTTGATTGTTATGATAATATTAATTAATCCTGTCTGAAGTTGTTAAAATTTTAATTTTAATTTGTAAAACGCTGAAAATTGTATTTCAGGGCAGAAATGTAAAAAGGCAATTATGCCTATTTCTTTACCCTGATGAAATAAAGATTTCGATTGTTCGTTCGTTCAAGACCTCAGCGTAGTTTTAAGATTCGCTAACAAAGTCACGCATTTTATCTGGCTGTCCGACTCTTCTTGTAATCCACGCCTTTTTTTTACTTGACATATCAAACGAGCTTGTTTACCAACCTTCGCAACCTGTCATTCATAATAGGGGGCGAACCACGTTCGTTTACTCAAGTTTCTCACGCGAGCTGAGCTGTCAGTATTACGATGACGAGCAGATTGCACGTGGAAAACACCTGGAAGGTAACAGCTTTTGAAGTTTCTCTATAAGGGGGGCAAATCCTGTGATGTTCGTACATACAGAGAGAAATCCTTTGATATCAGAAGCGAACAGAAATCTCGGGAGGAAAATCGTTACACGAGTGTGGTGAAAAATACAGTGATACAACGTTAAAATATCTCCAATTATAAAGATAACGGGTAAGATAACATGTAGGGATAAATTATACGTAAGATGCGAGGATACATTCTCGCCTACGCCAGTGTTTCTAGCTCCATTTAAACTAACTAGTTGGAACATGCAGACGAACGATCTTTTTTGACGGGGTAGAAACGGAGATAAAAGAAAAATATGACGGTCAGAACACGTGTCTGAATCTAAAGTCTAAAAGACGCAATTTGTAGTTTTAAAGGAAAAAATTATGCCACTAGTTGACTTAATGTAAGGAATTGGTTGTTTTGTTTGAATATAGCGGCAAACGCCGAACATGTAGGTTTCAAAAACAAATTTCAAAAACTAACCTTGAGAAAAGTAGGGTTTTCTTTAATAATAAAGTTATGAAAATAAAACCTAGCTAGTTTGATAGCCTATCTTGAGCAGAGAAATAATATACTTTTAATTACACAGACGGACAGATGATACGGAAGATATTGACGAAAGACCGTATTGTTCAAATCAGACTAGCGAACAGTTTTTTGTGCGTACTTCACTAAAGTTACATTTTGGCGTCCTTGAGACTTCAAAATGCAAAAATCAAACTGCAAATGAACTAGGGGGCAAAGTCGGAGGATAGTAGCTAAAAATAACTTAGGGGCAGATTTGTGTAGTTTTTTCATGTAGTTAGTCCAAAAAACAAGTGTATTTTTGTGAAAAGCCAAGTTGAGACAGACGGACCGATAGAAAAATACTACATACTAGACTGAGACTTGACTGAAATGTGACTTTTAGTTTGAATATTTGAAAAAAACAAGTAGAGGGGAGTCCGTTGATTGGACGGAAGATTTAATATTACTGACGGACAGACGCTCGCTTGTGCCATTTCATAGAAGTCTGTCCTTTAACACAGTTCTTAACTGCTAGAGGTGATTTCCAACAATTATAAAATAAAAATCAGTGGGACGCCTAATCTAGCCAGCAGCTCAGCTGAGTTTTGCTAGTACTAAGTAACTGTGTTCTCAATTCTGAATTGTGGTAAGGGAAAAAGCATTTATCTTGTTTATTTTAATATTTTGAGTGATTGATACTGCCATGTCATGAAAAATGATTACGACAAGTAAGTGTTTGCTCTAGGTCCCCAGCCTCAGTCCAGGGCCTAGAGACAAACAAATAATATATGAAAACCTATCTAAAGATTATGGAAGGAGGATCTATAATTGAGATCGGTGGGAATATATCACCCACCTTATTGAATGGAGGAGGAAACTATTGAACATATTTCTTATGCAATGCAGTCTTGGGAAACTGGTACTATTTGATAACAACTGGGTGAGATGTGCTGAGTTGGTCAGAGAGATCTGACCCAATCTGTGTAATGTTGTGTTGCTGTGTTGTGTGTAAAAGTGGCGCAGTAGATAGAGTGTTGACACATGGCACAAATTTTATTTCAGAGTTTCTGATCTGGTACTACGATTGTGCCAGATGCTTTTGTAGAAGTACAAAAGCGGGTGTTTGTACAGCCTAACATTTTACTCCAGCCATTGAGAGGAGTGGGCCACAAGAATTCTGTACTACATCCTCACAGGCCAGATAAGTGCAAACCTGGCCTGCTGGAGATTCATACACATTTTCCACCATCAATAAAGCATTAAAATTGTGTTAAATAAATATTACTATCAGTCCTTATGTCAAGGACAAGTAACTGTATAAACATAGATTGGGAATGATGAAGCCACCCCAACTAAACATCCAGTGCTAGATTTTCCCAAGACATTGTAGATATTATTAATATTAACCATTGAAATAATATACCTATGTACACAAATTTCATTTGATTGAGCAATATATATATGCATTTTATTGAAGATTACATTTCATTTCATATGTTCTGACCAAAAGAAACAATTGGTTCAGGACTAATAAATTTAAAAGATTTTCAAACTTAAATTTTAACAACCAGAGTTAGTTCAGTGTATTATAGAGTTTATTATTATTATTAGACTTTTTATTTACATGTGTGTGTCTGTGTAATTTATTACCTACACATAACATTTCAGTACCTTGGACTTTTAACGTAGCTAACATTCATTATAGCAGAATAGGTCTGTGTGAGGTCGTAAGTGGTAGCGGAAAGGCGTTCTGTACTCACATAACTCTTATCATCAGGAGCCTTCACAGCTGACCTCATACAGTACACTAGGAAACATAGCAACCATACAATAACATCAAAAACCACTACAACGAGTTAAGTCACTGTTGTCGGGTTGCAACGGCAAACAGAGCGACCGAGGAATCTTTGAACGGGGGAAATTAGTTTCCTGAATTTCTGCTATACACAAGACGAGTGAAAATTCACATCCTACAGAGATCATCATAACCCGATGGTATATATACCGCGTCTCCTCGAAACCAGTTATCAGTCATCGCTCAGAAATTTTGAATAATCTAAGCACGTTATTTTAGAACCACTGTAGCTATTGTGTTAATATATTCGTGGGGATTTTATTCTGATTTTTCTGGTAATATAAATATGTGCTTAAGCGTTAAAGTGTTAAGTTACCATTATAATTCACAGTGATTTTCTAGCGTTAAAACTAGAAAAATAAACAACGCGTAGCTATTTTGTTCAGATGTTTGAGTAATGATAATTTAACCACCAGCTTTACCACACCAGAAGATACGTCTTAGTGACTGATACTTTTTTTAAACTGCGACTATAGTGACAGATACGATTCACGTTTATTTCATTCTGTGTAATTGTAGTAAGTGAATGTTAGTTATATCAGACGTCGACATTTCAATAGCTATTAACAACAGGCGATATTTGTTAAATGCACGTACGAATAATTCATTGATAATTGAAATTGTGCGCTGATGGTTGATCGGAGCGGGCGGGGGAAAGGCTGCATGCCTCAACCAAACCCGTGCTCGGTAAGTGACGAGCGATAAGATAAGTTAGTGACACCGTGCATTTTAACGTTAATCGGGGACTGACGGAGAGGATGAGAGATCGTCTCGTCCCCTTCCGTGTGTATAAGTAAAGACATAGAAAAGTAGCATTTTAAAAATAAATGTTGATGTATTTCTAGATGAACGGCTACCAATGGTTGCTACATTGTTTCTACTCATACGTTGATTCTACTTGTGGGTCTACTTGTGGGTCTACTTGTGGGTCTATTATTGTCCTTGTTTCTTCATCTGTTGATTGATTAATGTTCTTCTCTACGTGGCTTACGTGTCTTCAAGTTCAGTTGTGAACAGGACCGGTCAAAGAGGCAACAATAAACAGTTTAAAGTAAAGTAAACTGGACTCATTTATACCCACATATTTATTCCATTTTATCAGCTTATTGTGGCGTACCAAAGAAAATATTAACATCTAACTTTTGACAGACGCAGCACCGGATTTATTCAGGAAAGTTGCGCTGTTTCAAAATCGGCACTCACGTCACAGTCAGCCGATAGGATTTATCACCAGTTATAACAAGTAACAGTTCTATTTTAGCAATCAGATGTGCTCAAAGGACTAGAAATATTTGCTATTGTTTACAGTGAACACAGATCGTGGAGTTATTCTTCTACATTAACTATCCAATGTGACATTAGTCCCATCTGATAATCAACCACCAAAATTGGCGTCCCCTCATCGAAATATTATTTGTCGTAGAGGAATGACTGTGGTCTAATTTGGAAGAAAAAAAAAACACTGGAAGTTATATGCAGGATACCCATGATCTCACAGGATATATCAACCAGATTAGGTAAGGGTGAGTGAGTGGCCACTGTATATCAGACAGAGAGAGTGAATAATTTTCTTAGTTACCTCACCTGTACCATCACTGGTTGTGCATACATATTGTTTACTTACTGAGTAACATTTAGTAGGAACTTGGTTCTTGTTTTCTCCATAGTCTATACCGAAATCTAGGGCCAAACTTTTAATCCTTTGGGGTTATTAACACGTTGGGTCCTTATCTTCTGAACGAGGGGAGGGCACAGGTAGTTCTGTTAATTCTCTCTCTCGTTCTCTCTCTCTCTCTCTCTCTCTCTCTCTATATATATATATATATATATATATATATATATATATATATATATATTTTTTTTTCTTAACCAGCGGCACTTAGGCTTTCAGCCCTTCGGCCCAATGACATGTCATTGCGAGGCTGGGGAACCTGAGGACTTTCCTTCCAACCCGGTCAGGAGCTTCGCTCCTTCCCATCCACAGAGGGTTTATCACAGGAGCCGTTCAGGCTATTCATCATTTCCGGCCGTAAACATTTCTTCATATATGGTCGCCAGTACAACGCCGAAGCCATTACACCAGCGCGGCTATATATATATATATATATATATATATATATATATATATATATATATATATATATATATATATATATATATATACATATAATTCTGATTTAGTTTGATCTTGCTTCTTTTAGATGTCTGATGTTGTAAGTTTAAATGATAATAAACAACATCGTCTCAACTTCAGTTTAGGCAGCACTTTGTGCCGGTCAAAAATATAATATTATGATGTTTGTTCATCTCTGCGTTAAGAGAAACTCGTGTTATACATATTTACTGACTTGTATTGAGCCTAGCATGCAATTATTTATCACATATAAAATGTAACTGCATATTTCTATAATAGCAACAAACTACATAAAATTTTTTTTCAAAATTTAGAATAAATTTTAATTTTCTTCTCCGCTACAAAAGTGCTCAAAACAAAATTATATAAAGTAACTGTTTAATTTTTTTAAAGTTATGACTAACTTGTTTGCGCATATTATTCCCCTTGTATAAAAAATTACGTCCCTTAGATAAAACGCATAAATGTATCTTAACGTTTAACTCTTTGACTCCGGAACAACGCTCAGAGCGTTTGTCAGATATGACACACATGCCAAAACAACTCTCTGAGCGTTGTTTTTATTCTATCACGTATTAAAATTACGGCACAGGGTGGAAAATAATTGCGGAGTCAAAGAGTTAAATATGAGGGAAATAACAATGCGATTTTAGTGGAACATTGATAAGAGTTCTCAATGTCAATGTCTGGTTGTGTAGCAAATACAGAAAGTTAGTTAAAAGTCAATGTCTTTACATGCAACTTGTATATGTGGGAACTGACTTTTGTCCCTCCTCCACCCTACCGCCCCCACTTCCTTTCTTTTTTCTTCAATGCGTATGGAATTAATACTTGCCTAGTTTGTATATGTAACCCGCCAAGCACTCCAAGGGAGGTAAATAACAATCATTAATGTGATTGCCATAATAAAAAATCCTAAATGTGTTGCATGAAAGTGCTAAATGTCTCTCAACTGGACTAAACTTAATATTGAACCCAATCTTGCGTCGTAAACCCCACATACACCCTTCCCCCTTCCTCCAACCCCACAATAAAAAAAGAAAAATAAAAGGCAACCAAAGATGAAGTTTGATTGATAAGTACAAGACAGACATGAAAAGATAAATCTAGGATTCTGGGAGGACGGAGATGCTGATCGCAGCAAGTCGAGATGCTCCCTACCATTATGCGAAAAGAGGCTCTTATTCAGACACTGGGGAAGTACGGGCAGCGTTGGCGTAGCTGGTTAGTCCTTTTTTAGGACAAGTCTTTGTCAGGGCTTCAGGCTAGCAGATGGAAAATCCTCGTCCTTTTCATGACTTGGTATCTATCAACGCTGACCTGGCTAGCAGTCCTTTTCAGGGCTTTTTCATGCTAGCTGATAGATGCTAGTAGTCCTTTTCGGGTCTTAGAATTTATCAACACATTGCTTCAGTTAACAGAGTTCACTTATTTTTGAATGGCAAATGCGCTCTGATATAACCAAATAGGTTGACAGGAACGCGCCTAGCCATAAGAAGACAAAAACCAAACCAAACAAACAAACAAGACGGAGATGCTGACCGCAGCAAGTCGAGATGCGCCCTGTGATTATGCGAAAAGAGCCTCTTACAACACCCTGTGGAAATAGCCATTTTAGAGATGCCCCTTAAACGAAAGAACCATAAGAATAAAACCAAGAAGAAAAACCAGAACTCCGCCTAGGCCGGTTCCACGCATGGCTGGAAAAGTAGGAGGGCGGCCTGCATGGAGGCCGACCCTCCATCATGCAAAGGCACAACAGGCCAATCACCTGTTTGCTTTAAAACATGATTACGCGAACTACAAGAGAGAAAACCGGACTGATTCTAAAGGCGAGGAACTGGAACGGACTACGGGCTTATGGAACTTGGAACACAAGAATTATAAATGGGAAAGAAGAGGAGCTGGTGGAATAGATGAGGAAAGCAAAACTAGAAATCCTGGCTATAACGGAAACAAAGAAAATTGGAAAGGAGTCATGAATCTAGATGGTAACATGCTGCTCTACAGTGGTGTACCCACGTCTGAAAGAGCTAAAGGGGGCGTGGGTTGCATTGTGGCCAAATACCAAAAAGATAGTATCAAGGGATGGAACTTGGTCTCGGATCGAAATATGGTTGTAAAACTAAAAGAAGGAGAAACCATAGTCTACCTGATCATAGTGTATGGGCCAAATAATGATGAGAGAGTAGATGTCAAGGAGGAATTCTTCGAGCTGCTTCAAAGGACAGTGGATGATTGTCTAGATGAAATTATCATGCTCGGAGATTTCAATGCCAGAGTTGGAAATGACCATGCTAGATGGGGTGGAGTTATCGGAAGATATAGAGAAGATACTCTCAATGACAATGGAAAGCGACTTCTTATATTCTGCAGTGAGCAGAATCTGATCATTACAAACAGAAAGTTCCCCCATAAGCGCATACATGCATACACTAGATGTGAACCAACAAAGAATGAGAAGTCAGTGATCGACTATGCCATTGTTAGGAGGAGCTCATTCAAGTATGTCCGGGATGCTAGATTCTGGAAGGGGCCAGAGATTTGAAGTGATCACTACCTGCTTACAATTAAAAAAAAAACAACTGAAAGAGTTGTTCAGCCTAGGAACTGCCCAACATCACGCAAGAAACCAAGTAAACGAACGTAAGAAATGAGCATTAAGACCTATAAGCTGAGAGAGCCAGAAATTGAGACCAGATATCAGGGGCTTATTGCTACAGTGGTGAAAAACACAGAAGAACAACCTGATGACTTGAAAACCCTGTTGCTTAAATTCAAGGACATCATAAAGACAGCTGCTGTAGAAGCATGTGGTGAAGTCCGACTTGGGAACAAGCGAAAGAGGACACGTTGGTGGACAGAGGAAGTCAAAGAGAAAATAAGAGAAGAAAATGGCACGGAAACAATACTTAGGAGCTAAAAGGACAGCAGGACAAATAGAGAAATATAGAGAATATGTGATACTCAGAACAGAAGCAAAGAACAATGTGGTAGCAGCAAAACAGAAGTCCTGGGAAGAATTTGGAGAAAAGGTAGAAAAAGATGCGCAAGAAAACCAGAAACTGTTCAATAAGACCCTAAAGAACATAAGGAAGGAAAAACAATGATCTCTCAAATTTATAAAGGACAAGCAATGAAAATTGCTTACTGCCCCAAGGGAAGTAATAGAAAGATAGAAAGAATATTTCTCAGAACTCCTTGATGGTGAGCAAGGTTAAGCATCAGAAATGATAACCACTAGCACAGAAGAGGAAACAAATGGTGATGAAGATAACATAAAGATGGAAGAACTGAAGGCAGCACTGGAGAAAATAAAGATGGGCAAAACAGCAGGGCATGATGGTATAACACCAGAAATGGTTAGGTGCATGGGAGCATCAGGCGACCTATTACTTTTAATGTTCCTACAGGGAGCGTGATGCAACAAGACCATACCAAAGGACTGAGAGCTTGCCATCGTAACACCAATTTTCAAAAAGGGTGACAATCGACAATGTGGAAACCATAGAGGCATATCCCTTCTCAGTGTCCCTGGTAAAATCTACTCTAGATACCTAGAGCAGAGACTCCGACGCCTAGCTGAGCCACAATTGGATGGGGTTCAGTGCGGATTCCGAGCAAATCGAAGTACTCAAGACCTAATCTTCACACTCAGACAGCTGAGTGAAAAGGCCCTTGAGTATAAGAGTGAGATCCATCTTTGTTTCATAGATCTGGAAAAGGCATTTGACAGGGTCCCCTGGAGCAAACTTTGGGATTGTTTGGCAAGGAAGAACATTCCAGCACATCTGATTCATTCTATACAGAGCTTCTACAAGTCTTGCAGAAATTATGTAAGGACAGCAACCCATAAGTCAGAAGAATTCAGGACCACCACTGGAGTAAGACAAGGTGATATTCTGTCACCTTGTCTTTTCATACTCCTCATGGACGATGTCATCAAGTCATGTAAGGAGAGAACAAGAAAGTATTCAGTGGGGTACTGGAAGATGAGACAGATATGTATTTCAGAGCTGGCATTTGCTGATGATGTTGTCCTGATCGCTAAATCAGAGCCACATCTCCAATCCAACCTGCAAGCCTGGAAGGAAGAGCTGGAGAAGAGAGGGATGGTCATAAGCAGCTCTAAAACAAAATCCATGGTGATATCAAGAGAAAAAAGAAGACATCAGACTAAGCTAGGAGACCAGGTCCTGGAGCAGGTCAACCATTTTAAATATCTCGGAGCTATTATAGACCGAAAAGGAGGCATCAAAGAAGAGTTGGCCACTCGAAAAGCAGCAGCTGGGAGACTTTTTCAGGCCAAAAATCGAGGATTCCTCAGCAACAGAGAGGTTGGTAAGAAAACGAAGATGGCTGTATACCGCTCCACCTATGTCCCAGTCTTGACATATGGATGCGAGTCATGGGCAATATCTACAACCCATAAAAGCCAGATCGAAACCTCAGAAATGAAGTATCTGAGGAAGGTGGTTGAAGTAACAAGAAGAGACATGGTCCGCAACCAGACGATACGTCAAGGCCTAAAATGCCACCCCCTGCAGACCCAAGTAGAACAGTCCCAACTGAGATGGTTTGGCCATGTCTGCAGAATGGGAGAAGATCGGCTACCACAACAAGCATAGGAGGCAGGGAGCCAGGGTCCAGACGCCGAGGACGACCCGGAGTCCGCTGGGAGGACAACATTAAACAATATTTGAAGGACCGAGGGCTGGAATGGAGCCGGGCCGGGAGGAAGACGGCCGATAGGATAGTCTGGCGCTCTCTCTTCCAAACCTCTACACTATAGGATAGAAGGGGAACGATTAAGTAAGTAAGTAAGTAACTTTATATGAAACAAACATAACAATACAGCGACTTACCTGTTATTTTATGACAACAGCGCAAGGGGAGATCACATGACATCGTGGCGGGAATTCATTTTTGCTCTCTCTCTCTTGTAACGTTCAGTTTATTGGTCATTTTATAATTTGTTGTTGTTGTTTTGTTGATAGGAATAAGAAATACAACGTATTTGTCAAATTTCAAATGGCAGTTATTACTCCTTGTTTCGACATGCATGTTATGTATATCCAGTAGGTACAAGTGCTGATAATAACATTTTAAAAAGAAGAAATTGACTTGTCAATCACTTTGTAGAAATAGTATATCGTATACTGTGATCATTTGATCGGCCTTGACATTTTATGGCAGTGGTCAACCTTTGGTCATGGCTCTCAAGTGACATCCTTCTCTTGGCTATTCGGCCTCCGTTTTGAACTGAACCCATTTCGTTTAGGGGGCTTCTCTAAAATGGCTATTTCCACAGGGTGTTGTAAGAGCCTGTTTTCGCATAATCGTAGGGAGCATCTCGACTTGCTGCGATCAGCGTCTCATTCCTCCCAGAATATGTATTTATCTATTCATGTCTCTCTTGCACACATCAATAAATCTTCATCTGTGGTTGCCTTTTTTTTATATTGGGGTTGGAGGACGGCAGAAGGAGGGGGGAGAATGGGCACGGCGCAAGCTTGTATTCAATATTAAGTTTAATTCAGTTGAGAGACATTTAGCACTTTCAAGCAACACATATAGGCCTTTTTATTATAGCAGTCACATTAATGATTGTTAGTTACCTCCCTTTGAATATTTGGCCTGTTACATATACAAACTCGGAAAATATTCATTCCATACGCATTGGAAAAAAAGAAAGGAAATTGGGGGGGGGGGGGGGGGGGGGGGGGGGGGGGGGGGGGGGGGAAGGAGGGGGGAGAGAAACAAAAGTCAGTCTAACTTTCTGTAATCGCTACACAACCAGACATTGACATTGGGAACTCTTATCAATGTCTCACTATTACTGCATTGTTATTTTCTGCATACTTAAACGTAAAGATACATCTACGTGTTTTATCTAAGGGACGTATTTTTTAATACAAGGGGAGTAATATGCACGGAAAAGCTAGTAATAACTTAAAAAAATTAAAGTTATTTTATATAATTTTGTTAGAACACTTTTGCAGCAAAGAAGTAAATGACAATGTATTTTAAATTCCGAAGAAAATGTTTCTGCCGTTTGTTGCTATTATATAATAATACAGTTATATTTTGTATGGGATAAATAAATGTACGTTAGGCTCAATACACGTCAGTAAATATGTATAACACGAGTTTCTTTTGTTGTGTAGTAATTGTTTAAAGATATTATTGTATTTTTGACCGGCACAAAGTGCTGCCTAAAGTAAAGTTGAGACGATGTGTTTGACAAGTCCGATTGTCAACCCAAAAACGACCATAAGCCCATAACAACCTTCTCAACCAAACATTATAACATGAGCTCTCAAGAGGAGCTTTCATTGCATAGTGACTTGAATGGGCATTAAAATATATCAAGTCCACCTCAAATATAATAGTCTCTCAACCCACACATTTAGTCTCATTGTATGGCTCTGAAACATAGCGAACAACGAAGACGTTATAATCAGCAGTGGGTGAATCACCGTACGTTTTCGTCGATAAGTCGCGTTTAGTGCGTCGCGTTATAGACTAACCATAAATCCTAACGCCTTGTCCCTACACGTTATCAAGGTCAAGTTTTGTGTAAAGTTGTTCAAATAATATCAGTTCTATCAATTCTCTACAGCTTTAAAAGGAGAGTTAGTGACTTGAGTCCACATATCCTGGAAGCGAGTTAACAGCGTTGCTAGGCATTCGTTCCATTAAAAAAAAAAAAAAAATTACGAAGAGTCCCGTTCAACCTAGTCAGTTATATTATGGCGCATGTCCAAATAAAAAAGACCGTTAAGTCTGATGACGTTATACAGTAAAATAGAACCAGACCCAAACAATAGAGGCAGACAAATAAATATAAAGGCAACCCCTAAAATAGAAACTGACCAAAAAAATAGAAGCAGAGTAAAAAACAGAGGCAGACACTAAAATATAGGCAGATATAAAGAAACAGGCAAATATAAATAAACAGAGGCAGATATAAAGAAACAGACGCAGATATAAAGAAATAGAGGCAGACACAAAAATAGAGACATATATAAAGAAACAGAAGCATATATTAAGAAACAGATCCAGATATTAAGAAACAGATGCAGATATAAACAGTTGATGCATATATTAAAAACAGAAGCAGGTATAAAAACAGAGGCAGATATAAAGAAACAGAGGCAGATATAAAGAAACAGAGGCAGATATAAAGAAACAGAGGCAGATATACAGAAATAGAGGCTTATATAAAAAAATAGAGGCAGATATAAAGAAACAGAAGCAGACAAAAAATAGAGACTAATCAAATAAACTAGAGACAGTCACAAAAAATAGAGGCAACCCATAAAATAGAAACTGACTCAAAAATAGAGGCAGAATTTAAAAAAAAAAACTGATAGATCCACATAATAGATGGAGACCAAAAACAACAGAGGCAGACATAAAAATAGAAGCAGATATACAAAATAGAGGAAGATATACAGAAACAGAGGCAGACACACTAAAATAGAGACAGACGCAAAAAACATTTGGAAGGAGCAAACTCTAAATATAGACTCGTACGTCTAAGGTGAGAGCACTATAAATGGTACGTGCTTCATCTTTGAACACCTTAAAGTAATAACAAACTCGAGTAATATTCCAATCTCTGTCTAATGTATTCAGAAAACTATGAACACGAAGTTACAATAATATACAGTCAGTGAAGTGCATACTTGAAATATATGTACAAAAAGGTGAAGAAAACTTGATACGAGTTGTAACAGCTGGGGCATAAGGCTGTAAGGCAGAGAAGAAGATAAATGAATGTGGAATTCTAAACTTCATGGTTTATATTTTTGATGAGGTCATCATTCAAATACCGTCTCTCACATGATATATCCCAAGTGTTTTATGGTCTCCAGCCTTTACCTTCTGTGATCAATCAGCTCTTGTGATCTGAAAACTGTTACACGTTTATAGCCTGATATAGGGTGTCCCCATCTTCCCAATCTTCTCCTATTCATCAAATACTACAGACCACAACTGCGAATAAATGTAAATTAAATGTAGAATAAACGTAGATGTAGAGCAGAAATAGAAAATATTAAAATTCATGTACAATGTCAGTTTATCCTAGAACTAAAAAGGAAACCAGTCTTGTTTATCAAAAAAAATAATCAACGGTTATTGTCAAACTCGCCACATTTAGCAACATATGTAAATAACGTTTGAGCTTTGTCCATTTTTTGTTTTATTATAATAATATAATGATAATAATAGCCCCTTCAGTCATAACTGACCATGGGAATTCGCCCCTATGGTGACAGACCTCGATGATTTTGCCCTCGTGTCCCGAAATTGGGCCGTTAAATTTTTCTTTCATTTTCCTCTCTCTCCCCGCCCCCTTTTCTATTATTTCTCATTTTCGCCACACAGAACTCCGTACTATAGTCATTGTTTTCATTCTTCACACTTCACTTCGTATGTCCAGACAAGCGTATCGCCCACCCCGAGAGATTAATTGAATCACTAAACGTGTTAATACCACATTGACTCCAGGTAGATGCGAGCATGAAGTATTTGCTTGAGATTGCATAATCACTTCTAATTCGATTGTTTGGGACAGGTAATTATAGATAAGCGTAATCATGGAAGACTTTTGGAAAAGTGAGCAGGAAGTGTGATATAAGTCAACTTTCACAACATTTTACGATTATCACAACTTCATAAATGGACGATGACTGTTTGAATTTACAAACGCGTGAGTCGTGGAAAATATTACGTGATGAAAAGGTATCATAACATGTACTTTGAATGTATTTGCTAGCATTTGAGGCGCGAATAAATTATCGCTATGATTAAGAGTTTTGTCAAAAACGTCAGGTGGAAGCGTGGGCCGGGAAGCTACAATATAACGTAGACAAAGTTTGACATACGGCACTGCATTACAGAAATCGTGAACGTAGATAGCTCTGACCTTGCCACGTAATAGAATAGAGTTGAATTCTAATTTATATGACCGGACAAATAGTATTAAGAGCATATTAATAAGGAATCCTTAATACTACAGGTTCACTCACAAGTCACAGAAGGGTTCTGACACAGGAATAATACCCAAGGCGTTTTCCTGGCATCCGTGTTAAGTTGCCAAGACTATTCTACTGATCAAGAAGTCTAAGCTCTCTCAATTATTGAGTTTGTGGTACCAGTACGAGTCGACCCGATTTTTTGCTGTATGACCCGGAGAGACCATTCGCTGTATTACTAGACTGTGGTTTGAAGCTTGAGATCGAGACCTGAAGAGTCGTGCTTTGACCAGGAGCGGTTCATAACCCTCCACTCCCAAAGGAGCATAGGCCTTCAACAAGCAAATGCCAAGTCCTCCTGTCACGTGCCCTCATCTCAAGTTATTTCCACGTTCTCCTCATAATTTTCACCTGTGTTTCTAGCTCTCTTCTCTATGTACTTCTTGGTCTACCTCTGCCTCTCTCGCCCTGGGGGTTACAGAACAAGGACTGCCTTGTAATGCTATCAACAGGTTTCCTCAGTGTGTGTCCTATCCATCGCCATCGTCTTCTTCTCATCTCTTGTTCCACTGGCACTTGTCTAGATGTTGTCCTCAGTTCCACGTTGGTAACCTTGTCATACCATTTTAATCCCTCTATTCTACGCAAGCATCCATTTATAAAAGACTGTAGCTTTTTGGTTGTTGTCTTTGTTGTTTTCCAATTCTCAGAGCCACACAATAGGACTGACTTCACTTTCGAGTTGAAGATTCTTATTTTCGTGTTGGTTCCGACTTCTCTTGATCTCCGTATATTTCCCAATGCAATGAAAGCTCCTCTTACTTTATGTATTCTTAGTTTGATATTACTGTCTGTCCCTCCAACTTTGTCTATATTGCTGCCAAGATATGTGTACGATTCTGCATCTTGTATTGGTGTTTCTTTAAGTTCAACTCTGTTATCATTACCTGCATTTATTCTCATTATTTTTGTCTTTTCCCTGTGTATTTTCAGACCCAATTGCTGTGACCTCTTATCGAGTGTTTTCAATTTTTCCTGCATCTGATTACGGTTATGGGTCAGAAGAGCCAAGTCATCAGCAAAATCCAGATCATCCAACTGCTTAGTCAGAGTCCACTGGATTCCAGTTCTGTTGTGTGTTGTCGATGATCTCATAACCCAGTCTATTGCTAGTAAGAAAAGAAATGGAGACAAGAGGCATCCCTGTCGCACTCCTGTTCTTATCCCAAACGGTCCATAGACAAGAAACTGAGAGATGAACAAGCAGGTTTTAGACAAAACAGATTATGTACAGACCAGATAGCCACTTTGAGAATAATAGTTGAACAAAGTCTGGAATTGAATTCACCACTATACATAGGATTTGTGGACTACGAAAAGGCATTTGACAGTGTAGACAGAGAATCACTTTGGAAATTGATGAGGCATTATGGAGTTCCCCTGACGATCATTAATTTAATAAAGAAAACATATGAAGACATGACATGCAGAGTTCTTCACGAAGGACAGCTTACAGAACAGGAGCGGTAACTTCCTGATTAATATGGGAACTTGCCCCTCACCACAGAGACGGATCTACGGAAAAGCAGCATCGGCACTTCAGCATTTTGACAAGTCTCAGTTGTAGCAGACCAAAATCAACCGAACTTTATTTTGCTAAATTTACCAAGCCTAAAGACTATTCTGCGAAGAAACCTAATTACGTTTCTTAATCCCTAGTCATATTCATTTACGAGTGTTAAAGTAATTGATCATTAAATTTGTATGTGTTGATTTTGATAAATTCATAGTTGAATTAATTATTACGGAGCGAAAGGCACATGTGTGAATCCGGAATTTAATATATATAGTTATATCTTCACATGAAAAGCCATTAAGAACAACAATAATAATAAGAGAAATTTCGCTAAATTAAATCAGCTGGGGACTTGAACGAACTAAATCATACAATATACATCTTCACAGAAGGCGGCGGATCAGATAAAAAAACTAACGTGCTCAGAACAAACATTGTTCTTGACTTTTGAAATATCTTGTGAAAACTGCCTCGAGGTAGATGTATCATTATTCTTCTATCTACAACTCTGCAAAGAGTAATCTTGTGCGAAGGTAGACACATTTGAAGACCCACATTAGATACTCCAGGTTTTGGACCACTGTTTATACCACTGCTGCAGAGCAAGGGGAGACAACCCGTGACACCTCTCGTGTTCCTTTCTACGTTTGCTCTACTTTTCTGCTTGTCATGAGTGTTTCTTTTTGCCTAATCTGAGGTGGCACCGTAGAGAGCATCGCCAGATGGTGCGATCGGCATCTTCATCCTCCCAGCTTGCTGGATTTATGTCCAGTACCCTCTTGTCTCTTGCACACATCTTTGAACCTCAGCTGCGGTCGCCCAACTGTTCTTTTGCCATCTGGCAGTTGTCCGTTAAAGATATCTTTCCGAACGCGACCTTCTTCCTTCGCTGCCTAAGCAGTGTATACATGCTTTGAAGGCCAGCACTTGACAACACCTCGACATTTGTTTTTTTTTTCTTCCATGACATACAGAGGATGTGGCATAGAGACCGTAGATGTAAAGTAGTGAGCCTTCTTTCTAGCACAGCATAGACTGCCCATGTCTCGCTACCATATAGAACTATATATATATATAAAGATCATCAACATCTCAACCCGTAACCCATCATGGGTCGTAGGGGTGCCATGGTGGAAGCATCAGCAGACAGGGTCCTCCACTGCTCTCTATCCTAAGCAATGCGAACAAGTGTGGAAAAACCGTGTCCGTCCCATTCTTTGATGTTATCAGCCCAGGATTTTCTTTGCCTTCCTCTTCTCCGTTTACCTTCGACTGTTCCCTAAAGGATCGTTTTCGAAAGGGTGTCATGACGAGTTACATGCCCAAACCAGACAAGCTTTCGACGTTTCACTACTGACAAAAGTTGTTCTTGGTGGCCTGCATAGGTGTTTATTTTTTCTCTAACAATGTTTTGTGCTCTTTATAGCAAATGCGCAAAATTCTTCTATAACATTTATACTCGAAAGCCTGAATCCTTCGCTTCGTATCTGCAGTGAGTGTCCAGCCCTCACACCCATACAAGAGAATATACAAGTGATTTGTATAATTTGATCTTCACAGGAAAACTGATGTTACTTTTCCAGATCACATTCAGTCTTGTCATGGCAGCTGAGGCCATCTCAATTCTTGTCTTGATTTCTTTACTTGATCTTCCATCACTACATATAGTGGACCACAGATATTTAAAGGTGTTAACTTCTTCTAACGTTTGCCCATTTAACGTAATGCTTATCGGAACATGTTTCTTATGTTATATATATATATATATATATATATATATATATATATATATATATATATATATATATATATATATATATATATATATATACTGTTACGTACATTTATTACCTAAGGGGGTAGTCTTCGGTCCTGCCAAATGTACGCACCAGTTTTATATAGTTATATTATTTGAGCGTTCGATTGATTCACGCACTGACGTGCACAATGCAGTGTGAGTTGCTTTGGACGCACGGGTAACCTAGTTTAGGGATTGTGACGTCATGTTTTGTCGGGGCTGTACGGACCATGTTTATGTCCGATATATATTTCCTTGGAATTTTGCTGGCAAGTTTGGAAGAAGCCATTATGTTGTATGATCTCTACTGGTTCATGTTGAAGCCAACAGTAGTAGGATCAAGTAAGTGTCGCCCCATGTCATTAAATGTTTATTGAGTAAATTAAAGTGTAAGGCCGCTCATAGTTCTGATCTAGCGGGAAATCCATCACTGTATGTTATTTTCTAGAATGGACAGACGGAGTCGGTAGCCTTTTGAATTACCGTAGAGGAAGAATACCCACGAGTACACAAAGTTGATTGAATTATATGCTTCTCATGTTTTATATGCCGTATGTTAGTCAATGCCAAAGTCATGGCATGGATATAGAGAGGTTAGTCAACACAGAACTCTAACCTGGTCGTATTGTTGTGGATGACTTTATTTGGATATTTATATATATATGCTGCCTAAGTATTGTAGGAAGGAAGCCTGGAATCATGGCAAGTCTGATAAGAAATATTACTCATTGAGTATGAATCCGTTGGTCATAAGATACGTCCTTGAGAGAAGGTTAACGGACGTTATTACAATACATATACTATGGCAAAGGAAGGGATCCTTAGACACTTGAATAAGAGGACTTAATTGTTAGAGAATCTTCATCCCTTGAAAAGTGATGATCAATATTGTGATGTATGACCTTTTTGCACCTGTAACTATGACTGTCTTGTTCAACTCCGTATATGTCACGTTCAATAAAATCTATGTACATTCATCACAGCCTTGCGTGCTGCCTATCAGTGACCAGTTGATCACTACTTGTTGGAGTTCGTTTCAACTTAAGAACATTTTCTGAAATATTTTCATTGAGAAAACATTCGCGTAATGAAGGTCTTTACCTCTAGAAGAAACGACCCAACATATATATATATTGTATTTGAACGACTTTTCAATTTTATAATTGTTAAGTGAAATCCGTTTCCTTGTTTAAATATCACAATTAGTTACCCAGCGGGGTAGCATTTAATGACTGTCTCCACTCTACTAATTTTTCGAGATCAGATCATTCACATCCGTAATTAAGTTATGATCCAGTTGTTCTCTCATACACTGGGACTTCAACATTTTCCTGTAGAAAATCTATTTCTGTATTGGCAGTACTATACTGATCCTATGTACAATGAAAACTTCATGCTACATCCATTAAGGTATGACTGTACACCAATGGGTGATACAAGAAATTAACACTTACTATCAGCACACGTCCCTTTATTACCCAGACGAAACTTGGCCATACTCGGCCGAATGAAATACAAAAAAAGTATATGTACAGCTGCCACAGCTGGCGACAATCTGCGTCCACCCAGGTATATATATATATATATATATATATATATATATATATATATATATATTTATATATATATATATATATATATATATATATATATATATATATATATATATATATATATATAGTCACATTGCTATTTTGTGTTTGCTTGCTTGTTAGTGATAAGGCAAGCCGGTCGGAAGCCGAGTAAAATAGCCGAAAGACTGTGTCATGTTGCCAGCAGAAAATTCGGGCGCCAACAAAATAAAGAGGGTATTAGAGTCCCGACTGCAGTCGTGGGTGGACGCAGATTTTCGCTAGCTTGAGGCTGCCGTGTTCTTTGGAGTATATGATACAGTGCCTTCCATAAAAGTCTTTTCCTAGTGTTAGTTATTCTAGAGAGGTGATTGTTTTCCTCAGTGCTAGGGCTTTGCACAATGAGTATGTTTGTAAATCCTTAGGTTGACTGTCAGTTCGACAGTACCATTTTGGTTGTCGCTCGATTGAGCGAAGCTCACGATTGAGACTTGGGTAGATCTGCATTTATATTTATATGCATTTACATGGTTGGGATTCCCTCAACAAGTTTTGACGGATAACGGATCTCAATACCGTAGCATGTTGATGGAGGAGATCTTTAAGATCTTGAGGGACCAGCACATCTATTTCAGCCCCTACAATCCGGCCGGAAGTGGGTTGGTAGATCGTGTCAACGGAAGCCTCACTATGATGTTACGTAAGCTGGGACAAGAGAAACCTGAAGTTTGGGACCTTTTCATTCCCGCAGCCTTATTCGCCTTCAAGGAAGTCCCCTAGTCCTCCACAGGTTTACCACCAGCTACACTTTAATTCGGCAGACCTATTAAGGGCCCGCTAGAAGCCTTACTGCGGTCACTGTCAGACCAGATGGTTGATGAGACAGTCGTCTCAGCATTCAAGTATATATCGGAGTTAAAGGAACGGCTAAAACTAGGATGGGACCTAGCAACAACCAACCTTAAGCGAGCACGCATGAAGCACGCTAAACGATACAACAGACCAGCGAAAGAGAGAGAATTGCAACCAGGAGAGAAAGTGTTGTTGCTACTTCCTACCGGAAACAACTAACTACGTATCGGATGGCAAGTGCCGTAACCGTCTTTAAAAAGATCTCGAGAATGAACTACAAGATCTCTATAAAATTAAAGGAAAAGGTCTACCATATATATCTGTTAAAGAAATATTTGGAAAGACCGATGCCTTCCCCCAAACATCTGGCGGTCGCTATAGCAACCGAAGATGAGGAAGATAACGATAGTTGCCTGGAATACCCACTGCAGCAAACTGAATCATACAAAGATGTTAAATTCGGCGACACTCTCTCAGAAGCACAACAGACAGAAACTAAGGCGTTACTGGAACAGTACTCGACGGTCTTAACGGATATACCTAGTCGAACACATCTCGTAGAGTTTGATATAAAGCTGACAAACGAGACACCTGTGCGAACCAGAGTTTACCCGATCCCGTATGCGAAAGCAGACACGTTACGTGGAAAGATAGACAAACTACGTCAAGCTGGCACTATTAGCGAGTCTACATCTCCCTATAGCTCAAGTGTCGTACTGTTACAGAAACCTAATAAGGAAGTTTGGCTGTGTATCGACTACCGATTACTTAACACAGTAACGGAATTCCAGCCTGAACCACTTCAAAACGCATCTGAACTGTTCACCAAACTTGGCAAGGCTAATATTGCTACGGTCACTATGCTCCTCATGAGACTAAAGGAAGCTGGCCTGACCGCCCGGCCTAGCAAATGTTTAACCGGCTTTGAAAAGCTTGACTTCCTAGGGCATACTATTTCTCAAGGTTGTATGTGGCCCGTGGCCACAAACATCGAGAAATGCGTTCAGCAAAGAGGCCAAAAACAAAGAGAGACACATGTTCTTTCCTTTCACTTTGTGCATATTACCAAAGGTTTATCAAAAACTTCTATTGTCTTACGGCGCCTCTCACTGACCTTACAACAAAGGGAAAACCCGATAAGTTGTTTGTACCGCAGAGTGTGAAAGCGCTTACGTCACTCTGAAGGAACAGCTGTCCAAATATCTGATTCTAAGGCTACCCGACCTTAAGAAACCTTTCGTTTTGCGTATAGATGCCAGCGGACAGGGAATAGGATCAACGCTGCTTCAGGCAGATGACAAACATCCGAACACGTTGTTTGCAGTTGCCTACGGCAGCCGCAAACTGAATACAGCAGAAAGGAATTATTCGACCGTGGAGAGAGAACGTTTGGCGCTCGTGAACGGAATCAGGAGACACCACGAATGTTTACACGGAGTTCCATTCACAGTACAAACTGATCATGCTCCATTGGCATTCCTAGAAGCCAATAAGGATTTTAACGCAAGGGTTATGCGTTGGGCTCTACTGTTAAGCGTGTACTCGTTCAAAGTACAATACATACCAGGAAAGGAGAATGTTGGAGCGGATTTTATGAGTCAAAACTGGAGCATGGAGGATAGCAATCACTCGATAGCTATGGATGACAGTAGTTATATTTCCATAAATGAGATATGAAAGGGTTTCACATCTTCAAGCCCGGACGAACTGTGACGTATAATGAAAATATAGCCTACAGGATCCGACAGCCTTTCGTGACCTCGTTGGTGTTCTATGATTCGCTAGCAAAGTCAAGCATTTGACATCCTGCATTACTCATTTTTAATCCACGCCTCTTTTCCTTGAGATGTAAACAAACGGAAAGTTACCAACTTCCACGACCTGCCAGTCATAACGGGGAGCGAAATCTGGTTTGTTTACCTGAGTTTCTCAAGCGAGCTGATCTGTCAATCATCAGATATCAGACAGATGCACGTGGAAACGCCGGACCTCTTTTGAAGTAGTCGCATGGGGTAAAACAAATCCCCGTGTACCCTTTGATGTTCGTACATACAATGATAGATAACTCTGTGATCTCGAGAAACGTGGAAAATCTCGGAAGGAAGCCCGTTACACGGTTTAAGTCTGTTGTAGATTAGCATCGGCCGACAGAGCGACCGTAAACCTTTTATCTGGAGAATTTCTGAATTCTCCGCTAGGCAACAGAGTGTGAAAAGTAACATCCTCTAGAGATCATAATAACAAGATGTATATAAACTGTGGCTTCTCAAATCAGTTATCAGTTGTCGCTCAGAAATTTTGAGAGTCTAAACACGTAGTCTAGAACCATTGTGAATAGATGTGTCAATAGTTTCGTAGGGATTTCATTCTGATTTTCTGGAAATATAAATTTGTGCTTAAGCGTGTTAAAGTGTTAAAAGTTTTTCATCTTAAATTCACTGTGATTTTCTAGGTGTTAAAGACCAGTGGAAAATAATGCGTAGCTATTTGTTTACCAGTCGTTCAGTCTAGTGATAATTTTACCACCTGCTTCCTCACATAAGAAGAGACGTTTTAGTTGACTACTTATTTACACTAGGCGCGACGGATAATTGACATAATAGAATTCAAGTTATATTTCATTTTGTGACAGTTTAGTAAGTGACTGTTGTTTAAATACCATACGACGGCCCACCGACGCCGACCCTCTAATAGCCATTTAGCGACAGGCGATATTTGTTAAGTGCGTGTATGGATAATTAAATTATAACTGACCGGATAGGAATAGGCTAGAGACACCGTGTGCTTATTTGTAGATATTTTATTAGTAGTAATTTTTTCACAATGTTTCTCTATTTGTAGGCATGACCTGATCAAACGGCGAACAGCGGTCTATATGCTGTGGTCTAATTTGGTCTATTTTGGTCCTTTTTCTTTATTTACAGAGTGTTTGATGTGGTCTTCTTCTTGGCTTACACGTCCCCAAGTTCATTTGTGAACCGGATTTGCCATAGAGACACATAAACATTTTAAATAGTAAATTTAGCTGGACTTACAAATACCCAGATATTTATTTTTCAATTTTATCAGCCCACTTGGATGTGAAAGATATAACAGTTCTCCCGACTTTTGACAGTCGTATCTGCGGATTTATCCAGCAAGTTACTCTGTTTCAAAATCGGCACTCACCACAGAGACAACCGATAGGATTTACCACCATCATCAATTAACAATACTTAACAGTTTCGCAACCAGATGTTGTCCTTAGTACAGTGAACACTAGATCTCGTGTTTTTTTTTTCAACATTAACTATTCGCGGTGACATTTGTATATCCAGGAATCAATTACCAAATCACGCGTCCCTCTTATAAAATGTAATAACTAATGGAGGGACAGGGTCCCAATTTGTAAGATAAAAACACTGGAATATATATATTCAGGATTATATGTCCAAAAGTTTTGTCTCACCAAGAATAGGGTAAGAAGCATGACTGAGTGGCCAAGTATGTCACAGAGAGAGAGAGCGAATATGTTTTTTGTTCCAGGTGAAATGTATTATCTGGATTTTTTTTTTATTTTGTTTTTTTTTTTTTTTTTTTTTTTTTTTTTTTTTGCGTTCGCCCGCTAATACTCGAGGCGAAATCTCAGGTTATCATTTATGTCTAACCTGACATTGATTTTACGTGAGTATCCCTTTATTTCTTGTACAGAGACAAATGTCCCTCGCCATTCAGGCAAATACTCGCCGATTTCGGAGGTACCCATTGCAGCTGGGTCGGCTCAGGAGCCGCCAGTCTCTGGTCGACGACACTTCTTCAAATGTTCTCGCCAGGTCTCGAGTTAATCCAGTCCAAATCCCGGTCGACGAAAAATCCTCAAATGCCGTCGCCCGGGTTTGATCCTGTATCACCCGGTCGCCAGAGCGGTGTTGTAACCACTACGCTAGCGCGGCTCCCTGGATTTTGTTTAAATATTGCTTATTTACTGGATAGCTTTAGTAGGAACTTTGTTCTTTTCATTACTGTCTATGCTGTAACATAGTGCTAACCTTTGACATTTGGGGTTATTAACTTGTTTGTTCTTTTCTTCTCAATAAGGGGAAGGGCACATGTATTCTTCTTCTTCTTCCTCGTTCGTCCTGAAAAAGTACGTTGGTTACGTTGTGTCCGTTTACAACGAAGCTGCGGTATTTGCGCCTTTCGGCCGACACATCCGACCTCCGCACAGCATTTTGGGACCGAGTTTGCCTTCTCTCTTCGATCCCTACTCCTCAGCTAGACTGCAGTGATGATGCATAAAATTCAAAAAAGTGGAATAAAATGGGAATCAACAACAAGCTAGCTTGTTCGTATCCATGTAATCTGTTAATTTTATATGTATGAATTCTGATTTATTTGATCTCTTTTAGATATTCGATGTTGTAAAGTTTAATGATAATAAACAACAAAAGAACATAACTTTGTGTGTTGGTCAGACCCATACCCAGTTAACCATAGTTTTTTCACGTTTGTGTGTCTTATTGTCACATAGCTGTGTGTGCGCGTTTAGTTAAACTTATATTTCTAGATATAGGGATGTGCAAGATTGTCTTATACTAAAAGATAGTCGTATAGATAGTCTGGGATAGAGAAACTACTCATTCCAGAGACAGATCTTCTCCTTAACTATTCACTCGTGAAAATCTATTTCTTACATTTTTACTTCCCACGTACTTATCACCATCCACTATAGTCAGGCGGGACCATAAATAACTTCAAAACCTATCTAATCACGATATATATATATATATAATAATAAGAGAAGGAAGAACGTTGGGCCTAAATAATGTGCAAGAGCTAAGAGGAGTGGCGTCACAACGAACAACCTGGAGAGCACTGGTTTCTGCCTTATGCGCCGTGTTTGGCGCTTAAAGAATTTATTATTATTATTATTATTATATATACAAGGGGATTGAAATAAGTCTTTGGCCTGACCATGAAGGACATGTCTCAGAGAGCTGACATTTTGTCACTTCTGCCATCTCTGCTTGACCTTGAAAAGACCTTGGGAGTAGAACACCCTATTTTTCAAACTAAACCAGTCATCACATGCCAGTATAACTTCTTCATCGCTGTCAAAATGATTTCCTTTTAGCTGTTTTTTATGATTTGGGAATAGAAAAAAGTCTGATGGAGCCAAATCTGGAGAATGTGGTGGGTGTGGAAGAATTTCAATATTAAAATTGTTGGCTGCTAGCTGCACAAGCCGTGCTTTGTGAGAGGGCCCGTTGTCTTGAAGCAAAGGAAGATTTTGAGTGCGCGTTATCCCTCGTTTCCTGGTCACAACCTTTCTTAGTTTGGTGAGAAGATTTGCATAGTACTGTCCATTAACTGTGTTGCCACGAGGCAGATAATCTTTCAAAAGGACACCTTTGCCGTCCCCAAAAAACAGTCAGCATCCTTCTTCCTGCAGATTTCTGCGCTTTCGGCTTGACAGGGGTTGGGGAGCCCTGGGTTTTCCATTGCATTCTGGCAATTTTGGATTCGGGGTCATAATGGTGTACCCAAGTCTCATCTACTGTTACCATGGTCTCCAAAAAATTTTTTGACTGACACTTTTTGAGCAACTGTTGACAGCAATTTACAATCGTTTGCTTCTGTTCACGTGTCAACAGTCGCGGAATCCAGCGTGCACACACTTTTCTCATGTTCAGTCTGTTCTGTAAAATTCTATAAACTGTTCTTTCATTTAGTTTTACTCTACAAGCTATCTCCACAATTGTCTTTTTTCGATCCTGGTCAATGATTTTCTTCACTCTTGTTGCATTTTCATCGTTGCACTCTGAGGCTGGTCTACCAGATCTTTGCAGATAGCAACATTTGAGCGGCCGCACTTGAACTGTTGACACCAGTTTTTTACCGAAGTATATGAAGGACAAGAATCACGAAACACTGGTTCCATCTCCCTGTGTATTTCTGTAGGTGTTTTTCCCTGAAACATCATAAATTTTATCACATCTCTGGCCTCCTTCTTTTCCATTGTTTTGTCAAATCTTTGGAGCAGCAGATCCGGTCAATAGGGTACATTGCGCCGTGCACCGTAGCGGGAAAACCCATTGAAGAAACAAACGCGTACTTCACACATTCAGTGCAAATATGATGAACTTTAAATGTGCCAAGTTTCATCTTCTTCCTATGACTCCTTCGTGGTCAGGCCTTAGACTTATGTCAATCCCATTGTATATATATATATATATATATATATATATATATATCTATATATATATATATATATATATATATATATATATATATATATATATATATATATATATATATATATATATATATATATATATATATATATATATATATATATATATATCTGCCATCAATGGTACCTATACCTTGTAGTGGTATGGCAGCTTGTGTACCCTGACAATCCCCAGAGCTATGCCAGTGGGAGATTTACTCCTGGTAGGTTCATGCAAGCTGGACTGGTCTGCGTGGGTAGGGGTCAGACAAAAGCTGGTACTCTGGTCCTCCAGGTTGGGGGTTTTAGCACAGGGCCGACTCCCCTGTCTATGTAAAAAAATAGCTATTTACGGAAACAACAATAAATGGAAAAACTTTGCTGCGGGACGGACATCTGGAGTCTCAGGTTCGTATGACTGACAGTGGTAAAGCCGAAAGGAAGCCACTGTCATGACAACGGATGCCCCGACCGCAAAACACGAAACCAGAATTGGTTTTTGGAACGTCAGAACTATGAATGAGGCAGGAAAGCTGAGACAAATTCCAACAGAGATGAGGAACTACAAAATACATATCCTGGGAATAAGCGAGAGCAGATGGACAGGTAAGGGGAGAATAAAAACAGCTACAGGGGAAACAGTACTTTATTCTGGCAGAGAGGATGGTCAGCACAACGAAGGTGTAGCCATTATTCTGAAGAAAAGAATGGAAAGGTTATTACTGGAATGGAAACCCATCAACAACAGACTGATAAGAGCAAGACTGAGAGGGAGGTTCACCAACACCACAATTATACAATGCTATGCACCAACAAACGACAGCGCTGAAGAGATCAAGGAAGAGTTCTATCAACAGGTACAAAAAGAAATGGAAACTACACCCAGGTACGATCTCATTATAGTAATGGGAGACCTAAATGCGAAAGTGGGAGCACACAATAATTATAACGAAAGAGTAATGGGGTAATGCGGCAGTGGAACAGTAAATGAGAATGGCGACAAATTAATAAGCTTCTGCAGTATTAACAACCTGGTCATTGGAGGAACACTTTTTCCACACAAGGAAGTGCACAAGTTAACATGGGAATCACCAAACGGACAAGACAGAAACCAGATAGATCACATAATGATCAATGGAAGATGGAGACATGCACTACAAGACGTGAAAGTAGCAAGAGGCGCAGATGTGGGAAGTGATCATCACCTAGTAGTACCAAGACTGAAAGTGAAACTCAGAGCTGCTGGACCAGATGCAGTCAAACAGAAAAGATACAACATCACGGAACTGAAGGATCCCCTCACAAGAAAAGCTTTCGTGGTCGACGTAAAGAGAAGATATGAGATTATCAAAGGCCAGGAAAGAACAGAGACCGATGATGTTGACCAGAGATTCGACACCATCTCAACAATATACAAACAAAAGCATCAAGTCATGCTTGGGATTCCAGGAAAGAAAGAGCCAAGACTGGATAACACCAGATACGCTAAACACCATAGTGAAGAGAAAGGAAATGAAAAGAAAGAAAACAGAAGCTAAGTCTCCCAGGTTAAAGGCAATATATAGTGAACAGCCCAGTCAGCTGGACAAGGAAGTTAAACGTCAAACCCGTGCTAACAAAAGGACATTTCTGGATGACCTTGCAAGACAGGCAGAAGAGGCAGCACTGAGAAATGAACAAAGCACAGTATACAAAATAACTAAAATCATCAGTGGAAAACGAGGTGCAAACAATATTACATTAGTAAGAGATAAACACGGAAATCTTATCACGACAGTAGAGGGACATGAAACAAGATGGGCAGAGCATTTCAGAGAAACTCTGAATAAGGAACCACCAGAGACACAATTTAATGTTCCTGAGGCTGAGAATGATCTAGATGTTAATACAGACATCCCACGAAAAGAAGAAATCATCACCGCAATCAAAGGGTTAAAGAATGGAAAAGCTCCTGGTCATGATAACTTAAATGCAGAGCTATTTAAGACAGACCCAGAGCTAGCAGCAGAACTATTAGAACCACTATTTGGACAAGTCTGGAAAACAGGGACAACACCAACAGAGTGGAAAAAAGAAATAATTGTCAAATTGCCCAAGAAGGGAGATCTTGCAGACTGCAATAATTGAAGAGGAATAACTCTTCTCTCAAATCCCAGCAAAATACTAGGCAGGATAATTATACAGAGAATCTCAAAAGCAGTAGAGCAGAAACTGAGGAAAGAACAAGCAGGATTTAGGAAGAACAGAAGATGTGTAGATCATATATTTACCCTCAGGAACATTATAGAGCAGTGCTCAGAATGGCAAAGACAGCTGTACATTAATTTCGTTGATTTTGAAAAGGCTTTTGACAGTATACTCAGGGACAGTTTATGGAAAATACTGAGGGCTTATGGAATTCCAAGCTGCATAGTGTCAATCATAAAAAGCTTTTATGCCAACTTTACGTGTAGCGTTGGGCAGAGAAACCTAACCTTTGAAGTGAAGACAGGAGTACGACAGGGATGACCCTTATCAACCACTCTATTTTTAACAGTCATAGACTGGGTGATGCGCCAGAAAACAGAGGGCAATCCAAGAGGAATAAGATGGACTACATTTTCTACATTGGAAGATCTGGAATATGCAGATGACATTGCACTGCTAGCACATTCACATCAACACATCCAGGAAAAAACGGATAGACTTAATAAGTATAGCATGCAAAAGGGCTTGAACATCAACCTAAAGAAGACAGAGGTCATGACGCTCAATGTGAGCAGCCCTGAGCCCATATCAGTAAGGAATCAGCAACTGGAACAGACAGATGCCTTCACATACCAGGATGCATAGTAACACCAGACGCGGAGCAAGCAAAGACATCAACAACAGAATGAGCAAAGCAAGAACAGCCTTTTTTAGTCTAAACAACATCTGGAAGTCCTCTCAGTACAGCACAAGCACAAAATTAGGATTATGTCAGAGCTGTGTGCTTTCTGTGCTTCTCTATGGCGCGGAGAGCTGGAGAGTCACAGAGAAGGAAATGTCGAAATTGTCCTCTTTTCACACAACATGCCTAAGAAAAATTCTCAGAATCTTTTGGCCGAATACCATCACCAACAAAGATCCGCTTACTCGGAGCAAGCAAGAAGACATGCACACCATCATAGCTGGCAGACTCTGGAGCTGGGTTGGCCATGTCCTCAGAAGAGACCCCGATGCTATCACAAGAACAGCTAAGCTATGGACCCCTGAAGGAAAACGAAAGAGAGGCCGACCAAAAACAACTTGGCGGAGGACTGTGGAGGCTGAGATGAAAAGAATGAACCAGAGTTAGGGCACTGTACGAAGGATGGTCGCCGATCGTGCAAAGTGGAATGAATTTGTAGTTGCCCTACAAGACGCCACCAGGCGTAATGGCCACTGACTTCTTTGACGGTTGGCGTCTAAGGATCAAAGAAGAAGAAGATATATATATATATATATATATATATATATATTTCCTTGGTACGCATTCACAAAGTAAAGCAAATAATGCAAAATAAACTCTCTACTGCTCCGTCCACGAATTCTTGATTAAGGGAGTCTTGACTCCAGCGACTAAATCGGCCGAGTTACTGCAAATGTACTGAACTCAATTCTTTGTTCATACTCACCCGAATTTCAAAATGGGGAGAATTCAAGAAATTTCGTCCAGAATCAAATACCCGCCATTATTTTGGGAAACAGAATGTGCGCTGTTTCAATAGGCGCGCAATTCAGTTTCCTGCACAAGATTGCAACTTCAGTTGAAAAACATGTGACGTTATGTTAATGAGGAATAAGGCAATTATATATATATATATATAAGCGAGGGTATCTTCTCATCACTAGATATTTAAAAGGAAAATACTGCAGGTAAAAATTCTATATTATATTTCAGAACCAAAATTCCAAAAGTTCTAGGTTACTTTTAACATTTCCTAAAAAAGTTTGTTTCGTTGTTTCGTGTTTGTTTTATAATAAGGCCTCTCTTTGTCAAAGTTTTTACTAACGTCCTCAAAGTCCATATTACAAGCAGTAATGCTCACGTTGAGTGATTCACTTTTTTTACTACTTAATAACTTATGAAGAATGAGGCGAGACAACATGCGCGCGATCGAGACTCTAACAGCTTCACTTCAATACGCGTGCGATTTCAAATATACTACTCGTCAAAAGTCAAGGGCCACCCTATTATTTTCAATACACTTTTATATAAGCGCATAGAATAATTAAATGAAGGAAGTTTTTAGTAAAAATGGGTGCAATATCTTCCTCTGACCCTCATCTATGCACGTTAAGCATAAAAACAACTCACCGACAACCATGGTGATCACGTGCAATTTGGTTTGCTGACCATAAATTCACATTTTTAATCTGTTTTTTTAAACTTCAGTACAACCAAACAGGTGAAGTAATTGTGCTGATTGACATTCCACGTGCAATGGCGACTTTTCGTGAACAGAGTTCACTCTTAATTTGTTTTACAATCAGCAGACTTAGGGTAGTTTCATCACTTGCAAAAACCATGCCACCGAGAAGAAGTCTTGACACCTTACAAAGAATGAGGGCTATAGCGTGGGTTGAAAGTGGTTTATTTGTCCGTGAGGTTGCTAGACGGCTTGCAGTGTCACACTCTACTATCCAAAGAATTTTGGAGTGATTACAGGCCACAGGAAGTATGGAGGATCGCCACCGGCCAGGTCGCCCTAGATGCACCAATAGACATGATGACCAGTACCTCTTGTTGTCAGCCCTGCGCCATCGAACAGTGACTTGTTCCACTCTAAGATGTCAGCTGAGACAAACTGTAAACGTTAATGTCAGTCAAAGCACTATTCGCAGACGTTTACATGAATTTGGACTGGCTGCTCGAAGTCCTGCAGTCAGAATCCCTCTTACTAATGCTTATTGCAGAGCCCGTGTTGCTTTATGTCGCGAGCACATCCGATGGACAAGGCAACAATGGAGTCAAGTTCTCTTCACTGATGCATCTCGCTTCGCTGTGTCATTCAATGATGGCTGGATTCGAGTTTGGAGACGACCAGGAGAGCGATTTACTGATGACACAATTCGAGAGGTGGATCGTTATGGTAAGGGTTCTGTCATGGGCTGGGGAGGCTTCTACAGACACGGCAGGACCCCACTCTACATCATCCAAGGCAACTTGACCGGCCCAAGATACCAGAACGAAATCTTGAGACCAATTGTTCAGCCTGCTCTGGAGGCCATAGTTGGTAATGCCATCCTCCAAGATGATAACGCTCGACCCCATCGAGCTCGTGTGGTGAATGAGTTTATTCAGCAGCATGGGATCATCAGGATGGCGTGGCCAGCTCATTCACCTGACCTTTCTCCGATTAAGAACCTCTAGGATGTCCTTGGTCGAAGATTGTCAACAAATCACCCCCTGCCAATGGATGTTGCACAGCTGACTGCATTTCTACTTCAGGAATGGCAAGCTGTTCCTCAGGATACTCTTCGGACCCTTGTGGACTCGATGCGTCTACGCTGTCTTGAATGCCTTGCTGCAAACGGTGGTCATACCCGATTTTGAAATGTATATTTGTCCAATATGTTTGTGTGACTTTTGAAAAGGTGGGTGACACACTTCATAGCTTCATTGCGTTTGAATGTGTGTTTCCATTTCTTGACGTGACATGTCAATTTGGTATTCAATAAATGCCGTTTTGACTGATACCAATTACGTTTATATCAGATTTGTTTTATGTTTTCAACCAAGGTTTTTCAAAGTGGCCCTTGACTTTTGACGAGTAGTGTATTTGCTCCGGTCTTTTCCAACCACTGCTTTGAAGTGACCGTTCAGTGCTGGACCCCGTACATGGGAGGTCCACCTGAGCGGTAATTACGCTGCTGGATATACCGTATATTGATTATTACATTGATTGAGTCCATTACATAAGGACGAACCCACTTGATTTGTGCCAAGGGACCCCTTACATTTTAATTACACCACTGATTTTATACCTTTTTTTTTTGAAGCAGATTTTTGGATAAAAGTACGTAGTGCCCCATCATCGGCTGCCATCTCCACAACAATCAGTGGATCTCCAACGTCTTCTGTTCTTGTCTTGATGGTACACTCTGATATAATCTTTCCTGTCCATCTCTTGATGTTATCTTCCCACTTATGGCGCTGGCTTCCTCTTGCACGTCTGCCATCAACTCTGCCATTTGGTCTTCAGTCCCGGTGTTATGTCTTTTTATATAGCCCAAATATTTTAGCTGCCTAAAGTTGATCTCCTTCATTAATTCTCTTTTCACTCCTAGGTTTTCTATGACCTCTTTATTTGTTTCTTCTCTTTCCATGAAACGTGCCCTAGTGTCTGCAAACATTTAAATCTGGACCAGGGTACGCGCACTTCCCCCGGTTGAGAACCACGGACGTATAGATTGTATTGTCGGTACATCTGTTCATGAACGGCTTGGCTAGGAGAGGGAATCAATGTAAATGTTGTGGTAGGAAATAAAAGATGGGTGTTCTACGGTGATCTTGTTGATGGGGTTGCTGGGAACAGAAGAATTTCAATGTTCACATTGTAATACTGCCGACGGAAGGTAATGGTGTTTAGTGATTGCTGTGATGGCTCTAAAAGTGACAGTCAGTGCGGAAGATTGTGGTGATAACAATGATGGTACAGGTACAGTGGTGAAATACAGTGAAAAACTGGGACACGTTAAAGGCAGCAGCAGATGGAGGGACATACAGTTATACACAGCAAAGATCGCGCGGTTTATAATGTTTGGACATGCAACCTAATATAACCGACAGAAGACCCGGATTATCCATTAAGCTAAGTAGGCTGAAGCATATAAGCCCGGCTCTCTTGGGGCCCGTGCATGCGTCAAAAAAACATTAAAATGTATAGATTTTTAGTTAAAATGTGTTGTGTTTACCAGTACCTTAAAAGCCGATATGATAGTATGGCGATCTCTCTTCCAAACCTCTACACATCACGGTAGAAGAGGAACGACTAAGCAAGTAAGTGTGTACCTTAATAATAGCCATAAAAATTACTAATAAACATTAATAAAAAATTATTACTAATAAAAGAGGTAAGCAATGCTAACAAATTAACATACCAGTCTATTAATAATACTAGTGTATACCATCACCATGGTAACAAACTAACACACCAGTCTATTAATAATACTAGTGTATACCATCACCATGGTAACAAACTAACATACCAGTCTATTAATAATACTAGTGTATACCATCACCATGGTAACAAACTAACATACCAGTCTATTAATAATACTAGTGTATACCATCACCATGGTAACAAACTAACATATCAGTCTATTAATAATATTAGTGTATACCATCACCGTGGTAACAAACTAACATACCAGTCTATTAATAATACTAGTGTATACCATCACCATTGTAACAAACTAACATACTAGTCTATTAATAATACTAGTGTATACCATCACCATGGTAACAAACTAACATACCAGTCTATTAATAATACTAGTGTATACCATCACCATTGTAACAAACTAACATACCAGTCTATTAATAATACTAGTGTATACCATCACCATGGTAACAAACTAACATACCAGTCTATTAATAATACTAGTGTATACCATCACCATGGTAACAAACTAACATACTTGTCTATTTATAATACTAGTGTATACCATCACCATTGTAACAAACTAACATACCAGTCTGTTAATAATACTAGTGTATACCATCACCATGGTAACAAACTAACATACTTGTCTATTAATAATACTAGTGTATTCCATCATCATGGTAACAAACTAAAATACCAGTCTATTAATAATACTAGTGTATACCATCACCATGGTAACAAACTAACATACCAGTCTATTAATAATACTAGTGTATACCATCACCACGGTAGCGGGTTTGAAACAAAAATAAAATTATTGTCTGTTAGATGAAGGGAGACCCAAACACTAAAATGCCTAGAGGCCATTCTTGGTTTAATCAGGTCCTGCTGACGGACTTTGTGTCTAGGTTGAAGGGAGGCGCTCCTCGCCAAAAAGAGATAAAATAAAAAATAAAAAAAAAACAGCAGTGAATAGAATCAGACTACAATATACGTAGAGACAAAGAGATGGGGATACAGATACATAGAGACAGATACACAGATACGTAAAGACAAAGATACTTATATGCAGGAATGTAGCGACAAAGAAACAGATAAACAGATACATAGCGACCAAAAACAGACAGATACGAAGAGACAAAGTGACAGAAACACAGATATGTAGAGACAACAACGAGACTTATAAAAAGGTGCGTAGAGACAAAGAGACATGTAGAGAAAAGAGACAGATACAGGGAGGCAAAGTGACAGATACATTGATATGTAGAAACAAAGAGACAGACACAAAAATATGTAGAGACAAACAAGCAGATACGAAGAGACAAAGTGACATACACATATATGAAGAGACAAATACACAGATACAAAGTAACAATACACAGATATGTAAAGACAAATAGACAGACACACAAATATGTAGAGACAAAAAGAGACAGATACGAAGAGACAAAGTAACAGATACACATTTATGAAGAGACAAAGAGACAGATAAACAGATACGAAGAGACAAACAGGCGGATATACATATATGTAGAGACAAACCCAGAAACAAATAGAAAAAAAGACAGGTACACAGATAATTATAGAAAAACAGGCAGATGCACATATACGTTTAGACAGATAGATACACAGATAGATACACAGATATCATTAGACAAACAGATAGATACACAGATATGTAGAGACAAATATACACAGAAACGTAAAGAGAAATAGACAGATAGATACACAGATAGATACACAGATACCATTAGACAAACAGAGAGATACACAGATATGTAGAGACAAATATACAAAGAAGCGTAAAGAGAAATAGACAGATACACAGATATGTAGAGACAGATATACACACAGAAGCGTAAATAGAAATACACACACTGATATGTAAAGACAAAGTTACAATTACACACAAAAAAGTAGTGGCAAAGGGACACATGTTCAGAAATGTCGAGACAAAGTGACAGATATACAGAAACGTGTAGACAAGTGACAGATATACAGAAACGTAAAGACAACGTGACAAATATGCAGAAACATTGATGCAAAGTGACAGACATACAGAAACGTTTTTACAAAGTGACTGAAATAAAGAAACGTAGTGACAACGTGACAAATACACAGATAGATGCCTAGGGAAGTGACGATGATGATGATGATGATGATGAGAATGTTGATGACGTACTTCCCAAAAGCAATGCAAGCTTATCTTGGCTTTTTGTGCTCTTATTGTGATTTCATTATCTGTCCCTCCAACTTGAATACATAATTTGTTATATGGTAGATAACTCATGTATTAATCCGCTGCTTTAATATACGCCTTATTTCCCTTGCATGTCGCTGTCGCTTGAAGGTAAGGCAAGACTAATGAAAAGTTCTCTCACGTGCAGTTTCCTGGGGTTTCTAAGGAGATTTGAAGGAATCTCACGTTCCCTCACGCATGTCGTATGAGGCGACTGATATGAGGTTGTGTATGGAAGTGACAACCTCATCATGCAAAATAAATGGTGACAGAAACCAGTGCTGCAAGCGTATTTAAATGTTTTGGGGTAGGCTTCCCGGGGACAGTTGAAGTAAGTCAGAAAATGTCATGACCTCGGCTCGTTATTAACATAAAGTTAATGTATGGAGGCTTGTTTGGTGTCTTTCTTATATGACTACCGGCTAAGCACAATGCTGCAGTATTCAAATGTGGAAGTGAGGCTAATTACACCGGTATTGACTCTTGAAATCATCCACACACTTCCAGGGATTCCCCCTGTGATGAAAAAACCTGTTGAGAACCCAGCTTTGCACACTAAGCTTGGAGGAGTCACTTGAGCCCCAGGCACAACTCTGGCTTTTCATCTGGTTGGCTGCATCCATGAGGATCTCACTATGGACTCCATGATAGGCAGGGACAGCTGAGAAATAGCTCTGTGCAGCACGTGACTATTCCTTGGGAGATCCCAGAACCAGAGTACAGTATTTAAGCTCTACATACTTGGAGAGTCCCATTGGATGTCGGGAATGCTTCCTCCTCCTAGCTTGGGGCCAGATGTGATGATCTTTTAAATGCAAACCAAGCTGGAGAAACTGGATCTCATGACTTGAACTTAACATGTTTCGGAATAGCAGGATAAGCCACAGGAAAAGTCTAACGTATAAACCAAGGAGTCTTCAATTTGGTATTGGCTGCAAAAGAGCGAGAAGCTCAGCAGCCCTAGTTAAACAACAACAAAACAACAAAACGTTAAAGAAATGTTAAAGGGCAAGAGCACAACATTCCAAGCAAAAGCGGCGGTTTAAAAGTTCAAAAATATGTTATGTAACCATTATCTGTCCGCGGAATGAAGAGAAAGAGTTCTGTGTTATATGCAGGGAGACTGACAAGCACTCTCTCTTTAAAAATTTTTTATCCACACTTGGACACTTACTTACTTACTTAGTCGTTCCCCTTCTACCGTGAGGCATAGAGGTTTGGAATAGAGAGCGTCAGACTATCCTATCGGCTGTCTTCCTCCTTGCCTGGTTCCAGTCTAGTCCTCGGTCCTTCAAAGATTGTCTAATGTTGTCCTCCCAGCGGTCTTTGGGTCGTCCTGTTGGTCTGGATCCCTGACTCTTTGTTTCCCATGCTTGTCGTGGTAGCCGATCTTCTCCCATTTTGCAGACATGGCCAAACCATCTTAGTTGGGACTGTTCTACTTGGGTCTACAGGGGGTGGGATTTTAGGAATTGACGTATCGTCTGGTTGCGGACTGTGGTCAAATTACAGTGATACAACGTTAAAATATCTCCAATTATAAAGATAATAGGTAAAATAACATGTAAGGATAAAACTTATAAGTAAGGTACGATAATACATTCTCGCCCATGCCCGCGTTTTCTAACGCCATTCAAACTGACTGATTATAACATGCAAACTAAATGTACTATCTTTTTTAAGCGGGGTAGAAACGGAGATACAAGAAAAAAAAATTTATGACGGTCTGAACACGTGTTTGAATCTAATGCAAAAAGGCGCAATTTGTAGTTTAAAGGAAAAAATTACGGCACTAGTTGACACAAAGTAAGAAATTGGACACGAAAACGACTTTAGCTCTTGTAAAAACAGTCGTATCTTAGACGGTTTACTGTAATTGGTTGTTTTGTTTGAATCTAGCGGCAAACGCGTGAACGAAGGTTCCAAAAACAAATTTCAAAAACTAACCTTGAGAAAAGTAGGTTTTTCTTTAATAATAAAGTTATGAAAATAAAACCTAGCTAGTTTGATAGCCCATCTTAAGCTGACAAATAATATACTTTTAATTACACAGACGGACAGATAACACGGAAGATATTGACGAAAGACTGTATTGTTCACTACAGACAGGCAAACAGTTTTTTGTGCAGATTTCACTAAAGTTACAATTTTGTCGTCCTTGGGACGGAAAATGCAGAAACGCCTTACGCATGAACTAGGGGGCAAAGTCGGTGGATGTAGCTAAATTAACTTAGCATAGAGATTTTAGAAGTAGGGGGGAGACAAAATTTGTGTAGTTTTTTGTAGTTTCGTCTAAAAAACAAGTGTAATTTTTGGGAAAGGCCAAAATGTGACCGATGTACATTTGAAAAATTGAGATGTACTTTTGTATTTTTTTCAAAATTCAAATTGAAAAGCTTGGTCTTCCGATCTGATTGGCCAGCGCATTTTTTATATTATGAAAAACTTAGTTGGGGTTTTTTGCCATTTTTAAGAAGTCTGTCCAGTGTGACAACAGTTCGCTACTGTTAGAGGTGAAAATTCCAGGAAAGATTAATTTATTTCAGTGGAACGCCTTGCTATAGCCAGCAGCTC